>CM065730.1:18574499-18591999 GCA_033310375.1 Conus canariensis | reverse complement strand
TTGGCTGGTCTATCAATGAGCTGGACAGATGGATTCATGTCCATGAGGTACATAATGGTCCTTCATGTAAAGCGAAAAGGGACCCCAAACCATCAGTAGTTCCACCACTGTGATGATGAAGGAAATGTGCAGGATCTGCTCTGTTCTTTGAGCCATTTTACGACACAGTGGACCTGATGGAAGGATAACCGAGTGAGTGCTGTAGACTCTGGACGGTAAATTGGAGTGTCAAAGATTCAAGGCTCGCACCAGTATGATATATCACTAGTGCCCCCCCCCCCCCCCCGCTCCCCCCCCCCCCCCCCCATTACTACCCCAACCCCTCCATATTCCACCTCCCTCTCTCTCCTCTCTCTCTCTCTCTCTCTCTCTCTCTCTCTCTCTCTCTCTCTCTCTCTCTCTCTCTCTCTCCACGAATCATACAAGCAGCTCTATCCTTGATTCTGTGTATGCATCATTGTAAAAGTTTGTTGACATCTTAATAAATCTTCACAGCGCAGTCTGATTCATTATGTCACTAAACCTCAGTAAGATTATAGTCATGCTCGTCAAAGCAGGATAAATTTTTTAAAAATCGCTTGTTTTTACCATCAATGTACGAATTGAAAAAATAGGCAATCATTGTGTTCTAGTTTTCACGGACTGCTCACATCAAAACACCATGCAAAACAGTATCCAGACAAATAATCTGATATGCAGGTTAAAGCACTCTTTTAAGTTTCATGCCAGAAGATTGTTCCTGATTGCATACATACTCTCTTCAATCAATTATTGTTCGACACTATTTACTCAGCCAGCGCAAATTCAATGAAACATTTAATCAGCATATCAAGCAGTTCTCCTGACATTCTCTCTGAAGAATCGGATTATATTCAAGTTGGAGTTCTACCATGAAAGGATATATTCGCCATCAGTAAAGAAATGTTCATGCAAAAAAAATTATACTGGGATTAGCACCGAAAACAATTCAATCTAAATTTATACATGAATTCTAGAAATTTTACAAAACTCTAGGTTTCCATATCTAGGACTGACCTGTTTAAAATTTAGTCTTTGTTATTTTGGTCCTCTTCTCTGGAACTCACTTCCATCTGAGTTTAAATGGCATCGAAACTCAGAATCCCACAGAAGAAAATAGCTTACATATTTTGCATACTCTACTGTGTAGATATGCAGTATGATTCATAACGCCAATGCTTATCCGCATGTATGTTATTACTGCATTATCACCAGCATACAGTTTTACTTACTTTCCTGACGTGATTGTTGCTGTTCACACTGGTTCAAGACAATTTACCACTGTTAGAGATGTCAGTGCATGCAAATGCCAATATGTGAAAGGTTTATTGTGTACTCATGTAGTGTACGTGTGTGTGACAGTCAGTGTGCTGCTCATTTCACCATATACTTTGAGCACATCGTCTAAACATATAACCTACTCCGTTACAATCGCTCATCCCCACTCCCACTCTGTCTACCATCCCTTTTCTCCTCCTCCTACCTACCATTCTCTCCGCCCCACCCTCCTCTGACCTCTCTCTCCGTAGATCTAGTTGCAAAGCGAGAGGACTGCAGGCGGAAATCTAAACAAATCTTAAATAAATGTTAGCGAACCGCCCAGAGAACGTGGACAAACGAGTCACAAGACGAAACACAACGCGTTTCGACCTCTTAGGTCTTCATCAGGTGAGACATAAACGAATAAAACAACGAAAATTCACTTAGCTTTGATCGCTTCAGATCACTTCACAGGGTTCAGCGCAAGGAAGAAGCGTTGATCACGCCTTCTCTTCCTGAACCCGTGAATATCTGAACGATCAAGCTATCACGCTTCTTCTTGCGCTGAACCCTGTGAAGTGATCTGAAGCGATCAAAGCTAAGTGAATTTTCGTTGTTTTATTCGTTTAATTCAACGCCTTCTTCTTGCGCTGAACCCTGTGAAGTGATCTGAAGCGATCAAAGCTAAGTGAATTTTCGTTGTTTTATTCGTTTATGTCTCACCTGATGAAGACCTAAGAGGTCGAAACGCGTTGTGTTTCGTCTTGTGACTCGTTTGTCCACGTTCTCTGGGCGGTTCGCTAACATTTATTTAAGATTTCTCTCTCCGTAGTTTCGTTTGTTTGTTTGTTTGTAAGTTTCCTTCTGTTTCACCACCCCCATGTCATTATATGTCATTATTACTTTTATGAATAGTTTGCTTATCATTGTAGAATTATATTACAGTGTTGCTATGTTGACTTGTCAGTATAAATGATATGTGTTGACACAATGTATGCATGATAAGGACAGATTGTAAGGCTAGGCTTTGGGCTAAAATCTTCATCCTTGCGTATTAAAGATCAATCAATCAATCAATCAATATGTATTTAGGAGAGATGGAGAGAGTGCGAGGGGTGGGAGGTGTGGGGTGGACTAGGGTGTTATTTCTCTCTCTCTCTCTCTCTCTCTCTCTCTCTCGTTTTTTTTTTAATGTGTGAGTTTGATTTTCTACTTTTTCCTTCCTTCCTTCTCTCTTTCTTTTCTTTTCTTTTTTTTTTTCTTTCCTCCTTTCTTCCTTTCTTTCTTCCTTTCTTTCTCTTCATAATATTAACATATGTTTGAATCTCTCTCTCTCTCTCTCTCTCTCTCTCTCTCTCTCTCTCTCTCTCTCTCTCTCTCTCTCTCTCTCTCATTATCTCCTTTTCCTCACTGCCCTGAAAACTAGTCTTGTTTTATGAAGAAGAACGTGGAATATGAATACATGCTAGTATACTTGAAGATGCCTCAGGGATCATTGGTCGTTCCTCCTCAGGCTATGCGCATGATACTATTTTGAAGTCTGATGTTTCTCATATCCTCTTTCCTCATAGGAATATAACATACAAGATTGTGTGATTGTGATTGTGATTGTGTGTGTGTGTGTGTGTGTGTGTGTGTGTGTGTGTGTGTGTGGTGTGTGGTGCGTGCGTGCATGCGTGCTTGTGTGGTGTGTGTGTGTGTGTGTGTGTGTGTGTGTGTGTGCGCGCGCGCGTGCGTGCATGCGTGCATGCGTGCTTGTGTGTGTGTGTGTGTGTGTGTGTGTGTGTGTGTGTGTGTGTGTGTGTGTGTGAAATTATTTTGAAACAGTAGTGCTTGTAGACAGCAATGATCACTTTGAGAAAGCAAATTAAAAAAAAATGTTGATGATATACTAATAACATACATGTGGATAGGCTTCGGTAATATCAGTTTTACTGCATATCTACATAACTAGAGAGTGTGTGAAAAAAAGTATTTACAGTTTTCTTTTGCAAGATTCTGAGCTTCGATGGCATTTGATCTCAGACAGAAGGAAGTTCCACAGAAGAGAACCAAAATATCAAAGACTTGTTTTAAAGAGATCAATTCTACGAATGAGGTCTTGGAGTTTTGAAGAATTTCTAGAATTCATATTCAATTTGGATTGATAATATTTGTGGGTCTAATCTAGATACAATGTTTTTGCATGTGTATTCCTTTATTTATAGCAAACATATCCCTCAGTGGAAGAACTCCAACTTGAATATAACCTGATTCTGTATGGCTGAAGGGTTTCAGGAGGACTGTCTTAAGGGCATGTTTATAGATGCTGATTAAACTTTTCATTGAATTTTCGTTGACTGAGTCAAACAGTGTCGGACACCTATTGATTGAAGAGAGTATGAATGCATTTAGGAATAGTCTCCTGGCATAAACGTTATAAAAGTGCATAATCCTGCATAAATGGTGAACAGTCCATGAAAGATCGTAGTTTGTTATTTTGCCTAGAACACAATGATTGTCTACTTCTTCAATTCTTACATTGTTGATTTTTATTCTTTTTTCTTTTTTTAGAACATGTGTGTGTGTGTGTGTGTGTGGGGGGGGGGGGGGGGGGGGTTCTTGCCGTCTTTGACGGGTTGTTATGAGCATCTGTGTCTGTTGATGTGGAGTAAATGTGGAGTAAATGTGTTCGTCCAAATCAGTATTCAGAACTATCATCTGTTGTTCCTCGTCATGTTTGATACCCGACACCACAGTAAGTGTGTTGGCTATCGTGCGTGCGTGTGTGCGTGCGTGGTGTGTGTGTGTGTGTGTGTGGTGTGTGTGTGTGTGTGTGTGTGTGTGTGTGTGTAAGCAGTCAAGGGCAGAGGGGGGAGAGTCATCCATCCATCACCCAAGACCGTGTTGATGTTTGACTTTTTGTTTATTTCAGTTTCTCAGTCAGTCAAAACCAAACCAATCAACCAACCTCAGGACAGGGTGTTGAGACACACACCCATTCATCTGTCCCGGCCACCTCTCTGGTGTGGAACAGGCGTCCTCTCAAAAGATAATCACCTTTGCCTTGGTGCTGTGGCTAACCAGCATGAAACCGGTCTTCCTTTCCCAAACGAACAGGCAAGAGCTCTGCTAGCTGTGACAAGCAGTGGGGAAGAGATCGCATTTTGGCGGGAGGCTGGTGTTATTGCCTCCTGTTTACACCAACAGCTAATACGCAGCAGAATATAGACCCTGAGCTTCAGTAAATAACAGTATTAATTAATGCTTTGTCATTACCATGAATAAATATCCATTAATTCTGGTCATTTGTGCACATTCCTAAACAGAGATTATGCCAAGTAGACTGATTATATCCACAACCCAACTATTGTATTCCTACTCGTCCATTGGCATTCTAAAGATAATTCTGGAACCAAGCTAATTTGGCACCAAGGCGGATAACTCTTCTGACAAAAGATCGGAATTCACTGAAATCCCTATGCACTTGCACTACCCTTATCAGCTCAACTACATACAAAAGAATAAAAATAGCAACAATAAAACGAAACATGCTCTTCAAGAGCATGAATATTAAACGTTTGCAGAAGTAAAATTCTGTCCAGCCACAAATCTCCCCTGCTGACAGTTATGGTCTCCATAACTTTGCCTATAGTATGGCATGCCGTTTGCACACAAAAATACACAAAAAAATCCTTGGCGACAATATAACCCTCAACAGGTAAATTGTCAAGCAAAAAATTACAACCAACAGTGTGACAGCACTAAACCGACAAGGTAGATTCTGTTAGAATCCAAAACAAAAAAAAACCGTATCAGCACACATAACAAAATCAAACATGCCAAATGGTTCATCAAAAGATCAATATAGTACAACAAAAAAACAAATCGCAGTCATACAGACCAAGAGAACAGAGGGACAGCAGTTTACAAAACCAATCGGGCCTGGGCTTACAACACCAAAACACCTCCCTGGGACTTAAAAGTGCCAATATCGCGCTTTTCTGTCGCCTCCTAAACTGAGCATCGCATTCAGTAGGACATCGATTTCACCTTTTCCCAACAAGAGTCCAGTTTCGCTTGTAGCCCTCAAGTCTGCCATTTTTTAGATTTTCCTTTTTAAAGTAAATCTTGAAAATGCATCTTTCCCAATAAAGCATTCAGGGGCAGCATGGCCATTTATTGCCTATACTGTCTTGAACTCAACATCTGTCAATCTTCATTCTTACATACCAGGGTGCAAGACAACTTCTTTTTTTTTTTTTTTTTTTAAAAGGTAGTGCTTCATACCCCATTAAAAGCCCACATTGAATACACAGATGCTACCAACATTTCTTCACAAAACCAAAAAAAATTCAATGTTCAACAAACATCTGTTATCAATACATGCAAATGAACTGCCTTCAGCCCAGGTGAAAGCATTATTAAGCAACCCAACAACAAAAAAACCCTTTCCCAACAAAAACAAGTGTCCACCTGGCTGAATACATTCACATGCCCATGACAAAAAAAGAACCAAAAAAAGAAACAAAAGATTCCAAAAGATGGGGGAGGTGCATGACTATCCTAACATACTATCCACACACCAAACATTCTTACTTCCATTTCCAGCGTGGGGGAACCCCCTTGTTGGAGCGGGCAGATCTGCGGACAGTCGTGCCGCTCCTGTCTGTCAGTGGCTGCTGATCAGGGGACTGTGGGGCAGCAGGTGGGATAGGAGGGGTTTCAGGGGAGATTCCCTGACTCCCTTTGGCAGTGGGCCATGGGGCAATGTGCCACTCTAGATGTGTGGTCACTGCTGGAGGTGGCTCAGAGCGACTCTCAGGATCCATCTTTCCAAGAGGCTCCACAACAGAGGGGAGAAATTGACAAATTTCATGCCTGTTCATCTTCACCATAGTGCCAACACCATCCAGTGGGGCAATGGTGAATGGCCCACCTCCAGGTCCAGGCACCTGAACCACAAAGAAGATCCGCTCCCCCCAGATATCCTGGATCTTATTCCGCCCTGGCCTATGTTTTCTGGTCAGGACAAGATCTCCCGGTTGGAGATCTGGGGTGGGATTGCCCTGGTCTTGCCTGGCCTTCCTCTTGGAAGCATGGATGTGGAGTTGCTCCCCTGCTTTTCTGTGAGCCACTCTCAGACGCTCCACATGTCCCTCCAACCACTGGGTTGGCATGACTGCCTTCCACTCCTCTTCTTTCTCTCCCAGAAAGATATCAATGGGGAGCCGGGGTTTCCTCCCAAACATGAGGTAGAATGGGGACACCCCTGTGGCACTGTGTGGTGTACAGTTGTACATCCACGTTATCTCTGCCAAATGCTGCGGCCAGCGACGCTTTTGCTCTTCAGGGAGAGTCCTGAGCAAGTTGTGCATGGTACGGTTATACCGTTCACACTGGCCATTTCCTGCAGGGTTGTATGAGGTGGTGCGGGACTTTGTTATCCCGTAATGGCGGCATAATGCATGAATTATGGCCGACTCAAAACAACGCCCCTTATCAGAGTGAATCCGCTGTGGGATACCATAATGCTGGAACCAGTTCTGGATCAGAGCTTTGGCTACAACAGCGGATGTCTGATCCCGTGTTGGGATGGCCACTGTGTATTTGGTGAAAATGTCTGTGATGACTAGAACATTTTCTGTGCCGTCACTGGCGGGCTCCAGTACAGTGAAGTCAACTGCTATGACCTCAAGGGGTTTGGTAGCCAGCAGATGACCCATAGGAGTGTGGGCCACTTTGTTCTGCACCTTGGCTGTCTGACAGCGCCGGCAACGCCTGCACCATTCATCCACATCTAGATGCATGCTGGGCCAAAACACTCGCTGTCGGAGAAGGCCGAGAGTCCTTTCTGGCCCTTGATGACCGCAGTCCTGGTGTGCCATGTGGAGGAGATGGGCACGAAGGACTTCAGGGGCAACAAGCTGTGACACCCGTCCCTCTGTCACATCCTCCACCGCTCTGTAAAGCACCTTCTCTTTGAGATGCAGCCGGTCAAAATGCCGCAGAAGGGCTTTCTGGTCAGCATCCATGGTCCGAATTTGTTTCCCAGGAGGACGACAATGGGACTCCACAAATGGGATGAGAGAGGCTATGCTTCTGTCTTTCCGCTGTGCTTCCTGTATCTCAGAAAGCGATAATGAAGGGAACTGCATAGCTGGGGGTGGCTCAGGAAGAGAGACAGAGGGGAGGTCAGCTTTCGCTTGGATTGCCTCCAATGGTTCCACCGTTGTGCGATGAACGATTTCATGCACTGTTCCGACCATGTGTGTCCCACTACACGAGACTGCACTCACCTCTTCCTCGCCAGGACCCTCTGGCCCAGACACAGGGTTTCGAGATAATGCATCAGCATTCTTTTTCTCTCTCCCTGATCGATACTTCACGGTGAAGTCAAAACATGCCAAGTCAGCTGCCCATCTTTGCTCTACTGCCCCTAATTTGGCTGTCTGGATGTGACTAAGGGGGTTGTTATCAGTCAGAACCACAGTGTGGGTGCCCAGAAGGTAGGGTCGAAACTTTTCGCACATGGCCCATTTAAGTGCCAAGAGCTCCAGCTTCATGCTACTGTAGTTGAGCATATTTCTCTCTGATGGACGGAGAGACCGACTGGCATATGCGACAACCCGCTGCTCTCCTCCCTGGTGTTGTGAGAGCACAGCCCCCAAGCCATCCAAGGAAGCATCTGTTTCCAGGACAAAAGGCAGTTTGAAATCTGCGTACCCTAGTACGGGTGCAGAGGTCAACGCTTTTTTTAGATCCTCAAATGCCTTTTGACACTGAGGATTCCATGCCTTCACAATAGATACCAACTGGCTCTTCCGCTTCTTTTCTTTCTCTTGCTGGTATGTCAGAGAGACCAGTTGGTTAAGTGGCTTGGCTAGACTGGCAAAACCCTTCACAAAGCGCCTGTAGTAGCTGGCAAACCCAAGGAAAGATCTCAGCTCTCGCAGAGATTGCAGTCTTGGCCAGTCTGCCACAGCTTTGATCTTCGAGTCTGAGGTTGCGATTCCCTCAGACGAGACCGTATGTCCCAAATACTCCACTTGCCGTTGTGCAATATGACATTTCTGGGGGTTGAGCTTCAGCCCGACCTCACGCAAACGCTGAAATACAATTTTCAGGCGCTCCAGATGTTCCTCGAAAGTCTGGCTGTAGACCAGAAGATCATCCAGATACACCAGGAGGATTTGGAATGCCAGATCATTCATTGTGCTTTGCATCAGCCTCTGGAAAGTGGCTGGGCGGTGGACAAACCCATTGGCATTCTCAGGTATTCGAACAATCCGAATGGGTGATGAAGGCCGTTTTGTGCCTGTCTTCCTCCGCCATGGCAACCTGATGGTAGCCACTTGCCAAATCCAGAGTGGAAAACAACTTAGCCCCTCCAAGTGCATCCAATGAATCATCTATCCTTGGGAGGGGATAGGCATCTGGTATGGCCTTCTCATTTAGGCGACGGTAATCGACGCAGAGGCGGATAGAGTTGTCCTTCTTTCGGACAACTACTACCGGAGATGCATAAGCACTGGAGCTTTTCTGGACAATCCTTCTGTCCATAAGAGTTTGGATATGCTCCTTCACCTCCTGGTACTGTGTTGGTGGGATCCTCCGAAAGGTTGAGGCCACAGGGACATCATCTTTAAGGCGGATCTTGTGTGTGACCCTGTCTGTGTACCCCAGGTCACAGTCATCGCGGAAAAACAGGTCCGCATTGGCTTTCAGCAACTCCTCTAGCTGCTGCCTTTGGCTGTCAGTGCAGTCTATACCCTCAAGGTTAACGGGGCACTCTCCGCCTTGTACCTCACTGTCAGTCTCAGTGGAGTTAACCGAGACATGGATCTGATTGCAGCTAACTTCCACTGACACTTTACCTGGGTGCAGCTCCTGTTTGAATAGCTGCACTGTGCCAACTCTTGTCCCTGGTCTCAAGACAACGCCTTCGTCATTGACATTAATGACCTGAACAAAAAAACAATTGCCTTTGACCTTGCTTACCGTGGGTGGGACAAGCAAACCTTTGTGACTGAAGTCCGGAAGCGGCTCAGTCAACACTTCCTGATCCTGCAGTGTTCTATTTACTGCCCCAGTTGCTCTGAGGCTGGCCACTGCCCGAGGCGGGATATACACAGACTCCCTTCCTGCCACCCGTGCAAAACCCTGCACCACTGGGGTACTGACATCTGGCATTACCTCCCGCAACACATTCATCCCTAGGATGACAGGAACATCCAATGCAGATGTAGAGGACCTCACCAGAATGCCCTTGCCCCTTACCGTGGTGCCCCAGATTTCCACGTCGGCTTCGAAATATCCTACATAGGGAATGTCCAAGCCATTAGCTGCAGTGACTCGCAGCCAACCAGCCACTGGTTGTAGGGGAGAGCACCCAAAGAGTTCTTTGAATGTGCCTTCCCCCATCATGGTGACCTGTGACCCAGTGTCCACAAGGGCATCAACTTCCTTGTTGTTAACCAATACCTTGGCATACGGACATCTCCCTAGGATTTTACTGAGTGAGCCGGAAGGTTGCCCCTCAGCAGTGCGACTCGTCACTACTGAGGAATGTCGTTTCCCTGCCTCGACAGATTCGGACAGTTGCGGCGAATATGGCCTGGCCTGTCGCACCCCAGGCATATTGGCCTTCCATCTCTGGCAAATGGCAGTTTCCGTTTGCCTGCCGCTTCCCCTGATTGTGGCTTTGGGTGCTTCTCTGCACAGAGCTGCTCCTCCATCTGTCTCATCCTGCCCTCCATTTTTTCTAATTTTGCTACAATGGCCTCCATGGCTTGGATCTGCTTGACAGATGCCTCCGCCTGAGCCGAGACAGCTTCAGTGGCACCCTCTTTCTCCTCATCTTCCATCCATCTTAGAGCCTCATCTCTAAGCTCTAAGAAGGAGGAATTTGGGAGTTTGTGTGTCTGCTCTCTCAGACGCCTTCTCAGCTGACCATTGCAGAGACCAGCCACAAAATGGTCTCGCAGAATTTTCTGATCCAGCGGCTGCTGCGTTGCATCCTCTTTCCGCTGCCTCTTTGTCACATCTGTAAAGGCTTTATTCAGCCTGTGGGAATACTCCCTAACCCCTTCATACCCCTTCTGTGAGATGGAGTAAAAAGTCCCCAGCAGCTGACTGACAGACCGTTGCTCCCCCCACACCTTATATAGGATTTCGAAAAGCTTATCAGGGTCATTTGTGTCATCCGTGGGATGACACAACAGTTCACTCTTGACACATTCTGTCAAGTGACTATAAATGACATCTACTTTTTCACCTTGATCCGTTTCTTGGAGACCCCTACTTGACCAAATATTCTTAACATCCTTCTCAAACTCTTCCACTGTTGGGTGACCTGTCCCTGAAAATGCCTTGATTGACTTTTCCCTTGGAGCTATAATTACCCTCTGAGCATTATTTTTCAAAGCTGCTAATTCTTCAGCAATACTGTCCAAAGTCACCTCAGCCATCTTTCAATAATCTTTTGAAGGAGAATAGATATATACTAAAAGGTTACGCTAGAAAAAAATAAGAACACACACAAAAAAGGGAAAGTGAAATCCTAGAGATATCAGTACGCATTACAAAGAAAGGCTTGACAGAAAAAAAATTCCCACACTAACAGATACTTATGCTCATACTCTAACATCAATCTTTCAACTTCTAAATTATGCACAATAACATCCAGTCCATGTCAGTCCACATTAAAGCTCAGCTGACCAACAGGGGTCATATCAGGGTGGTCCTTCCATAAAAAAAAACACAAACATATCAATTCACAATAATCAGATACATCATTCAATCACTGTGCCATGACAGTTTCCCATCATGCTGAAATCAACTACAGGGTCAGCTCCTTTGCAAAACAATGATCTGGCCTACCATCTCCACCGCACCATAGGCATAAATTCAAAATTTCAATGAAAAAAATAAAAACCTTCCTTGCTGTGACTTCACATCCAAGGGCCTGATCCCGCGTCCTGAGGTTGGCACTTGTTCATCCTGCTCGCAGCGCCATTTGTAAGCAGTCAAGGGCAGAGGGGGGAGAGTCATCCATCCATCACCCAAGACCGTGTTGATGTTTGACTTTTTGTTTATTTCAGTTTCTCAGTCAGTCAAAACCAAACCAATCAACCAACCTCAGGACAGGGTGTTGAGACACACACCCATTCATCTGTCCCGGCCACCTCTCTGGTGTGGAACAGGCGTCCTCTCAAAAGATAATCACCTTTGCCTTGGTGCTGTGGCTAACCAGCATGAAACCGGTCTTCCTTTCCCAAACGAACAGGCAAGAGCTCTGCTAGCTGTGACAAGCAGTGGGGAAGAGATCGCATTTTGGCGGGAGGCTGGTGTTATTGCCTCCTGTTTACACCAACAGCTAATACGCAGCAGAATATAGACCCTGAGCTTCAGTAAATAACAGTATTAATTAATGCTTTGTCATTACCATGAATAAATATCCATTAATTCTGGTCATTTGTGCACATTCCTAAACAGAGATTATGCCAAGTAGACTGATTATATCCACAACCCAACTATTGTATTCCTACTCGTCCATTGGCATTCTAAAGATAATTCTGGAACCAAGCTAATTTGGCACCAAGGCGGATAACTCTTCTGACAAAGATCGGAATTCACTGAAATCCCTATGCACTTGCACTACCCTTATCAGCTCAACTACATACAAAAGAATAAAAATAGCAACAATAAAACGAAACATGCTCTTCAAGAGCATGAATATTAAACGTTTGCAGAAGTAAAATTCTGTCCAGCCACAAATGTGTGTAAGTGCGTGTTGGCTTACGTGCATGCGTGCGTGCATGCGTGTGCGTGTGTGTGTATGTGTGCTGATACATATGTGTATGCACTCCTAGCATGCTTGTGTGTGTGTGTGTGTGTGTGTGTGTGTGTGTGTGTGTGTGTGTGTGTGTGTGTGGTGTGTGTGCACGCGCACATGTGCACGCATGCACATTAGAGCATGCTGGTCAGGTCAGGTCAGGTCAGGTCAGGTCAGGCAATTGGACGACCAGGCCTCGCAGCCTCCTTCTTTTTGGTAAATTTAACAATTGCTGTGATGATATAAGCATCCCTTTTGATGTACTAATCATAAAGATACTTTAACTGAGCAATTTTAGCATCACTGTCTGGGAGGTTTTTGAATTTGTTAGTATCTGAAGCCAATTTAGTTTGTGCAGGAAGATTGTTCCGATGTTTGGTGACTCTGTTAGAGAAAAAGTTTTTCCTACTATTATTTCTGCTATACATGGTTAGAATTTTAAGATCACTGTTACGAGTTCTTATTTCATTAGACAAGTGAAACAAACCTTTGTTAGAATTGTCAGTATTTTGAAAAATCTTGTAAACGTTTATCAGATCTCCCCTTAATCTTCTATATTTTAAGGATGGCAAGTCTGGTTTTCGTAGGCTGTCCTCGTAATCTAATTTTTTTTTTTTTTTAATAGATTTTAACATTTTAGTTGCTCTTCTCTGTACTCTTTCGATTGCACTAGACTGTCGTTTAAGAAAAGGATTCCAAATAATGTTTCCATACTCAAGATGTGGCCGTACCAAACAAGTGTATAGATTTATTAACACCTCTTTATTTAAATTTATAAAAACTCCTTCTAATCAAGCCCAGCATCCTATTGGCTTTATTTATTGCTATTGTAATATGCTTGTCAAATTTGAGTTTTGAATCAAATATCACTCCTGAATACCGGCATGTGCATGTGTGTGTTTGAGTGCATGCATGCGTGTGTGTAAGAGAGAGAGAGAGAGAGAGAGAGAGAGAGAGAGAGAGAGAGAGAGAGAGAGAGAGAGAGAGAGAGATTTACCATCAGAATGGTTGGATAGTGAACACAGCTGATTTCATGAACAGTTTCATGTTCACAGCAAAACAGACACAATATTGCAATGAATTCGATTTCAATGTGTCCTCATTTGTCCGTTTCGTTTCATCGAGTGCTTTTCACAGACATCATCGGAATGTGACCGTCCAATTCCCATCCATGATGAGTCCAATCCTCCTTTTCGAACCGGAACAGTCGTCTATGACAACAAATGTTTCAATATGGCGGAAGTTACTCCTCTTGTCTTCCGCTGATCGTTCACTTCTTGTTTGTCCGTGAGAAACAGAAAACAGTGATGTAGTGTCAATTGTTTCCCGCTCACTGATCACAGTTCATCATATTTTGAAACTGGATATATAGTGGTGGTGACGATGGCGGTGTGAACATTCGGACACCATACACCAACAGGTGCGTTCGAATGTGCTGATCACTCAATCGTCATGATTTTCATCTTATACATGTTTTCGATTTTCGGCAATGCCCGAGCACTGCCCTCACACTGGAGTATTCCAAAATCCTGCTAGATCACGTTTTTTGAAAGAGCGCTTCTGTACACCAAACTTTGATGCCGACATTCGTAAAGTATATAACATGTGTAATATGTAGCATTTAGGTGAATGTCAATAAGATTTAAAACAGACGGTTGAATAAAAGAGAGGTAGATGAAGGGTAAGATAAGAGAGATGGCGGAGAGGGGTGAGAGGACATGAATAGTAAGTGGGAAGGGGAGAAAAGAGGGGGAGCAGGTAAAAATCTAATTTTGCATAAGGTTAACATTGTTTAGCTTCATAGGCTGTTCCATGTCAGGAACTCAACTTACTTCAGTCAATCCTTTAACTTTTTTGCAACACACTGCGAGAATGATCGCGGTGCCCGACTTACCACTCGGCAACGTGGGGCAAAAATACTTGCGGCAAGCGATCTGTCACTCAGGACACGTCGCAAGAATGATGGCAGTGGTCTTCTAAAAATAAACTGACCGAATTTCCCGGAGAATTTTTAACCAGTGGTATCAGCGTACAGATACAGTCCTTCCTACATCATATCATACTAGTTAGCAAGCTACTAACAGTTGATTTCATTGGTTAGTTTGAAGAGAAAGCAACCAACTCGTTGGCGTCTTGAAGCACGGAATCAGTGCTCCTTCAATTCAATCAAACAACAATAAAATGATTTTTTGACTTTTAAAACATTTATCATCAAGAAGATGAAACATAGCTCTATTTCCCTGTACAAAAATGAAGTCACTGTCAGATTTAGGCTTTTAAGGAAAATTAATTAAAAATGGTCAAAATCAGGTGTCCTGAGGGAATTTCGGTGCTGTGACTGCAGTGTTAACTGGGCACATAGAGCAGAACGAGGGTCTGTGTTGATAGTGTTAAGGTAAGGTTTTGTATGTATTACCCACTGTCTTGAAGATTTTCTGTACTTCACGATAAGTCATCAGACACATTATCCAAAGTTCTGATAATTACCTGTGTTTTAGGATAAGGCTTCGCGCATATATATATATATATATATATATATATATATATATATATATATATATATATTCCAATGTCGTCTGATGATTTCATGTGCTTTAGGATAAGACTTCATACACACTATCCCATGTTCTGGTGGTTTCCTGCCATTAGGATAAGACTTCACTGACATTATTCAATCTTTTGATGGTTTCCTGTGCTTTAGAATAAGACTCTATGTTCATTATCCAGTGTCCTGATGATTTTCTGTGCTTTAGGATAAGGCTTCATGTTCATTATCCAATGTCCCAATGATTTCCTGTACTTTAGGATAATGTTTCTTACAGATTACTGGGGTGTCTAGATTTCCTGTTCTTTAGAATAAGCCTTTATATGCACTGTCCAGTGTCCCAATGATTTCCTACGCTTTAGGATGAGGCTTCATACCTGGTAATTTCCTGTGCTTTATGATAAACCTTTATACACATTACCACTGTTCTGATTGTTTCATTTGCTTAAAGATTAAGGTAGTACACATATCATCCAGTGTCTTGACAGTTTCATTAGCTTTAGAACAAGACTTAAAACACATCACCCAATGTTTCAATGATACATTTGCTTGCAAACGTTATCCAGAGTCTTGATAATTTCCTTTGCTTCATGATAATGCCACACACAATTGATGACCACTATCATGATAGTTTTAGTTAAGTATAAGGCTGTGTACACACTACCCACTGTGATCGTGGTTTCATTTACTTTTGGAGAAGGCTTTGTACACATCATCCACTATTCTGATGGTTTATTTTACATTAAGGCTACATAGACATGACACTGTGTTCTTGTGGCTTCATTTGCTCTTCTTGGCTTGCGCCTTCAGAAGATTGAGAGAAGATGAAGGCTGCTGGACAGGACAAGATGCCACCAACTTTGCAAGACAAAGTTCTGTACCAAATTTGAGTACAGGTCTGTAGTTTTTAGTTTTCATGGCTGTGTTCTAGGTGTTACACAAGCTGGTTCACAATGACAAGTGACGGTTGGGGCAAAAGAGCTACCACTCGCATTGATCGCTCTCAATTTGGCAATGATGAGCTTCTCAAATCCCTGGGGCAGCAGTTCAACCTTGATTTTGCCAACTATGACCAATGGGAACGCAAGAAGCCATCTCGACCCCCGCCACCGCCCAGACAAAAAGGTGATTTCTTTCGTGATGAATTGTATTGTAATGCTTGTCATTTTCTGCCTTGTTTTCATTTGTATATTTGTTATTGGCATCAGTATCATTGTTTTTATTGATGTTCATGACTATTGTCAACTTAGTTTGGTGTCATTTGCATTATTCTCATGATAATTGTTAATGTTTCCTTATCATCTTAACTTCACAATATGTTACACATGTATTACATGTTATATATGATCAACATAGTCACCATTACTATCATATGAAGTAATGTTTTGTTGTAATCTTCATGATTTATATTGTTATTGTTATGAAAGCAAATACTCATAAAGTGCTATACTTCAGCAAAATTGAACTCAAATGCCATTGGAAATGAATAAATAAAAAAAAAGTTTATAAACAAATGAAGGCTGTTAATTTCATGATTCTATTATGTTGCATATAGATACAAAAATGCAAACACATCTGACAAAATGAATTTGGAATCTGCTAGTACATGTACTGACTTTTTTTTCACGTTCAAATAGTGCTTATTCTTTTATGAAAAGTCATGATTGTAATCAGAATGATTTTTAAGCAATAGTATAATTGTTTGCTTTTTGTTGTCTCTGCAGCAACTGAACAGCCGCTGTCATTTTTGGTGTCACGACCCAGCAAGTCAGCGGACACTGTGAAGAGAGCTCTGTCCTACAGAGAGAAGAAACAGGCTGTCAAGACACAGGAAGAGGACAAGAGACGATGGGAAAGAATCACTATTTTGGAGGTGAAATTCTGTTTGTATTAATACAAATCTGATGTAAGAAGACCAGAGGCAATAGGAAAGTTATCATTTTGGAAGTTATATACTGGTTGTGTTAGGACAAATTTAATGTAGGAAGACAAGTGATGATGAGATAGTATTACTATTTTAGAGGTAAATTTGTAGTTGTGTTAGTACAAATATGATGTAGACAGACAAAAGGCAGTGGGAAACAATCACCATTTTGAAATGAAAATTGTTGAAAATTGTTGGTGGACTAGTACAAAGAATAATTGTTGTTGCTTTTGTGTACTTCAAACCCAGCGCATGTTGTTTCCTGTGCACCACATTTCACCCAACCAATTTTGCCTTATCACATTCATCCATTTCATCTTTCAACCCATACATACATCACTTATTGTTTTGGTACATGAGTTAGCATTTCAGGTGAAACATTGCTCTTGGAACTTAAGAGCTCCAAGAAGGGAATGTTCTCATTTACACATGAGACCAAAGGATTATATGAAACATGATAGGATGAAATTTGATAGTATCCATTGTTTGTGTGTTTGTTACAACGGGACCTGTGTTTACTTGATCACCATGACAATCTTGTCCTGTCCAGAAAAGAGAAGGTGCTTTCTGACACGGGAGATGGAGCTGAGGAATAAGTCATTCTCAGTCTCTGTCAACTCTAGAACTTGTGGAAGCTGGATTTTTTTTCTCTCATGATCCTGTCTTCTTTCCTTTTCAGCTGAGAATACAGACCAGAACCAAGACTCTACAGCAGTATAAGAAGAGGACGAAAGAGCTGTATCCTTTTATAATGGTGTGTGTGTGTGTGGTGTGTGTGTGTGTGGTGTGTGTGTGTGTGTGTTGTGTGTGTGTGTGTGGTTGTGTGTGTGTTGTGTGTGTGTGTGTGTGTGTGTGTGTGTGTGTGTGTGTGTGTGTGTGTGTGTGTGTGTGTGTGTGTGTGTGTGGTGTGTGTGTGTGTGTGTGTGTGTGTGTGTGT
>CM065730.1:18426999-18571999 GCA_033310375.1 Conus canariensis | reverse complement strand
AGCAAGGGGTATGATCATTTTGTTGATATTGATCAGTGTGTCATTTTTGTGTTGATTAGTTCTGGAGCAGCAGGTGGCCGAAGTGGACACCAAGCTGAAGGCTAAACAGGAGGAACTGCAAGTCCTCAACAGTTACAAGGTCTGTGTTACATCTGCCCATCTGTCTGTCTGTATGTCTGTCTGTATGAATGTCTGTCAGTCTGTTCTAAAAACTGGAACTATGAAAACCTTGGAACTGAAAATGGCTCCACTTGCAGACTATTAATTAGTCCATCATTTTGGGATGGATGATATTGTGTGTTGCTTCGTATGGCATTATGTGCGTTATATGATGGGTTGGTGTGTTGCATGATGTGGAGGGGGGTGTGTCCTGACACAGCATTGTGTAGCTGTTGTGTGATATTGCCTGATGAATTTGTTCGAACGAGTGCAGTTTACTGACCTCTTTAGGGGGCCGGAATTGCTCAGTTGGTAGAGCGCCGGACTCATGATCCTGGGGTTGCGGTTTCGAATTTCGGTACAGGGGGATTTTTCCCTCAGAGTTAACATTGGTTCTGACTCCATTCCCCATACAGTCTTTCGAATGAGACTATAAACCGAGGTACCGTGTGTGAACGCACGCATAACATCTTGCACACACATAAAATCCCATCACCAATTTTCGGAAGAGAAGGCCAGTTTGGCCATTGGTATGGATGACACGTTACACATAGCATGCACCTTCCCCAAAGATGGAGTATGGCTGCCTTAATGGCGGGATAAAAAACGGTCATACACACACAAAACTCCACTACCTGTCTATACAGTCAGTGTCTGCAGGAGTATCGGCCTGCGTATGCAGAAAGAAAGAAAGAAAAGACTGACCTCTTTCATGTTGTGACGTAATGTCTTAAATTTTATACTGCTTTGTGTTGTTTTATAACACACTATATAATACTGTTCCATATTGTGCTTAAATCTTTTTACTGTGTTTTTTTTTTATTGTATTATACTGTTTTGTATTGCACTGGTGTGTACTGTGATGTTATTATTGTACTGTATGGTGTCTTGTATTACATTGCACTATTGTGCACTGTACTGTATAGCATTAATTTGCATTGTGCAATACTGTTTCACATAATACTGCTTTGCACCATATTTTTTGTTGTATATTTCACATTTGACTGCTTGGTACTGTATCGTGTCGCACTGTTTTGTATTTCATAGCATTGTACTGTTTTGAAAGGTACTATTTTGTATCAAAAGTACAATTTCTTGTAGTATTTTATCATTTGCATACTATTGTTTCATCTTCTTTTTCCTTTTCATCTTCTCCCCAAACTCCGGGGAGGGGGGGGGGGGGAGGGGGTGTCATTGGGGCACCACACTAAAGAGCAGTTCACGAGGTTCCTCGGGGTTTCTTGGTTGTGTGCTAAGGCAGGGACTCTGCAAATGTTTGCAGACATTTCTTTCATACTGTGTTGCATTGTCATCTTCTGCTTTGTATTGAACTGAATCACAGTAAATTGAGTTTTGATAGTGTAATGGATTGTAGCAGCTTTGACTGACAGGCAGATGGAGGGGGGGGGGAGGGGGTAGCATAATACTTACAGACACCAGGGATCGTGCACAGAGAAAAGCATGAAAGGTTGAGGAAATATGCATGTGTGTGGATGTGGGTGAAAGTGTGTTATGCACAGTGAGAGAGAGAGAGAGAGAGAGAGAGAGAGAGAGAGAGAGAGTAAAAGAGGTGTCAGGCAATAGGGTGATCATGACCTCATCTATCCAATGGACTGTGCAGGACAAGGAGTACCCTGTCAAAGCCATGATGATCACCAACCTGATGAAGGAGATCGAGAATGTGCAGAACTCCAACCAGGTCGGACATCATTAGATTAGTTTATGCTTCTATTAAAAATTATGTGACATATTTCAATAATGATCATTAAAAATGTTGAAAATTCCAACCAGGTTAATCATGATTAGCTGGATTACACTTGTATTAGTGTCTTATGACACATTTTAATAGTGATCATTGAGTATGGCCAAAATTCCAGTCAGCAATTAGCTGGTGTATATTGAGAATGACCAAAATTCCTGTCAGGTTGATGATGATTAGCTATTGTACACTCCCATTAAAACCTTGTGACACATTCGAATAGTGATCATTGAAAATGGCCAAATTCCAGTCAGTAATAAGCTGGTGTACTCTTCCATTGAAGCCTTGGGACACATTTTAGTAAAGAGCATTGAGAATGGCCAAAATTCCTCTGAGGTTGATCATAATTAGCTGGTGTACTCTTCAAATAAAGTCTTGTGACACATTTTATTAAAGATCATTGAGAACTGCCAAAATTCATGACAGGTTGATCAAAATTAGCTGGTGTACTCTTCCATTAAAGTCTTGTGACAATTTTATTAGTGATTTTTAGGAATGGCCAAATTTCAGTCAGGTTGATCATGATTAGCTGATTTATTCTTCCATTCAAGTCTTATAATACATTTTTAATAGTGATCTTTAAGAATGACCAAATTCTGATCAGGTTAGACATAATTAGCTGGTGTACGCTTCCATTAAAATCTTGTGACACATTTTAATAGAGATAATTGAAAATGGGCAGAATTCTACTCAGTGCAGATATACTCAGTTGGTTCATATTTCCATAAAAATCTTTCGACACGTTTTAAAAATGATCTTCAAAAATGTCTAAAAATTCCAATCAGGTTGGGTGTAATTAGACTGCTTTACACTTCCATTAACATCATGTAAGGCGTTTTAACAGATGACATTGAAAATATCCACAGTTCCAGTCAGACTGGACATAATGAGGTGGGTGTGTACTTTCAAAAAAAAAAAGATTGGCTGGTCTGTTATTCAGTTTGATGTTCCATCACATACAGGTGATTGTTTATATGCAAACAAAATCATTTAACCATTTAAATGTTATTCACACACACACATGCTCACATGCAGGCAGGCAGGCAGACACACACACACACACACACACGCATGAACGCACACACACATGCACGCATGCATGCATGCATGCAAGGAAATTTAGAGCATGTGATTTAGTAACATACAGTATTTTTAAAGAGTGGAGGATAAAATTATGTGACACAGATTATTAATGATATGTGAGAATGTCCAAAAATCCCATCAGGTCAAGTAAAGTTAGATTGGTTTACACATTTATTAAAATCATGTGACATGTTTTAATAAAGATCATTGAGAATGTCTAAAATTACCATTGGGTTGGACATAATTAGACTGATTCCAGTAATATCATGTGACACAATTTGATCGTGGTAATTTAGAATGTCCAAAATTCCAGTCTGACAGAGCATGCTTTAATATATCTTTCCATTAAAATCATGTGGTTTAGACAAGCTGCTGTGTTGTAATGGAAAAGTATTGCAGATTATGGGCTGGGAGACTTTGGGTTCGAGTCCCACCAGACCCATATATTGTGGGGGTTTTGGGGCACCAATCAAACATTCAAGGTTTATCCATGTACATGATACGTCTCTGAAAGTGTCCGTCACATTGCCTGACCAGCCCTCTGGATGTCGGAATCTTTAGGACCTGACTGACACTAGGATATATGAAGAAAGGAAGCACCGTCATATAGTGTCTGACCAAACAGAAAATTGATCTCCACAGCACCATCTTTGGCATCCTCATAGATCATCATTACTTTAAAAAATAAAAAAAAAAAAGAAAATCTCAACTTCTGTCGCCCTCAGCTACCTGCGTTGGTGGTAACCTCTGTTTGAAATCATCACTACTGACAATTTCATGGGAACTGTTGTTGGATGGAAATGGTCTTGCCCTCTATGTGAGGGTGCTGTTTCACATCAGCTCAAAGACTGAGCTGTTTTTATAATCAGCTGGGTGGAAGGGGGTTTGGCGAAAAGATGGGGGGGGGGGGGGGGGGGGTTATATGTGTGCTGAACAGGAAAAAGGGGGAACTGTGCAGGATGATGTTTTGTATGTGAGTGTGTTTGTGTTTGTGCATAATTATGTATGGATGCCTGTATGTGTGTGTGTGTGCTGGTGCTCAGGTGTGTTCTTACTTTTGTGTTGATGTGTTTGTGTTTGAACATAGGTGGGGATGTGTATGCATTAATGCATATGTGTTGTGTATGTGTGTACTTGCTCACAAGTAAGAATGTGTGTTTGTGTGTTTATTATATTCTTCATTGTCATCATTATCATCTTGACATTACTTATTAATCAACAGGAGGACACAGAGGAACTTGAACACATTATCACCACAGAGCTGGGCAAGTACGACAAGGAGAGAATCCGTGTCACCAATGACATGACCAGAGATGTCACTGAGGTCAGTACTGTGACTCTGTAGCTCTTGACAGGTTGGCTAGCTCTAGGACACCTATGACCAGAGATGTCACTGAGGTCAGCACTGTGACTCTGTAGCTCTTGACAGGTTGGCTAGCTCTAGGACAGCAACCATAAAACAGAGGACAGATTCATTTAGACTTTAGTCAGCATGACCGGACAAGTTTGACGAATAACTACCGAACCCAATCTTTAAATTACAGCGATACTGTGAACTCTGTGTTTAAGAAACAATGAAAGAGAGAAAAAGAATCTGTTTGTGACGGTAAATCACAGCGATATTATGATCTCATTGTTTTAAGAAAGTGGGAAAGAGAGAATAAAAGAGTGTGTCCGTGACAGTACATGACAATGACACTGTGAACTGTGTGTTTCAGAAAGCAGTAGCTATGATGCATCCTAGTCTGAAAGACATGGCTCTGCAGAACATGGTGATGAAAAAGGTCAGTACAGCTTGCACTGTGTGCGTGTAGACTGGAGAAGGAAGGAGAAAGGTAGGAGAAGGGGGAGGGATATTTTCCTTTTCATTTTAGTGTAAATAATAATTAGAAAAGTATTCTATGTCGTTCAGATATTGTTTGACACCACTTAAGTATTTCATTTGATTGGTCCCAGTTGTTCTTCTTTCATACCTTCATGTGTGTAACATTGAAAAGCGGTTAGTAACCCTGGATTGTGTGTGTGTTTGTGAGTCTTGTGTGTGTGTGTGTGTGTTGTGTGTGTGTGTGTGCGTGTGTGTGTGTGTGTGTGTGGTGTGTGTGTGTGTGTGTGTGTGTGTGTGTGTGCGCATACGCATGCGCATGCATGTGTGTATGTGTGTGTGTGCACGTGCATGTGTCTGTGTGTGTGCAAAGGATTTCCATATTTCTTTTCCTTGTGTGTTCAGGTGCTCTTTTTCAGCTGTTTCATATTTCTCTTCATTGACCGCCATTGTTATTGTATACACATTCAAATTCTTGTTTTACTTTCACCATGCTATTTAGTTTTTTTTCCCTTATTAGAATAAACTGGAATGAGTCTGACAATGAATGGGGTCAGTCAGTCAGTCAAAGTCAGTCAGTGTCTGTGTGTGTTTGTGTGCAGGTGCTTACATGTGTGTGTGTGTGTGTGTGTGTGTGTGTGTGTGTGTGTGTGTGTGTCTGCTGTGTGTGTGTGTGTGTGTGTGTGTGTGTGTGTTCGTGTGTGTGTGTGTGTGTGTGTGTGCGTGTGCATGCATGCGTGTGTGTGTGCATCCATGTGTGCATGCATGTATGTGTGTGTGTGTGTGTGTGTGTGTGTGTGTGTGTGTGGTTGTGTGGCATAGATTGTGCGCTCATGTGTGTGTGTGGTTTTAAAACAAAACAAGGTTGTTTTTCTTATTGTATTTGATCTATGATGGCATATTGTTCCATGTTGGTGCCCTCAGGAGATTGAGTTCCATACGAAAGAGCAAGTGTCACTGCGAGAGAGCACCGATGCATTGGAGAAAGAGGTAGACCAGTTGCTACGACATCCCAAAACCAACATCCGACTGCAGATGTTTCCTGAGTTCTTCCCTAGCAGGACAAAGTGAGTGCCAGTTCCTGTGTGCGTGTGCATGCATGTGTGTGTGTGTGTGTGTGTGTGTGTGTGTGTGTGTGTGTGTGTGTGTGTGTGTGTGCCACGCGCGCGCGCGTGTGTGTGTGTGTGTGTGTGTGTGTGTGTGTGTGTGTGTGTGTGTGTTTATGTTTAGGGGATTGCTGTTTGCATAACTGTATGCCGGTGTTAAAATTCTTACTGATGGCATAATTGAAAACATCGATCAACAGTGTGTGTAATTAATTTCTGATTTAACAAATTACTGGAACAATAATATTCTTCAAATCAACAATTAAACATGGACAAGGAGGAAAACAGTGGAATTTCCTGCTTTCTGGTTGATGGGATCTTTACGCAACATTTTACAACATTTTGGATACATTCTTCAAGTAGGTGTTCTATGTTTGTTTCGTAAATCTTGCCTGTCCAGTGACATCAGAGACAGATCTCTTTTCTCATATGATTTCCCCACATTTTGTACACAAGGTCACTGAAAATATGATCAGCATGGAAGTTGACCATAAAAATATAGCCACCGTAGAATCAAAACTAGTTTTTCATTTTCAGTAGTGTTTCGATGGAGTTTTGGGTTACCCTTTCATGAGACCCATTCTCCTTTTGTGCATACAGCTGGTAAAATTCTGTCAAATGTCAGGTTGCCGGATTATTGAGACCCACCATCTTTGTTCAGTTCCTGTCATCAGCCAATGTAAAGTGCTGAACAGAACAAAGCAGTGAACCAGACAGCAACCCACCAAAGCTGAAGTCAAAGAAAGCAATCTCGAGGGAAAGGAAATCTTGAACAAGGCAGGGAACAGTAAACAGGAAATAACGAATAAGTAGGATAACTTTTGCTCCGGTGATGAGTTAATTACATACCCATAACTGCAAACAAATGCTGCTTATGACACCAAATCACCTAGCAGGGGATGTCTCCTTGTGCACTCTGTGCACTCTGTGTCCTAGGCAATTTGGTATTGTTAGCAGCATTTGTTTGGAGTTACGGGCATGTAATTATCTCCCATCATGGGAACAAGATTTACCCTCCTTGTTTGTTATAACCTTGAGGAAACAAACATATCTTCCAAAGTATTAGAAGGTGTGGGTACTGGCTCATCATAAATCAGCAAGTCTTATGCGCACGGTGCTTATTCTGGCAGTTCTGACATCCTGTGCTACTGTCAAATGAAGATTCACCAAGACAGAATTTCTGCAAAGAAGGTAGCTGCTATGAGACAAGTGTGTAGGATTTACACAGACATTTGTCTCTTTGTTGGTTGGTTGGTTTGTTTGTTTATTGTTCACACTGAAAAGTCCGCATATTAGTATATTCACCATGGGCACTTCTGAACAAGTCAGATCACATAAACTAGATAGATGTTTAATTTCAAAGGAACACACTCCCCTTTTTGTTAATGTACCAATTTCAGACAAACAGTCCTTTAGATTTAAGATTGTGGTACAGACATGAGAAAGGTCAGATTCATGTTATGTGTGTTTCAGATGCACTCCAGACATGGATGTTGTTTTGGACATTCCGACCCAGCAGTGGCTGCCAATATGAGATGCCTCGTGCCACCTCTGCAGCTCTTCAAGACAGCTTTTTTTGTGCTGACTAGGTCACATGGTGTCAAATGTCTTAAGACCACATCTGTGTATTGAACAGTCAGCCATGGAGCCTGGTGAAGCAGTGAATATGACTGCATGTGTGAGTATGCTAGAGTGTCTTTCATGTTGAATGCGGGTGTCAAAAACAAAGTATCGTGTACTATTGTCAAGAGGAAAATTAGTGTGAACGTTTTTAAGTTTTTCATACTTTTCATTTTTTTTTGTTTTGTTGTCTCATTTTCTGTGTCCTTTTTCCCCTTGCCCCCCCTCCCCATCCCCACTCCCTCTCCCCTCCCTGGTACTCCTTCTCTACCTTCCCTATCTCACCTACCCTATCTTCCCTGTCCCATCTCCCTCCAGTGGCATTGTTCCCGCGCTGTGCATTTGGCCAACCCCAAATACAGCCACAGTCAGTTTTTCCTGCCGCAGAATTTTGTCATCCATTTGGACAACTTGATATAATTCAACAACTTGGTATGATTTGAACAACTTTGTGTCATGAACAATTTGATGCCATGTAAACAACTTGGTGTCATGCAAACAATATGGTGTCATCATCCGTTTAGCATCATTTGACCACATTACTGTCATTTGAACAGCTTGGAGTACTTCACTTTAATTCTGTTTCCAGCTGAAAGACCCAGAATCCACAATGTGACCTGATCACCAACTGCTCTGGCCATATCTGCTGTCTGTCCATTCCTTGTGTCCTTGCCTTCAGAACACTTTTTCTTTACTCATTTATGGTATTAGTGCACTGGCCATTATGTTTTTGCTTCATTTTGTTTTTTGTTTTTTTGAATGGGCTGAAAGCCAAAGTCATCAACACCACAGACGGAGTATTAAATAGCCAAAATATGGATTTAATATGTAAATATCAGAATTGCATTCTTAAAACAGAGTATGAAGTTTTAGAATTGACATTGTTTTTTTGTGAAGGGCATGATTGTTTTTTCTTGCCACACGTTCAGATGTTACCTTTCTGTTAATTTTCTGTTCTTCTTGTCAGTTAGAACTTCTTCAGTGTTTGGCGTTTCTTTGAAGCTTTAGATATTACTGTTTAGTTAATGATCAGTTCTTTACACTAATAATGTTTTTTGCCAGAAAAAGGCACACAGGAAAATGTTGACAATTGTTTTGTTTTAATGTGTTTGTTTGTTGTGTAATGCCAGTTCATCTCTGTTCTATGACTCATTTTTGTTGACAATTGTTTTGTTTTAATGTGTTTGTTTGTTGTGTAATGCCAGTTCATCTCTGTTCTATGACTCATTTTTTCTTTACAGTCCTCTTTTCTTTTCTTTCTTTTCTTTTGTAACTTTCAATGTGCTTTATTTCCAGGCTGACTTTGTGTCAATTTAGTCTGCTCCTTTGAATAATTTGAAATATGCAATTTGTGAAATATCTCATTGATTTCATTTGATGGATGTTTTGAACCTATGTAATTTGATTTCATATTCATGCATCATATTAATTTATTTTAAATGTCTGCAATCATTTATTTCATATGAAACAGAATTGAAACTTCGTTGAATATCATTTATCATAGAATCTGTTGCTTTTTGTACTTGTTGTTGTCAAGCCTTCCATTAGAAATACTGCTGAATTGTTGACCATTGAAGCTTTTGAACACCATCTATCTAGAAAACACTGCTGCACTGTTGGCTGCGTAAACTCTCTGAAAATAATCTGTTTAGAAAACACTGCTGAATTGTTGACCGCATTAAGTCTCTGAACATAATCTGTCTGAAAAAAACACTGCTGAATTGTTGACAGCATTTATCATCTGAAAATGTCCAGACAACACTGCTGAATTGTTGTCAGCATTTACCTTCTGAAAATGATCTGTCCAGAAAATAGTGCTGAACTGCTGACAGCATTAACCCTAAACACTATTTACTCACAAACTACCTCTGAACTGTTGAAAGCATTAACCTTCTCAACACCATCTGTCCTGAAACCATTGCTGCAAACTTTAAAGCTTTAATCTTTTCGTCATGTCATGATTTTTCATTCATTAAATCTTTGACCATTTCATTAGTCGCTGTTTATCAATGCCACTGAGTCCCTTATGGCATTGAGCTTTTTATTGAAAGCTGTACGGGAAATGTTGATTTCTTCACAAAATGTCATGAACTTTTTTTTAAACTCAGCAGCTCTGTTCTAACGTTTTCATTCTCAGCTGTGTAATATCATGTGCAGAGTTATCCATCTGATTCCTAAATATTCTCTGATGACTTGAAGCATAAGCTAAATGACCTGGAGTATATGCCATTTGATTAATGCCTGCCTATTAGACTCATATTACCGAATTCATGGCAAAATTACCACTGGATTTCACAGAAGCATCTACTGAGCTCTTTAAAGCTCATAGCTTCCAATGTTAATTGTACAGAAGCAACAATGACAGTTGCTTCTGGAGGAACAGTCATAGCTGAGTCTGGAGGAATGTGACAACAGCTATCAGAGTTGTGAGTTACAGTTTTCACAGAATCAAATTACATGCTGAGAAACTGAGTTTCACTTCCATTACACAAACAGGACTTTTGTAGGCATTCCAGTGTGTGTCATTTGAGGCAGAATGTTTTTACAGCAGTGTTTGGCATGAGTGCAGTATTCCACATTGGTTGTGTGTGCTGATTTGGGCTTTACAATCATGATTCAGAGTATTGTAAGATAAGAAACTGAATTTTGTACTGCACTGTATGTATCCTGGTTGTTATTCACACTTTTCTTAATTTGAAGTATTACAGCATTATGTACAGTATTTTGTGTTGTGCTGTATATCTCCTCAGTGTTATTCAAAAATGTCTAATGATCACATCAGACTTTTGGTTCAGTCTTAGACAAGTTTGCACAATTCGCTGCAAAATTTGTGACGACTATTGCCTGGAAGGAAACTTGTGCTTTGTGTTCCTGATGAATGAGTATGAAGTGTGAACATTCGAAAAGACATGTTTCTCTTCATAGTTTTATTTGTTTATGAATGATTTTTTTTATCTTAATCTGTTTTAGAGTAATCTCTCTTTCTCTGTCTCTCTCTCTCTTTCTCTCCGTCTCAAACACACACACACACACACACACACACACACACACACACACACACACACACCTACACACACACACACACACAAAGCAAAACAAAAAAATGTTTATTATTTTCAGTGTTGTTAATTTATTAGCATGATGTTCGACTGAATGATTGAATGGTTTAAGAATTTTTTTTAAATCTCTCCTTTTTTTTTTTTAATTCTTTTTTCTGTTGAACGTAATAGTAAACTGTGTTCAAATAAGAACATGTGTACTGATTGGACTGATTTATTTGTGTCTGTTTGTTGCTCCCTCTTGCTTTCAGTAACTTGTACGCGTCACAAACACATATTTATATTTTGCTAGTGACCAAAGAAAATCAGTTATTTGGAACTTAATTTCAAGATGCTCACACACACACACACACACACACACACACACACACACACACACACACACACACACATTCACACAACCAATGTGAAATGTACCATAACTATATTTCTCCTGTTTTGAAAGTGTAGGTCATTAACAACACTGACAGAAAAAGAGATAAAAATACTTAAGAGAACCAGTACATCCTCAAACCCCAAATATACAAATACAGCAAAAAGAATCATCAAATATCATCTAACTGTTTAACGAAAAAGGAAAAATAGTCTAACAATTTTGGCAACCAACGTACAGATTTGTTGTTTGCAAGATCTGTTTTACTAATTGTGACTGAGTTTTTTCATCAATTAAGCTCACACATATTTCTTCAGAAATTAACGCAGTTTATCATACCTCTCAGAGTTTATGAAGAATGTAATAAAGAAAAATATGCATGTATATATACACACAGTTAATTAAGGCATTGTGTGTGTGTGTGTGTGTGTGTGTGTGTGTGTGTGTGTGCATGTATGTGTGTGTGTGTGCATGCATGTCTGTGTGTATGTGTGTGCTGGGATGGAATTGGACTGGCCAGCACTTTCGGCTCAGCCTACTGAGTTTGGCTTAGCCTACTCTAATCAACCCTAAGGATGTCAACAGTTTAGCTACCATGACATTAATTGTCGGTTGACAGTTTTGGGTGGGTGGTTTTATATGATACAATCTTCTCTTAAGGTTGTTGCCTCCCCCCCCCCCCTCCCCCCGTATGAATACGACAGCCCTGAAAAAGTCCTTGTGGTCAGCTGGTCTGTTTATCTAAAACACTAACTCTTCATTTGCATGTTTGAGTGCACAGGCACATGAACCACACAGAGATTATCTTGCTTAGTTACTTATGTATGTGTGTGTTTGTGTGGTATATGTGCATGTTTGGGTCTATGTTTGTGCACAATCACACTAATATTACCTGTTTTTATCTGTATCTGTCCCTGTGTTCTGTTTAGCAAGCTTCGAGATCAAAACGTTAAGCCAGTCTTAAACAAATGTTAATTTGTGCCTGTGCATCAGAATTTCTTCTGCTGAGGTAGTCTTTTTTTCTTTTTTTGTCATTTTTTTTTTTTTTTTTTAATGCTGATCGATGAGAATGAGGATGATTAAGATGATGCTACAGATTTCCATTTCGGTCTGAGACTACATGACAGGGCTGTACTCTACGCTTCCTTTCATAATATATCCCCGCATCAACCAGGGCCCAAGAGATACAGGCACCTGCATTGTTGGTCAGGAAATTTGAGCAACACTCTCAGAAACGCATCCATTAAGTGGATGAAACTCGACTGTGTGGTCCCAGTCTTCCCAACTGAGTCCGCAGCAAACTCAACTCTGGGTAGGAGCCGGTCAGGGCAGAAAAACCCACATGACTCTGATGGGATTCGAACCCACGACCTCCCAGCCGGGAGTCCGTGATGCTAACCACTTCGCATGGTGGCTGGTTCTGCTGAGGTAGTCTGTCTCCACGTTTCCTTTCTGGGACAGAGAAGGTGGGGGCAGGATTGGATGGAGAGAGGACAAGGGAGGCGGATGGGGGAGGAAGGGGGAAAAGGCAGGTGGGGGTCATTTGTTTGTTCTGTGAGCCTCTTAATCAACTGTCGGGTGAGTTGGTACCACCAGCATTTATGGCCTGAAGCTTTAATTCAAAATTGTTACACTTCATGAACAAAAGTTCTGGTACTGATCTTTTTTCTGGTGTGTGTGTGTGTGTGTGTGTGTGTGTTTGATGCAAGAGTGTGTGTGTGTGTGTGTGTTGCGAGTGTGTGTGTGTGTGTGTGTGTGTGTGTGGTGTACGTGCGCGCACATGCACTTACAAAATGGACAGTTTGGGTTCATGAACTGTCACTAAGTACAACCACTGTTTTTTTTTTTCTATTCTTTCTTTGTTGTTGTTGGGTTTTTTTGTTGTTGTTTTTTGTTTGTTTGTTTTTTTTGTGTACACACTTTTTTTCTGAGCTTTTATTTTTGCTCACAGATCCAATCATATTTCAACCATCAGAAATATTTTCAAAATGATGTACACCTTCTCAAATGGTGATTTATGAACTTTAAAAAATCAGTAAAGAGTTAAGAACATTTTTCAAATTTTCATGGAGCATTTGTATTTTGCTTATATGAAAGGATTTAGTACCAAAATTGCATTTACAAAGTTTGGCTTCTCTCTGTGAACAAAACTACAGGTAAAACAACATTTTAAAAATCTGGGGAACGAACTTGGGCTTTGAACGCAAGCGTTCAATACATACATACATATATATATATGTGTGTGTGTGTGTGTATGTGTGTGTGTGTGAGTGTGTGTGTGTATACACACACATACATATATATGTGTGTGTGTGTGTGTGGTGTGTGTGAAAATAGATAAATGAATTAATAAAATAAATTAATACAAAGCAAACACTAAGTAATAACCCTGTAACAATATTACTACTAATAATACTAACAGGAACAGCAACGTTTATCGCAGCAGTCCAGCACAGAACAATGAATTAAAACAGAAAAAAAAATGGGTATCAGTTCCTTTTAACAAGATAGAAACAATATGACTATGAGGTAATGAAGCTGCACTTTACACACTGGTGGTCAATTTGCAGGGAAAACATGTTCCCGAGTATAACAAGATGGCAGGCATAGATAAGATTTTAATTGCTTACAACAACAACAACAACAACAAAAATTGAGCGTTTGTAATTTTTTCCATTTTATCACAAAAGCCTTTTTTGTACAAACTTTCTTTCAAAAACCTTCAATTTGATCCCGCTAATCAAAGAAATTATTACCCTTGAATAAAGTAAGTTGCATCGATACAGTGAATGAAGTGCATCAATTTTCAATAACTGGTTTGTGTGAATATCTAAACAACATCCAGAATTGTGTTTTTTTCCCCTGAAATGTTTCTGGCATGTATTTTCTAGTGAACTGTATCCCTCATGGAAAGACAATGGATTACAGACAAAGGCTGATTGATTTGTCTTTTTTACTCTCTGCTTTGCTACTCTGTTTACCTTCTTATTGAAGTGAATTCCACAGTGAGAAGGAAGCCTACAGAAAGAGATTCTCATACTTTTGATAGTAGAAAGATGTATAAAAGGATTAATATTCATTATTTAATCTTGTCTTGCGCTAAAGATTTCACTTGCAGAATTAAAGTTCACTTTGAATCAATACGAAAAGGACCTAACACACAGCCGCAAAAAAGTGAAGCAGATAACAGAAAGTCATTAAAATGGATGTTTTTTTTTTTTACAAAGGTAATAAGATTTTTGTCTTTTTAAGACAGAATATAGCTTGACTGTAAAAATGAATGATTTTTGTTTTCCAAAGACAGTAAGATTTTTGTACTTTTAAAGACAGAATAACAAATGCCCCATCTGCTTAGGATGAATTAAAGATAAGGATTTTGCATATAATCCCTTACTGTTACGCCAATTAGTTATTATTTTCAATTTTTTTCAATGGTGAGTATTAATATCAGAAATTGCCCTTTGAAGTTCCCATGGGGGACTGGGAGATGACAGAAGTTTGGCTTTCATAATTTCCTTGTGGTTAACTTCTGACTTGTGGAATAAACTGCAAACAGAAATCCTGACAATTGTAAGCAAGCAGATGAACGTTGTCCTTCTTTGCAAGTCAATGTCAGATACCAAACTAACTTTTGTTCAGCATAGCTGTCCCTTGATAAAATCCATAGGATATACTTTGCAACTGAAAGCTGCCGATGCTCATCTAATGATAATAGTACTATTTCACAATGTGTCCCCTGAAGACGACACATGGTATGGCGTACATACAGCCAGTTTGAAAGCCTCACTGTCCAACGTTTGCACTTTCTTGTGCAAACAGTAGGGAGCACTCAAGGGCGCTTCCTGTCTGTAAATGAGTCTAGGGAGTGTAGCAGCAATAATGACAGGCATTTTAATATGACAGCATCTTGATCCCAATTTCCTTTCTATTTAACTTTCAGAAATTTTTTTTCTGGCTTTTGAAAAAAAAGAGTTTTGAATAAGATAGTCTCACAATAATTTTGAAATGATCCATACTCCCAATAAATTTCATCGTTGGTTTGTATTCTCGAGATTTGTCATTTATTCAAAAAGTAGGTAATAATAATGGATCTGGACCATTATTAAAAAGTACAGGATTTTTTCCCCCCCCTAACAAAAGTGTGAGTCCAATATCCATCATGTAATTATTGAGTTAAAAGTCCCAGTTGATACAAGTTTGTAAAATAGTTTTCTGTCTTTGAGGAAATTTCCTTCTCATAGTAACTTTCATCCAAATGCATACATCATCTGCATATTGTACAAGCACATTATTCAACACTGATTATGGTAAATCAAACAGAAAATATTAAAGAAATGAGGAGCAATGACTGACCTCTCAGGGAACCATTATTTGTTATTGTCGAATGGGAGTTGCCTAATTTTGCTTACACACTCCTTTCAAGCCAAAAAAAAAAAAAATGATATAGTCATAGATGTTTCCAGATAGACTGATACTTTATCATTTGTAAGTGCTCTATTATGGAAGACGTGATTAGAGGCTTTCCTTATGTCTAAATGCGTGTGTGCATGTGTACAGTGTGTTGTGTGTGTGTGTGTGTGTGTGTGTGTGTGTGTGTGTGTGCCATTATTCTGTTCATTCATCTACTGCTTAACTTCATGTGTTTAACTTATTTTAAACTTTACCAAGCTTCTTTGGTCACTCTAAATCCAAACACTCAATAAAATCATCACATTTCTTGAACTATGACACATTTTCTTATGAAACTTTGGGTGATTGTCAAAAACTCGTTTACCTCTCTGTCAGCCAATTTTTGATCTAAGTGCATCAAAAGAGAAAGAATTGAGTATCGGATGAAAGCAAACCTTATCGTTTTTAAAGGTATAAATTCTGTTGGACTCTTTGATGAGTATGGGTACTCCACATCCTGAATCATCAGAAGAGGGACAAACACAGCGCAAACACTCAGAAAAGTCCATGTAAATTGTTTGGGTCATGCAGAGTCGGGAGTACATAGTCAAAAGTCTCATCTAGTACTGGTTAAACAGACAACAGAGGAAAAGGAAAGGGAGGATGGAAATCAGGATGAAAGAGAGACAGAGTTAAAGTGAGTAAGAGCTTGATACCAAGTCACAGTTGAGAGGAAGAAGGAAGGAGTATGGGAGATTGGTGGGGGACTGAAGATGAAGAGGGAGGCAATGAGAGAATTTTGTTAGTTGTTCCAAAGGCAGTAAGAGAATTTTCTTGATTGTTCTATCAGACGATAACGAGTTGCTTTTCTTTTGATTGACCAGTCTCCAAAACATTTTATTCCTACAAAGAATTTGATGATAGTTTATTATCATTGTGCTAAGTAATTTGATGATAGTTTGTTATCATTGTGTTAAGTGTCAACACAACCAAAGGTTAGTCTAACAACAAAGGGTTTAAGTCAGTCAATATGTATGTGTGCATGTGACCGAGTAAGTGTGGACGAGTATTTGAGTGCCTGTATGTATGAATGCATATTTATTTGAGAATGTGTTTGTGTGTGTGTATGCGTAGGTGTGTGAATGTGTGTGTGTGTGTGTGTGTGTATGTATGTCTGTGTGTGTGTGTGTGTGTGTGTGTGTGTGTGTGTGTGTGTGTGTGTGTGCGTGTGTGTAACTTTTGTGTGTTTAATCATATGTCAGTGTGATGCATATTTGTGTGTGTTTATATGCGCACACATTTGAACCTGACTGCAATATATAGGAAAAACATGCCAAAGGTCTTACAGCCTTCGATGATAGTTATATCAACAAATTTCTGTCCATATCCTCACAAGTCCACACAAAAGGCTTCCAAGTTATACCTTTAATCTTCTCTCCCACATGTTTTTAATTGTCAACAAAGCCATGTCAAGCCCACATAACTCTCAACAACATCAAAACTCAACACTAACACCAGCCAACAATGAAATGATGTATCAGTAATGAAAATGAGATACTCTCTTCTTATAAAAATCAGGTGATCAAATATTTAACAAAATAATTTTCAGATACAAAATGGATACAATTTCAACTATCTCGTTACTTTCCATGTTGCTTTTTATGCTGACAGAACCTATTTCTAAATGTCATTCCGCCCACTGACAAATTGTCTTTTTGAAAGAAAAAAGTACAAGTATTTGAAATATACTGAAAACTGAAAATGATTTGTTTTCAGCTTCAATTTGGAAAACATTAAAGCCATTTTTCTTACAACAGATTCAGAGTCAAAAATTGGTATCTTGTACAACCTTTGACCAACAGGAAACCACAATAAACACACATATGAACACATGCAACAGACACTCTCTCTGTTGTTTTCTGTCTTCATAGCCTTATAAGTTCGATTCAGATTGTTCTCAGCTCCGCCATCCGTGAAAGACCATATCAGGGCTGGCCTTTCAAGTTAAAAGACAGAAGCACATTTTATATAAAGAATACAAAATATTGCAAATCACTTTTCCCACCATGTCCAAAGCCTGACAGCATCCCACACTGAAATCTTCAGGTCGTACTCACTGTGCAAAAACAATTACACACATGCATGCGCACACACAAGCACGCACATGTGCAAGCGCACACGCACATACATTTCCACTGACAGACACGCAAACAAGAAATTTTCTTTTTTTTTCGGTCATTTTCACCTTATATTTTTTCACCATATGCATAACTTTCCACCGAAAATAACAGCGACTTCTGAGAACAGTTTGAATCATGGCATGGAGTGAAATCAGAACAACACTGCAGAGAAAATTGCGTGGAATGCTATGACAACAGACATCTTGTCTCTGCGTCAGTCACAAACTCTTCCACCATCATTGCCTTTGCAGAATTGACAGCCGTACATGTCTTGGCTAGTACTCTTCATGGTACCAGCAACAAACTCCAAACATTCAGGCAATCTTCTAGGTATCCTTCACTAATTCCACACATTTCTTTTCAGCAATCGTAAGAGTATTATCCACAAAGCTCAAATGTTCTTTCCAGCAATTTCACGGGTACCATCCACAAACTCCAAACCTTCCTGTCCTGCGGTCTTAAGGTTATCAACCGCACACACTAAACATTCCTTTTCAGCAGTCATCACGGTATCAGCCATACACTCCAAACAGTTATTCCAGCAACTTTCAGGGTAGCCATTCTATGGATCCCAATGTTAGGAAGACACAGAGAGACATGCTACAGAACAGTGGGCAAAGAACTGACAGAATACAGCTATACTTGTAGGAATGAAGACCCAAGGAGGCATGGTGCAAAACAATGGACAAACAGATAAAACACACCTATACCTGCAGGAATGAAGACAAAGGAAGATTTCGTGCCGAGCGGTGGATAAAGAGCAAAGAGAACCAAGTTGTACCTGGGAAAACTGGCCATGATAGCACACAATGACAGCAGTGAGGACCTCTCGTGGCTCTCATTTATTTACCAAACATACACCGAGGACGACACTGAACTAAAACCTTCCTTTGAACACCTCGGTGTCAGTTCCTCTCTTCACAAGATCCCCAATCTTCTACTGTCTAAAACCTCTACATCTGGCATGCATTCATCTCTGACAACTATCTTCATAACGCCAGTTTGTTCTGACAATCTTTACCAGTCGCATCAAATACTCAGTGATCATGGGGTAAAAAATCCAAACCAATCATGCTGGCTAATCTACATGAGGTCTCTCGGTCTGAACCAGAAATCTTCCCTTCGACTGCTATTTTGTAAATATTCCAAACTGCGAAAAAGGATTTCTGTGAATTTTTGAAGCATATTAACTTACTGTGGGTAGTCACTTTTGACGTCTCTTAGAAGTGGACGGTCAAAGCCAGGCAGCTGACCTGGAGTAAGAAGCATGGTAGTAGAATACACTGAAATGACCTTGGCTCATTAAATTGAGCAATTTGATAACTAGTAAATCAAATTTCATTCCATCTTACCAACTTGATTAACACACTTTCATTATTATTGAATTTCTTCAATACTGTGTAATAGCTATATGTTTTCTTGAAAGCTCAGCTTGACAATCCACTGTCGTGATTGTTTACACATTTTTATTATTTTCCATATCCAAACAGTGGGATAAACGTATGTAAACATAGTTCACTCTTGTGCACTAGAACTCGTGAACTGGGAAAAAAAAAAAAAAGCAACAGATCTAAATGATCGTGGCAAAGATACTTCAGACAAAAAGTAACAGTACAGTATGTGGGTGCCATTATTTCAACAAAAGAAAGAAAAGGACAGCTATTTGCTCTAAAGCATAGATGTTTGGTCACTTCACATTGGAGTTGTTTATAAGAGAACTGGGAACATTGCACAAGCCCTGAAAAGGCCCTCTGCAGTCAGCTGGGCTATGATTAAACATTGTAAATACAGTTGTAAAGACAAACACAACCCATTATATTTACACGCAGCACAAACATGCATGCGCATGAACCCATTCTAGAGCTAGATCTATGACACAAGGTGCTGTGTGAGAAATGCTGTGACATCCACTGCTGAATGTGACTATGGTTCACAACAAGGAAATACAATCCCCACATCAGCTACACACATTGCCATGACTCTAAGTAACATTGTCAAAGCAGTCTGCAATTCACTACACTTCACTTAAAATGAATATGGAAAAAGAAAGTTCTTTCCTCTTGGTTATAATCTAAAGAAAAAGAATGGAGGAGGGTTGAGGGCACATGGACAGGAATAAGAATGAAAGAAGAGCGGGTGAAAGGTGCTGCTAATAACTTCCAACTCATAACAGGTCAGTACGTGAACTACTTTACTTGATAACTACGTGAACTACCTTACTTGATAACTACATAATAAATCGCTGTAGCCAACTAAAACATACCCACTTGAAACCATCACAATGGCGCAAACAACATACGAAGAATGACCATGTGCATAACCAGAAACATACAATGCTCGGAAATGTCACGAGTTGAAAACATCTGATGGCGTGAACCAAGACACATCCAGTGGTGACATCCAACACTTGAAGCTGTTTTCAATGCACCTTCTGCAGCACTGGCCGGTTAGTTACATCTTTTTTCCAAGTCACTGTCTGTCTGATTTTCGTGAGGGACAATTAAACTCATTTTTGGTTGAACTGAAAGGAATATGAACAGTTCATCAACTTTTGTTCACATTCATGAACTGAAATCGCTCGAACTGAATGAATTATGTAAAACCATTCCTTAATCATCAATCACATCACACATATACACATCCCCAAGTCAGGATTCTGACGGAAAGCAGACAGGAAGAAGATGAAATGCCGCCCGAGAGAAAGTAGTGTCAAAATGCATTCAACGTCCAGCAAGAAACAAACAAAACAAAAATCATCAAGCCCATGATGGAATAAAGCCCATGGCTGGCAGGACAACATGGATTAGCATCCGTTGTTTTCCATAAGTCTCTGCTTATGGCTATGTGTGCCTTTCTTATTCTTCCACCGAGGATACAGTATCAGATAGCTGACAACGTTGAGGCATTATTCTGCGCTCCAAATACTAGCACATAATGTCACCAACACAAACTCTTTGTGAAGACAGCAGTCTTCTTTGTCGTTAAGAAAATGCCATCAGCCCACCTTGTCCCCTTCTCCCTGTCACAAACCTCCTGACCCATCCTTCATGCTCTCCCCTTTCCTCCTATCCCAACATATTTAAAACAAACAAACAAACAAACAAAAACTACAACAACAAAAACAAAAGAAAGAAACTAGAACCCTCCCTGAAGTATCAGCTCCATTTGAGGGTCTTTTTACTTCAGACAGAATAATTCTTCACAGCTAGGATCTTGTTCATATTTTTGGCACCCTCACTTACCACTTGAACACAAGCATCTCAATGCACATTTGTAATCCAGTTTAGGATCATTCCTTGCAAAGCTTTGTCAAGCACTGCCAAAATTTGTCCTAGATCCACTCCACAGTGAAATATACTGAGGATAGTCCTCAATAATTGGTAGGCGTCGATCTAAGGATGTAAGTAAAACATTATCAGGCCAAGGGATGAAGGGAATTAGAGTTACTCCAATGACATGTAATGGATCTTCAAAACCGGTGTCTCCGAGACAGTTTTTATCACACACACACACACACACACACACACACACACACACACACACACACACACACACACACGCACCTGAAAGACTGATTTACATGATAAACAAGGTGTGTACTTGCAAGAGAGTACTCAAGAGCAAAATAAAAATAGTTTCTCAGTCTGGGAGATGTTTTATGTATAAAAAGTTTCCTTCAGCATCCACATGAAATATTGTTATGTCTTTTTTCCACCACAGCATGCGTTCAACACTGTAACATACCAATGAGAAAGAAAAAGATGACGCTAGGAATGAAAAAAGAAAGAAAGAAAGAAAGAAAATGCATGCATGTTTACGAAGGGTTAGCTTTTTCAGTGCTCAGTCAAGATCTGCACATTTCTGTTTTAAAACTCTGCAGTTTCTCCAACCCCATCATCATTCTCTCCCTGTGCCCCCTCCGCCTTCCCCTCCACCCACAGCTCCAACCCCCTCCCTGCCTCCACCCCATTCCCCCACCTCATCCCCTCCAAATGCTCACCACACAAACTTGATTAGAGTGCATTTAAAACTCAAATCTTGTCATAAAAATAGTGTTGCACTTGCAGGCTGAAAAAGAATGCCAACAAACAATAACAAAAAGTCATACACATACAAACACACACACATACGCACACACACACACACACACACACACACACACACACACACACACACACACACACATAAGTATGTACCAAATAGTACAGATCAAAGGAACATTTGGATGCTCTGATAGTATTTCTTGTTTCAATCTCTACTGTTACACAGCAATTAACACATATCAAAAGAACAATTAATTCTGACATGTCAATCTCTTGTCACTCTACACAAAAAACAAGATGGCTCCAGCAGGCAAATGCCAATACAGTGCACCTCACTTCTTGTATAGAATTTTGTTTTGAAACAAGAGTGTGCGCATGTATGTGTCTGTGCATGCATGCATGTGTGCGTGTCTGTGTGTATGTCTGTGTTTCTGTATGTTTTATGTTCTTGTGTCTGGCCTAGTACTAGATGGTTGCATTTATTTCTGCACAGATGATGTTGCAGTTGGTCTGAGTGACCTGTTCTTGATGTCAGTAACTCATCAGCAGTGCTCCTCTGGGAAGAAGGGACACTTGACCAAGGTGATGGTGATCACTTCATCAGTCTCATCATCACATGACTGTAGTGTTTCAGATGGATGTTATTTTTCAAGTCACATCATCTCAATTCACACAAAAAAAGTGCCTAAAAATAGTCAACATGTTATAAGTCACATCATCACAAAGAAACAATGCCCAAACAGCACAGAGCAGCTGGCCCTTCCCTGGCTAGCTGTCTCCAAGCGGGTCACCCCCAGGTTCTTCAGCCTATAAATCCACACGCTGGCCCATCAGTGGAATGGCCTTCATCTCTGACTTCATACACAGGAATTCCCCAGTGACGGTGGTGATGGCCACACAGAATGCGTTGATCATCCACCACCAGAAGGTTTGCGGCACATGGCCAGTCACCACCCAGCTGATGACAAAATGGCCCAAGTGAACCGTGGCTGCAAAGTCCAGGCACTGTTTGGTCCGCCCCACCACGTACAACAGGATGAAGGCACTGTGAAAAAGGTTTGTCACACACTATGATAATACCACAGCAGGTGACATGGGCTTCGTGTACCATATCCTGTCTGTGCAGAGAAACACCGCATGTATATATATAACAATAAGTGATGGAAAACTGCTGTTGGTCATTGATTCATTTCTGTTAGTCATGTTCTTCTCCCACTGTTAAAAATAAGGGAAAAAAAGAGCAGGGAGTAGAGTAGTCGGGGTGGGGGGTGGAAATGACCTTTCTGGCGAAACAAGAAACACTTTACAAATATGTGTACAATTAAGCATGCACAAATGCATCATAATAATGTCTGAACAAGCAGCTATTTACTGTAAAACTTTGTATCATCTTTGTGTGTGTGTATGTGTGTGTGTGTGTGTGTGTGTGTGTGTGTGTGTGTGTTTCCATGTTCCTTTGTATACATGTGACACAATGAAAAACAAATGAAACATTAGAAAATGTAAAAAAGAAAAAAAGAAAAAGTTCAACAAAACTTAATTTTAGGTCATCCTGTATCTGTCACTCACCACGTAAAACTGTTGAGAGCATATGCAATGAGGTTGGTCCTTCCAGAATCTTCATACAAGCCGAGATCCTGAAAACAAGTCCAACATTACTACTTCAGATACCCTCTTTTTCATCTTCCTATATTAGGCATTCCAGCAGGGTAAGTCACAGTGAGGGCAAGTCACAGGCAGATGCTGTGAGGATAAGTCACTATGAAGAGAAGTCACTGAATAGTGCTGTGATAGTAAGTTACAATGGGTCAGTAAATGATGTTGTGAGGATAATTACCGAGAGATATTGTGAGGGTAAGTTACTGTGATGTGAAGGTAAGTCACTGAGAGATGCTGTGTGGGTAAATCATTGAGCTATATCCGAGAACATCAACCAAAAATCCATAGCCAGAATAGCTCAGTGGTAGAGCACTGGACTCGTATCTTGGTGATCCTGGGGTTGTGGGTTCAAATCTCCATCAGGCCATTTCGGTACAGGAGGATTTTTCCCTCGGAGTCAACATTGGTTCTGACTCCATTTCCCATACAGTCCTTCGAATGAGACTATAAACCGAGGTTCCATGTGTGAACGCATGCATACCATCTTGCACACATGTAAAATCCCATCACCAACTTTGGGAAGAGAAGGCCAGTTTGGCCACTGGTATGGATGACATGTTACACATAGCATGCACCCTGCGTGAGAAATGGAAAGAACAAAGGAAGTAAGGATACTGAGTGAACAATATTGACTGGATGATATGGGAAACGTCTGAATGAAGCACCAACTGGCAGCTCTTCAGTTGGCACTACCCAGGTAGGCAGCCCGTAGTGCAAACAAGTGTGGATTGTAAAGTGCTAAGAACTTGGTCTCTAGCCAAGGATAGGCGCAATATAAGTATTCATAATAATGATAATCATAATATCTTAAGGGGGTGTCACTGCGTGGGTTAGTCAATCAGTAATCATGCAACAGAACATGAAGCCTGTGGGCTTTAGAAGCTCAATACTGAACAGTCAGTAATGAATTCAAAAAGGTGCAGCATTGTACTGCTCACTGGGTCTCCCACTGAGAACCACCCAGCATCAAGGAGATTCTTATGGATTCACAACAGCCAAACACTGCTACAAACATAACTACAGCTAGGTGTACTACCTTCCATGGTCGCTAACATGACCTGACATCATGGATAGCAAGTATCTCTCCCAGTCTCAATCCACCAGAAGTAGCAGTCCTTGTGCTATCCTATGATATCCCATCCATCAGAACCAACTTCAAGTAGAAAAGATTTCCCCCCAGAACAGTTCCTGAGTGCAAATGCTTGACTGAAGACATGGTCACCAAACCAACCCTGGATGCCTTCCAATCCAAGGTGGATCTTCCGCAGTAACCTATCTTTTTGACCTATCTTTACATTAGGCCACCACACCATTCCTGACAGTTTTCTAGGATGGACTTTCTTCAGCTGACTGTATGCAAACAGGCCATCTTACCACCAGTAACAGCCTTCCGATCCAAGGTGGATCTTCTTCAGCAACTTCTCTTTAAATATAGTCACCTCACCATCCCTGATAGTTTTCTATGATGGACAAGTTTTCTATGATGGACTTTCTTCAGTTGACTGTCTATAGACATGGCCATCTTAAGCACCGATGACAGCCTTCCAGTTCAAAGCGGACCTTCTTCAGTAGTCTGTCTGTAGACATGACCATCACACAATCCCCGACAGTTTTCCAGGGTGACCTTCTTCAATAAAATGTCTGTAGATCTATATGTAGGGGTATCATGCAAGATTCCCAGTCTATATGGCCACCACAACTTCCTTAAGAGATTTCCAGGGTACATCTTCTTCAGAAGACTGTCTGTAAACATGGCCATTACACCATCCCTGACAGCCTTCCAGTGCAAGTGGGCCTTTTTCAGAAAACCTGTGTTTAAGATCATGAAGAAACAGGGGGATAGCACCCTTTGAACCTACAGTCATATAGAGAAAAATCATGAACAAGATAAGAATACTTTTCACATAATTTCTCAGAGGTCTCATACTGATAATTTAATTAATTGGCTGTACATAGAGGTATTCAGTTTGATCAAAATGTTATCGACACCATCTTGCTAACAAGTTAGTCTTGTTGGTAAGATGGTGTTGATAACATTTTGATTAATTGTTCAATTTTGTTGTGAGCTTTGAAACTGCCAGTCAGTGCATAATTAACAAACACAAACACTCGCTCCATGGAAACGCTTTGAGCCTTGGCACCTTGGCACCAACTGTGTCCAGTACCATGAAAGTATACTCCCTTGGAAAGCTTCCAACTTGTTGCAAAGTCACACTCACCTTTGAATGAAAGTGTCCATGATGGCCAAGCAAGAGAAACCTTCAGTATAAAAAAAAAAAATACATGTGTGTGTGAGATAGATAGATACAGAGAGAGAGAGAGAGAGAGAGAGAGAAAAGAGAGAGAGAGAGAGAGAGAGAGTCTGTGTGAGTCTGTATTTATTTATTTCTATGTGAGGTGTGTGTGTATGAATTGTGTGTGAGACTATGTTTGTGTATTTGACTCTATGTGTGTGTGTGAGTGAGATAGAGAGAGAGTGAGCGAGAGAGAGAGAGAGAGAGAGAGAGAGAGAGAGAGAGAGAGAGTGTGTGTGTGTGTGTGTGTGCATGTGTGTAGCCACAATCATGAAAATTCTGTGCTACATGACATTCATACCAGGATTTTTTTCTGCCAGACAGTTGTCCTCTCAACATTCAGTGACATTAATGAGCACTACTTGCTGGCAAGCATTACCACACATGTACACACAAAAGTAAGTCAGCAGTGAACAAATAAATGCAAGCTTACACTTTGTGTGAAGATCTGGTCAAGAGAGACGTCAAACTTGCCGATGACATCCAGGAAGAAGATCCAGAGACCCAGACAGAGGTAAAAGGAGGCCTGCATAGTCACAATCTGTGCCACAATCAGCACCGGGTCCCAGAGGTTGCTGCGGAACTGACCTCCCATGTCCGATGCTGATGGTGCTGCTCGGATTCTGCCCCGAATCCACTCTTGTCCAAACAATTTCAGCATTGAGTTGTCATAGGACTCTTCACACTGCCAACATACTTGGAGCTCCTTAGGCAGACATTGCTGGGTTTGTTTTTCTTAATCGTTGTCCCCCCTCAGCTTAAAGTGTTTATATTTTCCCCACACCTCCAACTACAACTACCATCTCAGGTGAATACAGACAGATGTATTATCCTTCCTTCCTTTGTATTTGTCTCTGTAGCTGTATGTGAATCTTATAGTATGACCAAGACTCAATCACCAGAAACACACTACTGAGTGCTGCTAATCACAAGCCCAATTTACAGACTGTTTGTTTTCTAAGTGCTGAAAGCTCAATATACTTGCATTGCAAAAGACAATCCTGTGGATTTATATATAGACAAGAATGTTCACTTCTAACAGAATTCACATAATCCTTAAACTGAAGCCAGTCCTCTCACATCAAGTCAAAGTCCTTGTTAATCAATTACCAATTCCAATTGCCACCTGCAACACACACACACACACACACACACACACACACACACACACACACACACACACACACACACACGCACATACACAAATATTTACTTTCACCATAAAAATTACAGTTGCTTCCTTCATTGCAATCATGTCACTGTTATATTTATCATATTATCATTATCACAAACACTGTAATCTAATTGGATGAATGACTAAAACTGACATAGCAATATTTAATATATCAAAATCTGTTCAGTAAAAGAAACACACAATGATTCTAGGTTAAGAATCTGTGAAGTTTACGATCAGGATATAATGTATGTAAACCTTTTAGGTTGACATGAGTCTGCATTGCGTCTGGCATGCATCTGTTAAAAATAATGTGCACGCATCCAGATTGCACCCATTGTGTCAGTGTTGCCCTAAACTTGGAGTCGGACAAAGCTTTTTCTTTTTTCTTTTTCTTTTTTTTTTCATATGCAGCCCACATACATCAGAGTTTGGGGCAGACCAAACCAGACATATGCAAAGAAGAATATCCTGCACTGGGGAGGTACCAGTATCACAATCTCAGTTGCAATCAGCCTCAACAGACTCCTGGGCCCTGTCGTCTCCACAAACATTGGCCATGGCCATGGGAAAGGTGTGAGAGCACAGCAGTATATATTGACCAAAGGTTGCAACCCCAAATCATACCATGCTTGAGTTTGGTGATGCTATCCATGCTTTTTGAACACTTTGAACACTTTCTTAAAAATTGGAAATGAAACTGAAAGACAAATGAACAAATAACTTCTTGTACCAGTTTTCACCCAAATTCAGTCAGTTTGATTTGGACAAGCACAAATGTTTTTTTTAAGAAATGGATACATTTCTTAAGCTGAACAATGAGTTTGCATTTCTTTTGCTGTGCAGTATATCTAATGAAGTAATGGCATATTGGAGACGAAATGATACAACTACAAGGGAAATTTCAAATGTGCTGATCATATACTTAAGTTAAACAGATTACTGGAAAGTTTTTAAAAAATCACCTTTTTACAATTTCATGCATTTTATGTTATAATTTTATGGATTGTGTTAACTTAGTATAAGCATACTGTATGTCCATTCATAATTTAGCAGGTCACTGATCCTAGCAAATGGGAGGGATAAACTTTGAAATTTACCAAAACTGCTAACCAGAATGCCATCCTATAGAATACATTGTTCTTGTTAGATTCACTCCCAAGTATGGGAACATTATTTCAAGCAAGACAATGTGAAAATCGAATGCATCCTGCCTCTGGATGTATGGAACATACATCAGTCTAAAGCCCCATGTTGTGCTGGTTGCATGCCCAACTTCCTTTACAACATTACCCTCATCAGAACATGACTGCAAACAACTAAGGTCCACAATGGTTTTCAAGATACTACACAGCATGATCCATGGAATTCCTGCAGGTATCTTCTACATTCATCGGATTGAAAAAAAAAAAATAGAGAACAGAAAAAAGAACAAAAACCAAAATTAAAAATAAAAATAAAAAGCCTGGCGTAATGGTTTCTTCATCATCTACGTGACAGCCACAATGAACTTGCTGACTATTCTTCCACTTTTGGGGTGTGTATTATAACTACCATGACTATGACAGTCGGAATGAAAATATCCTACTATATGCGAGTTTTATCAGCAATACTACTTTTTGCTTTTCACCCCAAAGTACAAGCTGATCTGGGCACATTCTAGCACAGAACTGGGTCCAAAAAGCAAAACAATCACAACAACAAAAACCTTTCTGGGGGCTGAGGGGGAGGATGTGGGAGGGATGTAAGTGTGTGGGAAGAAAGTTTCATTAATAATTTGTTTGACACAAGAGTTAATCAAGCTGATGGGGATGACTTCTTTTTTGCCTAGCAGAAGTAGGGCTGATGTTGAGTCTGCTCACAGCAGTCTGATCATTCAGTGATCTTCTTTGGCATGGCCACTGCTACATTCCTTTCATGTTGAAAGATGGGCCACTGGAGTTTTCATATCCACGCCATAACCTTGGAGGTGGTGTTGTGAGAGTTGGTCACAAACCTTATTGTTCTGCATTGGACAGCCTCAATTTTGTCATGTTATGCTGGGTTTGGGAGGGTCCCATACTGTACAGGCAAATTCAAGAATGGGCTTGACAAGTGTTTAGGAGGCCACCACCGTTTAGTCACATGTGCAAATACTGAGAGTGAGCAGTAAAACACCAAGGGTCTTGTTAGTCTTTGAGCATAAAGTGTCTACATGCTGGTCCCAGCTGAGGTCTTGGATGACAGTATTACCAAGACACTTGGCAGAGGTGATAGCTGAACCTTTAATTGATGTCCAACCATCGTTTTCTTCTTCATGATATAAACAGAGAGGGTGGTAAACATTTCTTGATGGAAATCTATCTCTATGCTCTTCTCCAATTCCTCAAGGTGTTTGACGCCTTGTTGGAACTGAAGTTGGCTATGGCATGTGGAGTAAAGGCAGTAGACAGTAGTGTCATCAGTAAAGAAAGATGTTGATGAAATGAGTTTTTCCAGCATGACATTGACACAGATCAGGAGGACACTGGGCCAGGTCTGATGCCTCTTCATTTATTACCACCACCTGCCACCTATCATGTGGAAAAATGCTGATCTGTTGGTTATGTTACATAGCCATGCAGCTAGAGGGCCAGAAGACTATGGTCAATGCTTCAGCAAAGTCCATGATGATGATGTCTCCTTGATTACCTAGTCTCCTGCTGCTAAACTGTTCCTCACCAAATCCAAACGGCGAGAGTCTCACAAGACCTGAACATGCACAGCACATGCTATTCTGGACAGAGCATACTGTTCCTCTCCAAATAATTTATGAGGGCACCAGAGTATTCCAAGATCTTACATGGGATGGTTGTCAATAAGACTGGATGGTAATTGTGGATTATGATGTCCTCCCTTTCTAATTTGGGAGTAACATTGGTTGTACATCAGCTGGATGAGACAATATATGTCTTAAAAAGCTTTGAAGCACAAAACATCCTTAGGGGATAAGTAAAACTTTCTCACTGCATTCTGTTCTACTGTCCAAAACCTCCTCATACCATCTGTGGTTTCACTCCTTTTTCTGTATCCTTTGTCTTGGTTTAGAACCATCTTGAAAAAAGTCTGAAGCTTCCTTCTTCAAAGTTCTTGTCAATGGGCAGCCAATTTCATAGATTTGAATTGAAGACTGCTGTACTTTGGTGTAGCCACTGTTGGTCGGTGCAAAAAAAAAAAAAAAAAAAAAAAAAAAAAAGAGGGTAAGAAAGAAAGAAATGAGTTGGGGGTGGGGTGGGGGAGGAAATAGTGGATGCCATAACAAGGCCTAATGCTTGTTCACTCCCCCTATGTCCCCACCCTCCCCCACCCACCTGTGGGTTAGACAGCACCACTCCTACAAAATCATGCCATGGGCTCATCAAGGCAATACCGCCAGAGAAATTCCTGACCCCTGCAAACAGAACCAGAAGGAAAATCTGCCCCACAGCATTTAAGGACTGCGAGACCACAAACATTGTTACTTGCCATGCTGTCAATAACACCAAGGGCTACAAGATTCCAGACGGCACTTCAGAGCAGTACAGATGCTCCTTTTTTGTAAAGACCATCGAGGATTGGAACCATCTGGAAAAAAAACAACAGTCCAGGCCAGTACTGTCGCCGCATTCACAGCAGCGGTGGGCAGTTCTGCAGCCCTCCACTAAACCCATGCTGTACATTAGTTAGTTAGGTTAGGTAGGTGGGGAAAGGGTGGGGGTGGGGTCCCTTTTTTTTTTTGGGGGGGGGGGGGGGGGGATGGCACTACCTTCTGTAGGGTCAGGGCCGGTAATGTACAGGCTTGCTTGTATGTGTAAAGCGAAAAGTAGTAGCGATCCAGCAGCTCCACACCTAGCTAGTCCTTAAGAGAAAAACAGAAAGAAAGAGAAAAGAAGAAAAGAAAAGAGAGAAAGAAAAATTTTTTTTTTTTTCTTTTTGCGCTCTCCCTGTTTTCCATCACAATATAATCAAGTTGGTTCAGCGACGTATGCAGCCAGACCAGACCAGACTCAATGCTACCTTGGACAGGATCAAGCCTACCATAAATTGTGATGGTAGCTACACCTAGGTTGCAGGGCATCTATCAGGTGAGGTGAGGGGCGGGGTGAAAAGGGCGAGAGCTAAATGAAGGGAGAAGGGGGAGGGGAGGGATTGAAGATCAATTTTAAATGTAACTGAATGCAGCCTCCCTTTGAAGGAGTCAAGCCAAGGTGCTATCACAATGTCCTCTGGGAGACAGATCCACTGTGCTAAACTGTGTGTGGAAAAAAGGTGGACTTCCTGTACTAAATGTGGTGGGAGTGGACATCATAAGCTTGGGAGTGCACTGACAGCTGGTTGGAGGGCAGCTGGAGTGTACAAGTCCATTATGATACCTGCAATTTGTGGCAAGGTCTAAAAGTAAGGATTGCTAAACTGAGGAGCAGACTTTAGATCTTGTGGTCTGACAGAAGTTATGGCATACCAATCTGACAGCACACCTGTGGACTTTCTCTATGGAGTAAGTGCTAGTGTTAGTGTGGTGATCCTTGACTGGGCTTGTGTATATCAGCAAAGGTTGAATGAGGGCAATGTATACTCATTCTATGACTATCCTACTGCTGTTCTTTAAATTACTTCAAAAGAAGCCCAGAATCTTTTTGGCCCTGTTCACCATGCTTTTGATGTGGATATCCCACTTCTGGTTAGCAGTGATGTTGACGTCCTGGTATTTGGCTTCAGCCACAGTCTGCACAGAACACTTTCTCCAGGGAATTTCTGCACCCCATCATATGCAGGGTGATTACACTTTCCTGTGTGGAATGACTTTTCCCATTAATGTTTCCAGGATTCAAGTTTCTCTAGGGCTTAGTGCTCCTTATTTTAATCCTGTGAGTTGTTGACGCTGCTGTGGCACATTGTATCATCAGCAAAGAGGCAGACCGTGGATTTGACACCAGTGGGCAGGTCACTAATGAACAGGAAGAAAAGGGCTGGATCAAAGACTGAGCCATGGGAAATGCCTGACGGGACAGATGCAGGATCAGACTTCACTCCTCAACCAATATGGCCTGCGTTCAGTCTGAAGAAGTTTTCACTCCACGCACACTCTCATTCGTCCTTGTTTGTTCTCATTCGTCCTTGTTTGTTCTATGTGCTCTGTGTCGTCGTTTCTGCTAGACGATCCGGTGTCGTAAGCAGCATTCATTCGGAGTTATCTATAGGCGGGTATTTCATCAAGGGAGCAAGACTTATCCTACTTGTTCATTGCTAATGTGGTGATAGGATGCAATGTAGTACTGATACGGGCTAGTATCATGGGCATACATTAGGCATGATGTGTCGGCACTGTTACTGTCATTTGACTGGTGTTCCTAACCAGTGTCAACTTGCAAAGAGCTCCCCCCCCCTCCCCTCCCCCCTTCACAGACAAATTCAGTTTCAATTTCATCAAGGTGTCACTGCCCGCGGATTAGTCCATGATTATACGCTATACCACATCTGCTAAGCTACGTGCTAAAGTTTTGCAGCTGATCGTGAGAAAACTGTCAAATTAATAGAATAGAGAGGTGAACAGCAGAACACATTACTAACCTCTTTTTCACTCGTACTAACTCTGTCACAAATAAATGTGTTAATCGTGGATTGATGTAATAAACACTCCTGTCAGAATACAAAGACTTTCGAAATGGAAAAGACTTATAATTCAAAGTATTAAGGTTACCGTGACTGCGTGAAGCGATGTGTTACCAGTAGTGTCGTCTGGTACAGAGCGCCATGTCACAAATCTCGCGAAGTATCGTTCGTTACGTTAACGTGCACAATATCCTCTGACCCTCGCCATTTTCGTTTAGCAGACCGACAGGTAAGCACGTCCTTGCAGTTTTCTTAGATCCTTTGCAGAAAGGGTATTTCTTGAAAGAATTATTCATTGAAGAATCATATTCAACTTGGATTTTATTCATGCGATTTTTGACATTTTACCAAGTAAGATCAAATCTTCAGTATCTTGTTTCTGCGTGATCTTGAAGCATGGCTAAGTCGAATGCCGGGACGAGCAAGGTCACAATCGGCCAATCAATGTTACTTAATTGGCATTAAAGAACGAACGGTCTTGAGAGCTGAAATTAAATTGTCTGTTATTTTCATAAGAGAAAAAAAGTCAAACAAAGAATATTGGCTAAAGACAAGCAGACACATACATCCTGCTCGAAAATACCATTGACTTCCCGGTCTCTAATATTAGTAGTGTTGCTGGCAAAACCAGTTCTCAGTAGATTATTTGTAGTAGGTATACTTGATTAGAGTTTAACTGTTGATTTTTGTATACATGTGTTTGTGAGCATGTGTGTGTGAGTGTGTGTTTAGTGGACAGTGTAAAATTCGCAGGATTGCCTAAAGAAATGATATTAAACTGCAGGAGTGGTCGGACACTTAAAATCTCTATTTTAGTGTTTCAACTTGTAAAGTTCTTTGTATGCCAAAAAAATCCTAATGAAGAATGCCACATGAAACTGGAACGCATGAACAAACAAATGAATCTTTTTAATTGAGGAAAAAGAATAAGTACACAGTCTTCTTTACATCTTGCCCATGATAACACATGAACAAAATCAATTCATGGTTCAATAAGGTGTGCTATTAATTACAATTAAAATTTGTTAAAAATAAGGAGCTATGGGTGACTTTTCCTGCTCTCTTTACCATCTGACATTCATATTCAAAATGTAAACAAATGATTGTATTAGTGAAAATAACATTTTTATAATGATAAAACTGCGATACCAAACTGCGATACCAAAATGTCAAAAAACATTAATTAAATCTCATGTGCTATAGAATATGCAAACAGTATGTGGCATCCATCCATTACCTGAATCTGTGGCCATTGAAAGGGTTCAAAGAAAAGCCACTTGACTGCTGAAAGAATTGTAATGGGACTACATCCTAGATCAGTGGTTTCAACTTTGCTTATAGTCTACTTTCATCTACTCTTTACCAAACATGATAACGAAAGTAATTATCATGACTCTACCGATAAGTGGACAAATGAATCATGGCAAAACATGATGTGTTTTGACCTCTTAGGTCTTCTTCAGGCAAGATAAACAACACTCGGGACAATGAAAATGAAGAATGAGCAGTCACTTATCTTTGTCAAATTTGGTGCAAGATGGGCATTAAATGGGAACTAGGCAGTCGGGAACGAAACAGTGTGAGTTGATTTATATCAATTGAAAGGAGAAATGACGTTTCGAATTGTGATGACCAGAACCGCAGCCTACATAGTAATGTGCGTACAAAGAGGTGACTACACATACTTCCTGTGTACTTGAGTACCTCTGGAACACACACACACACACACGCGCGCGTGCGCGCGCACACACACACACACACACACACACACACACACACACACACACACACACACACACACACTAGTTGCTTGCTCTTTTGAATGAACATAACGGAGCTGTATAATCTAGATATTGAAATAGAAACTAGAAAGTCAAAGAAAACACGAAAGTTTTGGCTCAGGAATTGTGCATCACATCACATGATCTACGTTTATTGAAACTTGAACCTATTCATGGAATAAAAGAACTGTAGCATTGTTATTAGTTGTAACGAGTTCTGTAGCGTATATAAATATTAATTTTTATTATCACTTTAATTATAAAATAAGTTACACAGAGATTTAACCATTTATGGTGTTATTTAGTGATGGTTGTGTTTTTCTTTTTGTTTTTTTGTTTGTTTTAATTAGTTGTCACGGTAACATGGATTTTTTTTTTTTCTCTGCAAATGCTGGTGCTGACCATTCGGATCAGCAGCTGTCAATATAGCTGACAATGTGGTAAATTAACTATACTTGATCATTATATCAAATACTGCTGTCCTGACCAGCCGCCGTGGTGAAGTGGTTAGCGTCGCGGACTCCCGGCTGGGAGGTCGTGGGTTCGAATCCCATCAGAGTCACGTGGGTTTTTCTTCCCCGACCGGCTCCTACCCAGAGTTGAGTTTGCTGCAGACTCAGTTGGGAAGACTGGGACCATGCAGTCGAGTTTCATCCACTTAATGGATGCATTTCTGAGAGTGTTGCTCAAATTTCCTGACCGACACTGCGGGTGCCTGTATCTCTTGGGCCTGGTTGACGCCGGGATACATTATGAAAGGAAGCATAGAGTACAGCCCTGTCATGTAGTCTCAGACCAAAATGGAAATCCGTAGCATCATCTTAATCATCCTCATTCTCATCGATCAGCATTAAAAAAAAAAGTCTCAAATTCTGTGGCCTTTCATGCTCTGCTCTCATGGTGACCTCAATTTCGATGTCCTCTCCACGTCTGTGGTCTTGGTTTGGTTCCGTCAGGTTCACCGGTATCGGTGAGTCCATGGGGGCTGTCTTTGGATAGATATGGTGGCGCCCTCCAGAGGGAGAGCTCATTCACGCCGGCTCCGCGACTAAGCAATTATTGTCATCAGTAGGGGGCTTAGTAGGTGGTGTCCTGCGTATGTTAGATCAGAACAGGCACCACTGAACACCACCGAAGTGACTCGACAGCAGTGCATTGTCTCCTCTGGTGCGTTGCCACTTGACATTGACTGCTCCCTGTGGATTGCTGGTGCCGGGGCTGCGGCGGGGCCGACTGGGCTGTGGCTGTGGACGGGGTGTCGGAATGAGCGGCGTGGGTGCACTGCCCTTGAAGTGGCGCAGAGGATGGGACAGCAACTCCCCCCCCCCCCCCCCCCAAAAAAAAAAAAAAGATTACTGTTGTGCTTTAATGTCTACTACTGTACTGTAAGAGTAAATGATTTTTTTCTGTCATCATAATAGTACGCTGAAGGTGAATGGTGAACATTTACAGGAATGTCTGTTTCTTCTTCGCACAAGCATCTCCTTCTGACTTTGTGTTACTGCAGACACACCAGTATGGTATAGCTGACTTTTTTTGTCTTGATCCTGACTGTATAGTGTATATCACAGGTTTTAATTGAAGTGTGCAACTTGCTTGTCTGGAGGTTCATGTTTACGGATGTTTTAATGGTTCAGATGATAAAATACTGACATTAGGATCAGCTACCAGTGCTGTGTGCTGACTTAATTTTGGTTTCATTAGATGTTGACTGTAGGAAAGTAGAGATTGTTGCATTGATATCAGTTGTCACATTTACTGATTGCTGTGACCAGGCTTATTTGACCCATTTACCATTGCAAGTGTGACGAACCAATTTTAACAATTACCAGATCAAAAACTGACATGGTAAAATTACAAGTAATCATGGTGGTTTTGGCTGATTCCTTCAGGGTGTTATTGACTGCCCTTTGTACCACAATATCAAGATATTATAGCTGACTTCTTCCTGATCAATGGTAATAATTCTACCACAAAAACTTGTTTCAAAGCATGCTGTGATACCACTCAAAAACTCGTTCAAATCAGTATTTGTATTAAGGGTTATTTGTTATCTGTTTTTCAAAGTATCATATTTTCTCTGGAACCCTAACGTGGAGATGAACAAGTCTTGAAAACCTTCAGCATGTATGTTATTTGTTTTGAAACATGTTTGAAGTGCTAGCTGTCTTAATTTTGATGCACTTCTATATTCATGGATCTTGAGAATAAAATGCTTGCTGTCTTAATTTTGGCGCACTTTTATATGTGTGGGTCTTGAGAATGAAATGCTAGCTGTCTTAATTTTGGTGCATTTCTATATTCGTGGATCTTGAGAATAACAAAATTGCTAACACAATTGTGGGGATCCATATTGTACACCTTGAAACATTAAAATAAAGTGGGGCGGGGGTGGAGGAAGGGTTGGTTTTAAACATCCTGGTACGTCATCCAAATCCATTTTCCAGTTGGTGATTCAAACACGCATATCTATATACACATACATCAAAGAGCAATTTTATGACTTTGGCATAGATGATTGAACTGATGCAATTTTTAGATTCATTTAGTCTCGGATAGAGAACAGAGAGAGAGAGAGAGAGATTTTTAATCTGTGTGCGTGTGTGTGTATGTTTCAGAATGAGTGGACAACTAGTACGGACGTTGCTTCGGAAGTCAAACCTGTCTGGACGACTCCTGTCCACTTCAGCGTCACTGAGAACAGAAACAGCTCTTGACCAAGCACAGCGTGACAGAATCCATCCCAAATTAGGTAAGTGTAAACGGGCTTGTTTCACACACACATGCTTACATGCGCACGTGCATGCACGCTCACTCACACACGCACACATGCATGCATGCACAGAGTACCTTTTTCTCCTGTTTAGTTTGTTTTGACCAACATTTGCTTAATTGCCTGAGTTAGAATTACTTACTTACTTAGGCCCATAGCTCAAGGGTGAGCATAGGCCATTGACAACACTCTGCCATCACACTCGGTTCTGGGCCACAGCTTTATTTTTCCGTCCTGAATGAGACACTTAGTGAAAGGGCAAACAAACAAGGCATTACACATTTGTAATCCAATATTTGTGTTGCTGTAGTCTGAGCAGAGGCATGTATCAAACTTGTGTACTACTTAACTATGGAAAATTAACTGCCCAGAAAGTGATGACGTCATTTTTGCATAATATTGTGTGTGTTGTCATTGTTCTAATATTGCCTGACCACTTGCGTACAAGCTTTCATGCTGCATCTATGTTATATACAGGAAAATAAACCCAGTCGAGGTTGGTATTAAAAGAATTGTTGGGAATTCGCCAATTCAGTCATCTCAATAGCACAGATATATTACATTTTTCATGACAATAGCTAATTATCAAACCCATAGCCCCATTTGTAATGGCCGCTCAACCTTGCCGAACACATTGCTGCGAGACCAGCTATGCACAGATGACATTCAGTTGGCCGAATACAGTGCGGTTAGCTGGCTGGTGGGGAGCGGCCTGCAGAAAACACCCCTTTCCCTCACCTGCATTCACAGCTTGGCCTCTGCAGCTGTAAACTCCCCTGCAACTCAAAACTAAGTAACTTGCTCTGAACAGCCGTGGGGCTGCTGACTAAATGCTTGTCTAGTTGGTCCCCTGTCTCTATCTCTGCCTCAGTGTCTCGCCTCCAGCTGCTGTGAGGTTGGCCTCTCTTCCTTTTCCCCTGCGGGTTCCATGTCAGGGCTTGGCCTGTAGTGCTGGATGCTGGCTACCTGTGAGTGTTTCCAATCCAGCCCAACTTCCTCCGCAGAATCTGCTTGGCCACTGGTTCCTGTCCTGCTTGCTTCCATAGATCTTCATTGTTGATCTTCTCTGGCCATCTGATTTTGAAAATGCGCCTCAGACAGGTGTTGATGAAGGTCTGAATTTTTTGCTGTATTGCCTTGTCATTCTCCAAATCTCGCAGCCGTAGAGCAGAACAGACTTCACGTTTGAAATGAAGATAATGCAATTTTGTTGTCCTTCTGATCTCTCCTGAGGCCCAGATTTTCTTTAGCATGATGAATGCTGCTCGCGCCTTGCCTATCCTGGCCATGATGTCTCGGTCGGTGTTCCCCTGCTTGTTAACTACGCTTCCCAAGTAGACAAAGTCAAAGGAATCTACTTCCCTGATGGACTCGGCTCCAACTGTGACTGGGCTGCTGCCTGTGGTGTTGATCTTCATCAGCTCGGTCTTCTTCTTGTTTATCTTGAGCCCTTTTCCTGCTGATGTTGTCTCAAGCCAGTCCAGGCAGGTGGTCTTGTCCTGCATCTGTGTGTGACTGGGAGAGGAGTGCCAGGTTGTCTGCGAAGTCGAGGTCATCTAGCTGCGTCCAGTGTGTCCATTGTATCCCATTGTTCCTGCCTGTTGTTGTGGTCTTCATGATCCAGTCGATGACCAGGAGGAAGAGGAAAGGTGACAACAGACATCCCTGGCGCACTCCTGTCTTCACCTCAGAACCGTCTTACAACTGGCCTGCATGAGCCACCCTGCAGTTCATATCCTGTTAGGTGCACCCTGAGTTAGAATGGAGGGATGATAATGGCAACATTGAAGGGGATTGGACGAGTAGGTATGTGGGAGTTGGTTGTTTACTATGAGTGAGTGTGGCAGAGGGATGAAAGAACTTACACAACCACGGTTTTTATGTAGGTGGCCTGTAGACGTACCTGATATAAACCAATATTGTTATACCTGTATAACTTATACTGTCATTCGCACATGCATATATAGGCTGTCTACATGATGGATGCACTTTGAACTTTTTGTGTTCACTCCTTTCCTTAGTGCACACCCGCTCTGTATACCAGAAACAACAGCAGTGTGGGTATTAGCGATTCAGATCAAGTGATTGTCATTTGAGGATACTGAGCAAAACTTCGGAAGCACTCGGACATAAGCTAAACGTTTTTTGTTTTTTTTTGACAAGAATACATGTGTCGTGAATGCTGATAATCCGTCCCGTCAACATATCTGCACTGTTATCAATTATGGATCTTCTAGATCAGTCTCTTTTTGTCACACATATGCATGCATACTTGCTGAATATTGCTGTATCACATTCCTTTATACACTTAATGAGAGACTGCTAATTTTGAGACACTTCACAGACACAAGATTTTCATAGAGGTTCACACTCCCCAGGAATATCTCTTCCTGTACAGTTAGGGTGAAATGAACTTGTACTACAACACACTTCAAGTCAACACTTCGTGTCTCGAAAAGGAGTTTGGTTTAAAATTATGTTTTATTTAAATGTGGAAATTCTTGATATGATAGTATGAAGTAATGAACACAACGGGGTTTATAGACTATGTTTCTGAATTCTGGTCACAGTTAATTTGTTTGGGGAAGGGAGACTCTGAAGGAAGGAAGAGTAAAATGTTTGGTTTGGAGATGGTGTATCTCTGTTTTCGAGAGTTATGAAAAGTTTTTGACATATGTACTCACTGGCCAGATATTAGTGAAATGTTTGGTGCTAAAAAGTAAAAGATGTTAGACATAGCAGCTGCTTGGTCACAGATCTCCATTGTTATGATGGAGAAGTCTTTTCCTGATACCAGATAATTAAGCAAGAACACAGACAGCAGCACAAAGCCACAATGTTACATATTCTCTATGCATACAGGGCACATCAGCCATTCGTATGCTATTATGTGTTATCAGAGTCAGTCTGCGACCTCCACAATCAGACTGTCCAGCCATAATCAGGCTCCCAGTCAAACTCTGCACTTTAAATGATATCATCCAATTGATTGTCAGCTAACCAGATATGTCTACTGTCCTGGAATAACTTTGTTTCTGAAAAAAAAAGTTAAAATCATTGGCCATTCAGGGTGTTACGGCTGCGGATTGTGTGTTACTGGTGGAAATAATAGAGTGCGCCCAGGTGGACAAACCTAATGGCAGATGAAAAGTTGTAACTTGAACACTGTGTGCATGCATACATGTAAGTCCATAGCCAGCCATCAGAGAATCTGAACTGAGGTGAGATGAATTGAAAGCACTGAAAAGATAGCTAGCTGTAGCAGATCAGAATGTGTGCAAATCTTGCCATGAAAAAAAAAAGCTGTTAGCATGTCTGATTGACAATCACTCTCAACTTGAAATTCAGTCTTGCCAATGTTTTGGGAAGGGTGAGAGTCTTGGCCCTCAGTGAAAAACAGTAGAGTTTTCATGTGTGTGCAGGTAATCGTGATGTCGTTGGCTGGGGTTTCAATGGCACTGCCAGCTACGTAGACCGTGAGGAGTTTCCCATGCCAGCTGTTCGCTTCAAGGAGAACACACCAGATGTGATGGCCCTACGGGAGAAGGAGAAGGGAGACTGGAAAGGCCTCACTCTGGAAGAGAAGAAAGCCTGTCAGTACAGGGAAGGGGAATGGGGGGGGGGGGGGGGGGGGGGGGATTTCTGGTTTATATCTGCATCTCTGCATGCTAAAATCTTACGAAACTGGCCTTTTCTGTCTGATGATGTTGCACTATCTTGTGAGTTTTTATTACTGAGCATATGAACTATATAATGGCCTTTTCTGCCAATTGCTGCATTACGCAAACTCGTGAGTTTTTATTGCTGAGCATATGAACTATTTGTCGCTGTATGAGTGTGCTGGCATGTGTGTGCACAAATGAGTGTTATCAAATGGGTGGACGTGCGTTTTTCCTATCAGAGTTTAGCTCATCTTCCAGTTGGGTGGATGTGTTTTTTTAATGTGTTCTTTGTTGTTTTTTTTCTGCGTTTTCTTCGACAGCCCAGGCAATAGGGTCGAGTTTGTTTTGGCCACCGAGTCAGAAATAGGTTGAACGCAGCAGTTGGTAGAGAAGATAAATGATTTTCTTTGCTTTTTAGGATGATTTTTTTTTGTAGAATAAATTCTTGCATACCAGTTATCAAAAAGTCCCCATGCCTTCATGTCTCCTTCCCATGTCCTTCACTTGGATATTTCCCCTAAAGCCCTGGAGGTGTATGCTGCCCCAGGACCCTCCTTCCGTCCACTTGACTCCTTCACCCCAATTTCAGTAAATTTAATTTCTTAACCTCATCGCTGATCTTTTTTTTTTTTTTTTTCAGTTGTGATATTTTTAGGTAGAAATTTAGTTGTGTGCATTTTGTCTCACATGCTGTTCACAGATGGTTCTTTTTACATTCACAGTAGGCGGTTAGGATTATTTTATTCTTCAGCATCACAAAGAGCAGTTAAAAGCTTGTTATGTTGGCTGATGATGTCTTTGTTCAGTGTACCGAGCCAGCTTCTGCCAGACTTTTGCTGAGATGAAAGCCCCCACCGGAGAGTGGAAGTCCATTCTTGCTGCTGTTTTCACTGCTCTGGCTGTGACAGGCTGGATCATCATCTACATGAAGAAGTTTGGTCAGTGCCTTTATTTTCTCTCATTTCTTAATGTGTGTGTGTGTTTACTCATGATTGGTATGTTTGTGTGTGTGTGTGCGCCATGACACACCTTAATCATTTGATCATGTCTTCTATTGATTCTGATGCTTGTAGTGTACAATCAGATGCCCATGATGTTACCTTCTCATATGAGGATGATGTTTTCGGTGGGTGGTTAGATGTTCAGTGCCATTATCTTACATATTGATAGATATTTCATATGTGCAGTCAAATGCATGATGACGTTTATCTCATGTCTCATATCATCAGCTGCTCATATACTATTGATGTTTTCGCTGTAAAGTCTAAGGCCACACTATTATCATCTCACATTCAGCTGCTGTTTTCAGTGTATGGTCCAATGCCTCACACGATCACCCGGGAGTGGCAGGAGGCCCAGATGAACCGCATGCTGGCTCAGGGTCAAGGCCGGATTGAGGGACTGGCCTCCAAGTATGACTATGAGAAGGGAGAGTGGAAATAACTTTAACCACATTGTAGACCTAGTCCTAGCAATGTGATGTGACAAAATGTACTTTGATGATGTTGCTTTTTTTTTTTTTCTCGTTTAAGATTCAACAGAAATTGATGTTGCTGGATTTTTTTTAAAAGAACGCATTCGTAACATTGCCATGATTTTTTAACCAAAGTATGCATGTAGAAGGACCATCCCGGAATATTCACATCTTCAGTAGTACATACTTGGGGAAAAAGAGAGTGTCCAAGCATTGCATGGTGTTAGTATAGTTTATCAAATGTTCTGGATACAGACAGACCCAGGTGCTGATTTAGAGTTCTGAACAGATTGTGGGGGGGTTTCTGTGGCCTTCCTGTTGTCGGCCTCTTCAGTTGTCTTGGTCTGTGATCACCATAAAGTGTGTGTATAATGTCTCTGGAACAATAAAGTCTTCTTGAATTAGATTGAATGTCGGCTGATCAGGTGAGAAAGGATTGCTTCTTATTATGGCACTTCATGTGCAATGCCATCCTGGCTTCATGTTGAATGAATTACTGCCGTGAAGCCTGTGTGAGTGTGTGCCGTTATCTCCTTTCTTTGTCTGTATGCCATTGCCAGTGACTTTCTCTACAGAAAGATAATCAATGAATAGACAGACATACCACAACTTCTTCCCCCCCCCCCCCCCCCCCTTCTCCCTTCCCTCCACCACTGCCTGTAGAACACAAGACACATGCAACCATGCATACGATCTACTACCACTATTGCCCCCTCACCCCGCATGCATGCCTTGGGATCATGCACAGGACAACCACCTCTTTCCATCCATCAACGCTTGCACACCCACAGTCTTGGTTACAAAGCTGAGGTCCCATTCAATCTGTGATGTATCCCAGTACGTGTTTCTTTCATGGCGTATATCGCCAATCCATTACCTGATGGGTAAAAGTAAAGAAACTGATGAATCAAACAATAATAATAGCAATGAAATACACGCACACTGATGCATACATGCTCGTATCCATGGAAACTCCACATTACATACTTGCATTGCTTCATTGGTGCACACTTGCCAGTGCACATACGCATATATTTGCAGTGAAACCAGAAATTCAAAGTCTGTCGAATCATTTGTCTTGTCCATTGGAAAGGCCTGGTATTAGTCTTCCCCATTTTCTTTGAGTCGTCAGAGTGTTAGCCTTCAGATTACTCCAATATTTGCATGGTAGATGATAGTTTCTTGCTCTTCCTTTAAGTCTGGATGTGTTCAGCTCTGCAAGATGGTCTGTGGTCCAGTGGTTTTGATCTTGTTTGTTGAGGTGATTCTTCAGGTTTCTTGTCACATCAGCCAAGCTGTAATCCAGTTATCATTGGTTAGTCTACCAGTGTATCTGCTCTCTCATTTCCTTCGACACCTGCTTGTCCTGGACTGTTATCCGCATGAGTTTTTCCAATGCAAAGCTGCACATTACTTCATGCCAAGCAGAGGATCCCATTCCACTGACTACATTTTGAGGCAGGTTCATGGAGTCCGTCGATATCATGACTTGAGTTTTAAGCTTGTCTATGGATGAGACCCAGCGGAGAGCTTGTGTCCCTGCTTCTACCTCCATTGTTAGACTTGAAGTTCTTAAGCTGTGTGCATTGGTTTCCTGGATTTTTTGGCCATTTTGCTTTGCTGTATTCCCTCAGCCCGACATCCCTTTGGTGACACAAACGTCAATGTATATAACATCTTCTGTCATGCCAAGTTTTTCCACCTGCATCTGAATTTCTGCATTGGTTTTGCCCTCTAGTCATTCTCAGTAATGTCTTCAAGCTCTGGGGTGACGGCAGTTTGGCCGAGACGATTGTGTGGTTTGTATACTTTTCCCATTCCTTAAGTTTCTTTGAGTTCTGATAGCTGGTTCACAAGCCGTAAATTGTCTTCTGCCCGTTTCATCCATGAATCTCCATGTCCTAAACGAGTGCCTTTTGTTTCCTTGACTGCTGCATGTAATAATAATGAATACTTATATAGCGCCTATTCTCGGCTAGAGACCAAGCTCTAAGCGCTTTACAATCAACACTCGTTTACACAACGGGCTGCCTACCTGGGTAGTGCTGACTGAAGAGCTGCCAGCTGGCGCTTCATTCAGTCGTTTCCCGTGTCATCCAGTCAGTATCGTTCAATATCGATCACTCATTTTCCTTACTTCCTTCATTCTTTCCATTTCTCACGCAGGGTGCATGCTATATGTAACGTGTCATCCATACCAACGGCCAAACTGGCCTACTCTTCCGAAAGTTGGTGATGGGATTTTACGTGTGTGCAAGATGTTATGCGTGCGTTCACACACGGAACCTCGGTTTATAGTCTCATTCGAAGGACTGTATGGGAAATGGAGTCAGAACCAATGTTAACTCCGAGGGAAAAATCCCCCAGTACCGAAACGCCCCCGGCGGAGGTTCGAACCCGCAACCCCAGGATCACCAAGATTACGAGTCCGACGCTCTACCAACTGGGTTTTGGGAATTTTCAGACTCTCTGAAATATGCCTTCACCTGTTCTAGCTTGTGCCTGATCTGCCATGAAGGAACTCGAGCGCGTAACGCATTGTATCAATTCAGGTATGTCCTCTGTAGTTCCCAAGGTCAGTCTCATCACTTCATTTTGAATTCTAATTTAAAGAGATCTGCTCTCGGACAGTGTTGTAAGTCCTAATCCATAATTGGTCACACTGAGTACAACTGCGTGATACGGAGAGATGGCGTTCAATGCCTTGAGGTGCCATTGCTTTCATGGCAGACAGTTTCTTTTTGCATGTAGGCACAATATTCTCAACATGTTTTCTCGGTAATACTTTTTTTGCAATCTGCTTTCTATTTTTACTTCCTTTCTAATGTCATTATTATTATTGTTCTTATCATCATCATCATTATTTCATTATCAGTTTCATCCCAGCTAGTCATCTTCATCACAATTATTTTGATTTTCCCCATTAATTATCATCATTATTGTTGATCTTGTTACTGGACAATAATAACCATGTCATCTTCTGAACATTCGTTCTCCACAAATAATCACACACACACACATGTGTACACACTATGTGTATGCATGAGCACACATGCGCACAAAGATGCGAACGCACTGGGATACATGCATACGCACATGTATGCATGCATGCAGGTCAGTAGATCACACGCACACTCGCGCATGCACACATAAACACATACACGAACGCACAGAAAGGCGCGCACACACACACACACGTAAATGTATACTGCATATACTGGCACACACACACATGGGTCTGCGCCCACCTACCCATGCACACATATGCAAACATGCACATATAATAATAGTGCAGACAGCGTAGGAAGGTGCCTGAGGTCTGACCAGCGCATTGGGCTTATGCGCAGATATGACCTGCCAAGCAGTATCCGCAAGACCCTCATCTTAAATGCTTTCATCTTGGTCATCTATTCTTTTAACCATTGGCTGTAAATCTTGCGCAGTGTGGTCTCTAAACTCAACCGGTGTGGTATGGCATACATGGACTAATCTGCATGCAGAGACACCTTGATGAAAGTGAAATCCCTACAGAATTCAGCCAGGATGACTGCTGTTGCTGCTGCTACATGTGCCTAGTGTATACTGCACACAGGGCCTAAATTTATGGTCTTGGTCGAAAGACTAACTGTCTGAGAGGGTGAAAGGTGCTCCGTCACAGATGATGAAAGACTAGCTCTGTTAAAGATGGTGAAATCTGTACAAGCTCTGCCATAGATAATGAAAAGATTAACTAATAATAATAATAATAATGAATACTTATATAGCGCCTATTCTCGGCTAGAGACCAAGCTCTAAGCGCTTTACAATCCACACTCGTTTACACAACGGGCTGCCTACCTGGGTAGTGCCGACTGAAGAGCTGCCAGCTGACGCTTCATTCAGTCGTTTCCCGTGTCATCCAGTCAATGTCGTCCAACATCGTTCACTCAATTTCCTTACTTCCTTCATTCTTTCCATTTCTCACGCAGGGTGCATGCTATGTGTAACGTGTCATCCATACCAATGGCCAAACTGGCCTTCTCTTCCGAAAGTTGGTGATGGGATTTTACGTGTGTGCAAGATGTTATGCGTGCGTTCACACACGGAACCTCGGTTTATAGTCTCATTCGAAGGACTATATGGGAAATGGAGTCAGAACCAATGTTAACTCCGAGGGAAAAATCCCCCTGTACCGAAACGGCCCGGCGGCGCCACTGAATACCACCGAAGTGACTCGGCAGCAGTGCAGTGTCTCCTCCGGTGGGTTGCCTCTTGACGACTTGACATTGACTGCTCCCTGTGGATTGCCGGTGCCGGGGCTGCGGCGGGGCCGACCGGGCTGTGGCTGTGGACGGGGTGTCGGAATGAGCGGCGTGGGTGCACTGCCTCTGAGGTGGCGCAGAGGTTGGGACAGCAAAAAAAAAAAAAAAAAAAAAAAAAAAAGAAACGGCCCGGCGAAGATTCGAACCTGCGACCCCAGGATCACAAGTCCGGCGCTCTACCAACTGAGCTATTCCGGCCCCCGGAACTATCAAATATGGTGAAATACAAACTCTGTCATAGGTGATGAAAGACTAACTCCACCAAATATGGTGAAAGACTAGCTCTTTCAATGATGCCAAGATAAAAGCTGTCATGAATGTTGAATGTTTAGCTTTGTCCATGATGGTGAAATACAGCACGCTAAAAGAAAAGTGTAAATCTAACTCTGTTAAAGATGGGGTGTTGGGCTGCTACTTATATAAATGTGGTTTGGTTGACTTGTGGTTCATACAAGAATGGCACTTGCCTCAATCATGTAACATAACCCAGACCTGTGTCCCCATACCTTGTTGGTGTGATTGCGAGCACTTTTCACTATACACTTCACAAGGTGCATGTAGGCATGTCAGAAGCAGGATACCAGCTTGTTCAACAGCAGCAGTCACTTGGACGAAAATGCGCTGCCAGAAAATGTTTCTTTTCGGCGGGGTTGCCACAGTACAGCTTGACAGGGGTCTGAAAATCGTCTTCACACCATCCAACATGCAGAATTCTTACCATTTTGTGCGTCGGCTACTAATGTTTCAAATCAAATGCCTAAAAGCACAATATATGGGTCAGTCGCTGGAGTTACCTTCTCACAAACTTAAAACATTTAGCTTGGACTTCGCATTTTGATGGTCTTAATCAAGGAAGTGAGCAGAAAATCTAAAGGAAAAAAATTATGACTTTGTGGATGTGAAATCACACACACACACACACACAAACTCAACTGAAATGAAGAAAAAATTCTGTGAGGTGCATGATAGAAGAAGGCAGTCCGAAATCATAGACTTGTACTTCAAACTGAAGAAACCAAAGGAAAGAAGTTTTGTGCAATGAGAAAATTTCCTTCTTGGTGTATTCCAAAACTGATTGGGTTACAACTTTAAAACTAAATTATTGTAATAGAAATAACATGAAAATTTTTTTTTTAATTAATACTGGTATTTTACACTGGTGGATAGTTGGGTTTGAGAATTTAATACATCTGTGGACAGTCATTGTTTAGCATCACTGGCTGTTCCATGTCAGGAACTCTACCTGCTTCAGTCAATCCTCTAATTTTTTCGCAACACGCCGCGAGAATGATCGCGGCACCCGACTCACCACTTGGCAATTGGGGCAAAAATACTGGCGGCAAGCAACCTGTCACTTGGGTCACGTTGCAAGAATGATGGCGACGGACTTCTAAAAATAAATATGACCGAATTTCCCAGAGAATTTTTAACCAGCGGTGTCAGCGTACAGATACAGTCGTTCCTATGTCATATCATACTAGTTGGCAAGCTACTAACAGTCGATTTCATTGGTTAATTTGAAGAGAATGTAACCAACTCGTTGGCGTCTTCAAGCGCTGAATCAGTGCCCTTTGTTCACAGTATGTCATTTTCAACTCGATCAAACAACAACAAAATAGTTATTTTGACTTTTAAACATTTATCATCAAGAGGATGAAAGATAGCTCTATTTCACTGTATAAAAATTAAGTCACTGTCGGATTTAGGCTTTTAAGGAAAACTGATTAAAAATGGTCAAATCAGGTGTCTTGAGGGAAGTTCAGTGCTGTGACTGGTGTTAGCTGGGCACATAGAGCAGAACGAGGGTCTGTGTTGTTAGTGTTAAAAGCCAGCTCCACCACAATTTTTGATTCAGAGACATCCTTGAGATTACTATAGAGCATCACTACTACAGAATGGTTCAGGGTCTTTAGTGGAGACACTGGAACTGGCTGATTCACCAGTCCTTTGGCAGTGGTAAATGGGCTTAAACCCCAAAACAAGCAATCATCATCGTACCATTAAAAAAACCAGCTGGGCTAAAACCCTAAAATGTCTAAAACCAGTTTTTGTCTGTTTAGTTTTTGCCATAAATATATCAAACATTCACCTCCTGCACAACCAAGTCAGTAAGGAAAGTGCCTACTTAAGAACACCTGCAGTTCAGAAGAGCACCAAGGCTGTGGGCAAGAGATTTCTGCAACAAAAAACTCCGCAGCCTGTTTGACTAAAGCTGCCAGTTTCTATCCAAAGCTAGGGTATGAGCACAAGCCACTCAACTGAAGGAGGCCACTTAGATCAGATGTGTGGGAGAATTCAGCCTGAAGAGGTTCATTGACATGATGCCCCACAGAACGTCTGCCTCCAGGCTCTCCATCTGCCCAAGCATGGGACCCACTGCATGGCAAATAATATTGGGCTTAAAGATGACTACAGAGTGAGACTGTGGAAAAAGAAACTAGAAGGGAAGTGGAAGACAATTATGACTGAGATGGAGTGGGAAGATCTAGATGGCCCCACACTTAGTCTCGTCTTTCAACCTTCACCAGTGCAGAACTGGTAACCCCACCAAGGCCATTAATTGGAGCCAAGTCAGTCAAAGCCCAGTAAACACGAAGGTGATATTGGGGCTAAGATCAAGGATAAAAATGCAAATCATAAACCAGAAGCTCCTGCTGGCGTAACTTGAGGACTTTAAGCTTCCAGACAATGCCAGGAGGTCTGTTGGTCCTTTTCATGACTTCATATTTCATGACTTGACTCACACCACAAACAGCATTTATCAGACATATTAATGGTGGAGAGACTACTTGGGAAGACCGAAAAACACCAAATGTTGTTCTGCATGTTTGTATGTATTTGTCTGTGTACATTTGTGAAAGAAAGATGAAATGACAACTTTTTAGCATTGATTTCATCTATTCAATAATCATTGAAAAAAAAGTGCTTTCTTCCCTACATTGGACAATGCACATTTGCAGAAGGTATGCTCAATTTACACACACGGGAATTAACTTTCAAGCTTAACTCTTGTCCTTAAAAACTCCAGCTGCTTTTGTGCCAGATCATGCTTGCTTCAACTTCCGAAGCGGAGATTTGGCAACTGCCATTAGTCCCTTGACATAAAAGCCCCACCTTTCAATCCACTGACCGTCACCATGTCAAATATCACAGGCATGGATGCGGAGAGGGGAGATCGAAACTGAGCTCATCATGGCTCTGATGTGGTTTCATTCTGGTCTGAGACAAAGTGACCAGGCTATGCTCCAAGCTTCTTTTCATCATTTGTCCCCACATGAACTTGGTCAGAGACATAGTCACTTGCAGTGTTGGTCAGTAAACTTCAGCAACAAATGCTCTGTCAAAGATTCTTCCATGTGTGATCCTATCTTCCCATTGCAACTCGTGGTCCTTTTAACAGTGAAATGATAAGCAGCCAGGTTAGAACATCCCAATTCATTTATGGCTCCCATTATGTTGAACTTGTTGTCTTGCATAAACTCATAGGTCAGTCATGTATGCAGTATTTCATGGTAATGTGAATGTCCCCCCCCCCCCCCCCCCCCCCCCCCCATTCTGTCTGGTTTAATACACAGTCAGACCCAGGCTTGTTCTTTCACAGCCTGGGCACCAGCAGTCCACAGGACATATGGAGTCACAGGTCACCCAGCAAAGAAGGCGCTGCACTCATGCCTCAGGTGAGAACTGGACCAATGACTTCTCAGTCCACAATTCCACTATGCTAATCACTACAGCATGACAGCTGGTTTAGTTTTCAATTTCTCAATTATTCAACACCATGGAAGGAATGATGTGTGTATATGATGTGCACTTTCATGCAAGCGATAGCAAAAGAACACCAACTGTCCCAGTCAAATGTCCCAATCACAAAAATTCCTGATGTTTCATATTTTTCTCTGGATTTATTCAGTGACAATCTCGTATGTAAGTTACATCTACACATTCATCTGCATTGCACTTTTCCACCCTGTACACAACAGAGTGAGTCTATTCAACATTGAACATGAATCGATAGAAAAAATGAAACATCAAAAAACGCACTGCACATACAGTGAAAGAAGAGATGTCGTCAGTCATCACGACATTTGTCACCTGTTCCAAGAAAATCTTCCACAACTCGAAATTTTGATAAATGAGACTATACAAACTATAAGGAATGCAGTAGACAATAGTACAGGTATGAAACATTTAACTCCAAGAACTGGCCGAGATATATTGCTTGAAGTTGATGTGTGACATGTGGCCAGTATGAGAAGACAGAAGGTAAAGATGTTCGTCATGCTGGACTGCATTTGTTTGGCCATGAACATTTACTATCCTACACGCTCCCTATTAAACTGCACGACACAGTGACGGTGGTATGGCTGAAACAGATCACTCTTTTAAAGCTTAAATCCCCTTTCCATTATGGCCACACTGCTCAGCTCATCTCGGGAGACTGTTGGGTGACATGAAACAGATCACGTTTGTGGATGTTTACTGCGATCCAGATCTGACAACTGCTGTTCTACAGGTTTAGGTAACAGACCAACCAATCCATTTCTTCCATGCTCAATCATTCTTCCTTGCTCAATCAAGCACCTGCATATGCGAAACTTCCTGTTAGAATACTTTTTATCTAAGACCAAAGTATTTTCTTGATAACTGGTGTACTATGGAAACATCTTTGCTCATGCCAGTTTCTATACAGATAAATTTCTTGAGTGAAAGATGAAACTGAGCTGCATTTGAGCATGATTACCATTATGATTATTTGAGCATGACAAATTTAAAACCGACACACTGATAATGAAACCATACAAACAAAAAACGAACAAAAGAAAGTGAAACTCACTTTCACATTAACAGTAGACAAAATATTTTTCTTAATTTTGTTTATAATGTGATACACTATGTGCATTTTCCATAAAATAGTATACAAAATGAACCAAAAGTGTACAGGTCCAAACGCCAGTGTCTGCTTTTTTTTCTCTTCGAATTTGAGCCTCAGATCTGAGAAAAGCTTCCGTCTCTTGCCCATGTTCACCAACACTAGAAAGACAACAGCAGTGGTTAAACTTCACCTTTAGCACAGACTTTAGGTCAAATGATATAGTTTGAACTGTTTTATTTTGATTAATCTAATTAGGCGACAACACCCCCCCCCCCTCCCCCCCCCCCCTTGTTTCTTTTCCTATCAAAGCATTGAACCACTAATTTCTTGATCCTCCCTCTTGTTCCATTCCAGCATCTTTCTGGAATCCTCATGTTCTTGTTCTATCTCAGACATGCTTCAATATGGCTCATGAGTGACTGGAGAAATAAACCTGTGCAACGCTTATAAGAACCTGGCAACAAGACTGAGACGACTTAGCAATATCTTTGTGACAATATCTCTGGCCTATTTCTTATTCAATTTAGCTTTGAATGTCCAATTCTGTCACAGTTATGCTCCTTTCTTAAACGTACTCGCCTCATGAATTTATTTGAGCATGTATACCCTGCCAGCATAGTCTATATGTGTGTTTGTCTCTGAGAGAGAAAGGGGGAGAGAGAGAATGCACTTGGTCAGGAAAAGGCAGTACATTGTGCTCACATTAGGTGGGAACTGTCTGAACACCACAGACGGTCATCACAGATGTGATAAAGACCGACCCATTCTCCTAGACATGAAAGTTTCTTTATGTGCTTGGTTCATCACATCACAGACACAGCCACATCCCGATTTAACAATTCTCTTGTCAATCCAACACTTCCAGACCACCTTAAAATATGCACAAACCGTTGAACCTCTATCATGATACATCCTTCACAGTAAGCTTTAAACACACCATATCACATCCACTACAGCAAACAGGCATACCAAGTCTTTCGGAACACAAAAAGCAGAAAATCTGATGATCAAACACTGCCCACCAACAGCTTCTGGTGTTGGCAGACCAGATATTTGGGGAGGAATCTGGGGTTACAAACTGATTTTTTTATCCCATTTTTCTTATGTTCTGTGCTCCATTTCTCTTAAGTAAATATGCTTAGAACAGGTACTTTAGCTACCTGTCTTTCCTTCCAGTTCAGAATGGAACTGTCCCCCAATATCCTTCTAGCACACATCTGTCCATCAGGTTTTCTTCCCCTTTTTTTTCTCACTTTCAAAGGGAAAGTAAGTAAGCGGAAATGCATGATAAAAAAAAAGCATATCTACCAGATACTGAAAGTTGCCATGAGTATCTGATCAAAGCATACATCTTTACCTGTGACACAGTTTTTCCAAGAAGTCTAACATTCACTATTTTCAACCTCCAAACCGTGCCATCTCAACACTCAGACTAAACGTCAGAACATGCGTTGACTTCAACCCCAAATTTCAAAGGACATGGTCTCCACAACAGTTACAACACTAGTCCCTCATAGGACACCTTGGAGTCAGAGGCTTCCATCTTCAGCTGTAGATGCTCCAAGGTGTTCTTGAAGTGTTTGTTGATCTGCTCAGTCTCCTCATTGGCCTCCAGATTGGGCAGCAGTTCACGCACTCTGGCTATGATTTGGTTCAGCACTTGGATGGCAATCTGAAAGTAATAGTTATCTGATTTAGCGTTTGGACAGCAATCTAGAAAAAAAGAAACGCCATGATCTGGTTCAGTACTTGGAATGCAACTAAAAATAACGCCATCGGCACTTGGATAAATAACTCACTAAAAAAAACTTCTACTGCATGAAACAGTCCACATATGCAGAGCAAAAGTGTATGAGTAACAAACATCAACAAAGTGCACAACAGACTTCAGTCACTAGTATGTGTACATGTTAATGTACAATTGTTTTCACAGCATAAAATGGATATCCTTTACCATAACTTGAATCCTGTTTATTCTCGTTCTCACTTAAAGAGAAAAAAGTCAGACAAATGCCTTTCTCCTTAGTAATATGGACTTTCTATGAAAGTTCTGCATTTCGAATCAAATATCAAAACAGACCATGAACCCTTCATAGGCAGCTGATCCCTTTGGTCCAACAATGGCACAGAGAAAGCTTGGCAAGGAACTAATCCATCTGATAAAGTAGTAGCACAAAGAAAATCTTTGAAAAGGAAGAAACATTTACCTTGGTGCAGCAGTGACACAAACAAAGACTTTGGCATTAAAAAAACACAGGATTTTGACATGAAAGAAACAATACAGCAATGGCACAATGAAAAGTTTTGACAAGAAAGAACAATTCAAGAACAATTCACTTTGGCACAACCCTAATGCAAAGTAACTGCTTTGATATGGAAGACATAATCACTTTCGTATCAATTTGACACAAAGTAAGGCTTTAACAGGAAAGACTATCTTTTTAGAACAACAGTAACACAACAAAGGCTTTTAAGGAAAAGGCATAATAATCCTTTGGAACAACACTGGCACCAAAAAAGTCAGAGAAAGGATAAAAGTGCTTTCGAACAACAGTGACACAGAGAAAGGCTTGACCAGAAAGACATATTCATTTTGGTAGAACTGTGGCACAAAGAGAAAATTTGACTGGAAAGACAACACAGACAAAATGTCTTGGACAAGAAAGACACCATCACTCTGAAACAATTGTGATCCAAAGAAAGGCTTTGAAGGGGAGAAACCAAGTATGTTACAACAGACTTTGTATATATATCAGAGTTCCGTTCCCAGGATTAGAGATTGGGTTAGATCCATGCAGAAAGTGTGAAGTGGGAGGCAGGCAGCCCACATGACCCACCTGTTCACAGGATTTCTCATAGAAGTAGATGTAGTGGTTAAGGACCTCGACAAAGAGCTGGACCTGCACGGAGCTGTCCATGCACTGGTTGGCAATCTTCACCCCTTTCTTCAGGCAGTCTGTTGTGCGCTTGGCATCACGCATCTGAACAGCACAAATCACTCATCACATGTTGCAATGTTCATCACAATAAGCTGGTACAAACTGAGACTTAATTCCATTGTTCTAATTCATACTTGCCTTCCTTTTAAGCTTACACAAGCAAATTGCATGCATCTACATACGCACAAATGAGTGGGTGAACCCACAAAGGACCTTACACATACTGATGCAGACTGAACACCAGAGGCAGGTTTTCTCCAGAAGAAGACATGCTTACCCTAAAAATATTTTCAACAGAAACAGACAAAATGAAAACATCAAGAATTTTCAAGAACACGCGATATTTTTACAAATGTGATGCTTTGCAGATGCACATGTATGCATGTTTACACATTTACATCAAGATGGCCACCATGGCTAACGGAGAATGCACAACTGCAGATCATACTTAAACCACAGAGAAAGTCTTCAAATCACTGTCCATGTAAACATGGCTGCCATTCACTGCAGTATTTTCCTAGTAGTCTAGCAGTGCTGATTTTTTTTTTTTCATGGTAGGATTTGCTATTTTCTTCATCTATCTCACACAATCTGATTTCCTTGCTACAACTAGCTATGTTTACAGTGTTTTTCTCTGAACTCCGCCTCGGCTTCACCTCTTCCATAGCCAACAATGGATATATAGGCATGGGCACTGTGTTTGAGGCATAGTTTCCCATCTGCATCAGGTTTGTCCACCTGTGGAACAGGATGCACCCACTTGTTTAGCCAGCCAGTTCCATGCCACAGAGAGCTGAGAAGACATCAAATATCAACAATTTTCTTTTCTTTTTTTGTAAGATACTTTGTCACAGTATTCTGACTGTGTGGGTACACTCCCACACACACACACAGATGGGGAGAAGCATTTTACACCTTCCCAAGAACACATGTAAAACAAGAGAGAGATCAGTAACAACACTGATGTTAGCCATCTCCTTGCCAACCCTTTTTCATCCATGAGAGGATACAAAAAAAAAAGAAAGAAAAAAAGAAAACCTTTTGGTACCACCTGGCTGTGTCAAAATCTAACAAGTGATTGGTACAGACAGCTTCATTTGTGATTACTCATACCTAAATGATGCTTTCATGGTTTTGGTTGGTTACTGCACTTGCTACTTGCCAAAAAAAGTTGATGAACAACAAGGTGAGGGTGGGGGGATGACATAGTAAAAAATAACACCCACCCACTTCAGCTGAAAAAAAAAATTACAATATCTAGCGGAAAATTTCATAATAACATTTTTTCCACCAATTACTAACAAATTTTCGTCTTCTTTTATTTATTTTCTTCCCCCTTGATTTTACAGCACTTAGGAGTTTATCCTCCCACCACTTGCCTCCAATCCCAGTCTCCCATTGAAAGCACTTGTATTGACCAAATACACACCGTTGACATCTCACTTACTTCTGTTTCATCAGCTCCGGATTTTCCCGACCAGAAGAGGTGGGAACACACGGCTACTCCTCGGCACTGGTCAGGTTTCTTCAGCAGTTTGGAAGCTGCCTGGGCACAGTGGGTCTTCAGGGGCTCATGGTTCTCCTCCCCGAAGCAGGACATCTGCTCCAGTGTGCCAATCATCAAGGTGATGGCTGCCAGCTGAGCTTTGCTGTCACTGATTTCGTCTTCGTACAGCGAAAAAGCCTGCCATTATACCATATATTTGAATTAGTAATAAAAACAAAACAAAACAAAACAAACAAAAAAACAAAAAAAAAACTTATGCAGACTATCTCTGTCAAGTTCAGAGTGCATACGAACAACTACCAACAAACCACATTCTGCTGTTTAGATCAATCAACTTCAATCACATCATTCACGCACAAATGTCTCACTCCAACTACCTGTCAACATCTTGCTCCCCCTCCCCCTCTTCATAAACACAGAATTACACACCCACCCCTCTTCACACATACAGAAATACACCCTCCCCTCTTCACACACACACAGAAACACACCCTCCCCTCTTCACACACAGAAAAATACACCCTCCCCTCTTCACACGCAGAAAGACCCCCCATCCCTCTTCACACACAGAAAGACACCCCCATGCCTCTTCACACACAGAAATACACCCCCATGCCTCTTCACACACAGAAAGACACCCCCATCCCTTTTCACACACAGAAAGACACCCCCATCCCTCTTCACACACAGAAAGACACCCCCATCCATCTTCACACACAGAAAGACACCCCCATCCCTCTTCACGCACAGAAAGACACCCCTACCCCTCTTCACACACAGAAATACACCCTCCCCTCTTCACACACAGAAATACACCCCCATTCCTCTTCACACACAGAAAGACACCCCCATTCCTCTTCACACACAGAAAGACACCCCAATCCCTCTTCACACATACAGAAATAGACCCCCATCCCTCTTAATACACAGAAAGACACCCCCATCCCTCTTCACACACAGAAATACACCCCAATTCCTCTTCACACACACAAAGACTCCCCCATCCCTCTTCACACACAGAAATACACCCCCATCCCTCTTCACACACAGAAATACATCCACATCCCTCTTCACACACACAAAGACACCCCCATCCATCTTCACACACAGAAAGACACCCCCATCCCTCTTCACACACAGAAATACATCCACATCCCTCTTCACACACAGAAAGACACCCCCATCCCTCTTCACACACAGAAAGACACCCCCATTCCTCTTCACACACAGAGACTCCCCCATCCCTCTTCACACACACAGAAATACACCCTCCCCTCTTCACACACAGAAAGACATCCCCATCCATCTTAACACACAGAAAGACACCCCATTCCTCTTCACACACAAAAATACACCCTCCCCTCTTCACATACAGAAATACACCCTCCCCTCTTCACACACAGAAAGACACCCCCATCCCTCTTCACACACACAAAGACACCCCCATGCCTCTTCACACATAGAAATAAGAAATACACCCTCCCTTCTTCACACACAGAAAGACACCCCCATCCCTCTTCACACATAGTAAGACTCCCCCATCCCTCTTCACACACAGAAATACATCCCCATCCCTCTTCACACACAGACAGACACCCCCATCCCTCTTCACACACAGAAAGACACCCCATCCCTCTTCACACACAAAAATACACCCCCATCCCTCTTCACACACAGAAATACACCCCCATCCCTCTTCACACACAGAAAGACACCCCCATGCCTCTTCACACACAGAAAGACACCCCCATGCCTCTTCACACACAGAAATACACCCCCATCCCTCTTCACACACAGAAATACATCCACATCCCTCTTCACGCACACAAATACACCCCCATCCCTCTTCACACACAGAAAGACACCCCCATCCCTCTTCATGCACAGAAAGACACCCCTATCCCTCTTCACACACAGAAATACATCCTCCCCTCTTCACACAGAAATGCATCCACATCCCTCTTCAAACACAGAAATACATCCACATCCCTCTTCACACACACAAATACACCCCCATCCCTCTTCTCACACAGAAAGACATCCCCATCCCTCTTCATGCACAGAAAGACTCCCCCATCTCTCTTCACACACAGAAATATACCCTCCCCTCTTCACACATAGAAAGTCATCCCCATCCCTCTTCACACACAGAGAAGTACAACCCCATTCCTCTTCACACACACAGAAACACACCCCTATTCCTCTTTAAACACACAGAAATACACCCCCATCCCTCTTCACACACAGAAAGACACCCCCATGCCTCTTCACACATAGAAAGACACCCCCATGCCTCTTCACACACACAGAAATACATTCTCAAACACAAGTCTACACAATACAATGAACCAGAGCAGAGTACTGGAAGAAGTGGCCATCTTTACTTTCACTTCTCTCAATTAAAACATTAGAAGAAATAATAACCGCTGTTACAACCAAAGTGAAACTGAGTTGCGCTGGAATATTCGAGCATGTGTTTTATATCATACATGCAAGGATGTGATGGTTCTGTATCTGATTCCCTTTACCAATATACGATTTATATTTAAAGCATGAAAATATGGAGTCTTTGGACAATAGATATTTACAGTTTTTGTTTTATTTCTTCAGGTTTCTTTTTGTATGTCCATATGTGTGTGTGGGAGGGGGGGGAGGCGAGAGAGTGGGATACGGGGTATACCTTGGGGAGTGATAAGCAAAGGGGGGGGGGGGGGGGGGGGGGGGGGGGGGGGGGAGAGAAGCTGGGATAGGGAAGAGTATCATCAAAAAAGAAACAAAACAGTTGCTGATCTATTGTTCAATGTACAGTTGTTCTTTATGGTAACTGTTGAAAACAAAGCTATCTAACATTTCCTTGGTATCCTTTCAAACAACATTTGATCAAGCTTCATTACAAGAGTGTTTGCTGATGTACTGTGACATTTTCTCAGATTCTGTTACAGGGATGCCAACAGTGCAAACCACATTACGTATCTTCCTTTGAAAAAGACAATTCTTCACTGCAAAGGGTGCTCGGTGTATGTGTTTGGATTAATCTTTTTCACAGTATTTCACAGTTTATTCAATTCTTTGTTTGTAATCAGACTTTTCCATGGCTGTTAATTCTTCATCTGCTGGTAATCAGTCTTTAGGTTTTTCAATAACTGTCAGTTTATCTGTTTTTAATCTTTTCCATTTTTGTCTGTTCATCATCTGTCTTATCAGTCTTTTCCACAACGATCCATTCTTCGTCTGTTTTAAATCTTTTTTTTTTGTTGCTGTAAACTATCAGTTCTTCATCTGTTTGAATACAGCCTTGTCTATCGCTATCCATTCTTTGCCTGTCTGTAATGTCTCTTCCATTACTATTAGCTTCTTTTCCATTACTGTCAGTTTTTCCTCTGTTCCTAAACAGTCTTTTCCTTTACTACCCATTCTTCATCAGTCAATAACCAGTCTTTTTCATTACCACCAGTTTTTTGTCTATCTTTAATCAGTATTTTCAACTAGTATCAGTTCTTCATCTATTTGAAATCAATCTTTTCCATTACTTTCCGTTCTATATCATGTCTTATCTATAACAATTTGTTCTTTGTTTGTAATCAGTCTTTTTAATCATTATCAATTCTTTGTTTTGAATTTTTAATCATTATCAATTCTTTGTTTTGAATCAGTCTTTCCCATCACTATTAGTTCCTCATCTATTTGCTTTCAGTGCTATTTTCAATTCCACATGAACATTTAACATTTATGCAGTCCCCCCCTCCCACACTCTGTATTATGGCCATGTTGATGCCTTCTGCAGGGTTCCTACAGACTCCCAAGAACAAAATTCAAGGAGCGTTTATTTTATTTCAAGGCAAGAGGTGGCACGAAAATTACACCATTGTTCTTTTAACCCGTTCACTGCCTGAAAATATTACAAACAAAGGCTTTCCCAGTGCCAGGGAAATCTAATGATTTGGGGGTAATAATTACAAAAAATTCTAGCTCAGAAACTACAAACGATATAAAAATGAAATATATATAATTTTTGAAGGAAATTGAATGAAGATTTTGAATCTGGGCTTCTTTTGTTTTAATTTTGATAATAAAAAAGTATTTAGGCATTTAGATTTGGATAGATTTTTTTGCACGATCAAAAGCGTATGTATTTACCACTAATCTTCAATCCAAACAAGAACACAAAGCAAAAAAGTTGAAAATAAAGTTTGTATTGTCACACTACACCTGTAAATGAAAGTAAAACAGTTTAGAAGTCTATCAAGACGCTCACACTCTAAGCAGACAGGTCAGTCCACGACCACGCCCCCGTCTCCCCACCATGCCCCCTTGCTGGACTTCAACCCTCTCTTTCACTGGTCCTCTTCCCCTACCTTTCCCTCTGCCCCGTGCCACGCCGCGAGCAGGCAGCGCTTCCCTCTCGCACTGACTATCACGTCACTGACCACTGGCACACAGTGCAGAGTACACACTAGGCTGGCTCGTTCGACGCAGTCAGCTGAACACACACTGAGGTCACACAGCCCAACTCAATAACTGACGAATATGGTCGGCAATTCCATCACTATCATCATCTCACCTTCATGCTCGAGTGAGTCGTTGAATAAAAGATTACTGTCTTTGTCAAAAATCATTAGCAGAGCCTGCTCAGCTGTGTAAATACGTTGATTTGGTTGCTGCGCTTGTCAAAGGTTGCGCCGCCATCTTTGCAAGCGAGACGAAGTGCTGGCTGGTCATCCAGTCAGTGATGAGAATAAATGGGCTTTCCCCTCACGTGTGGTCATTTACATATCATTTTAATACTACAGACATATAAGGCTTACTACGCACACTCTATTTAAGTCTGTTGATAGAAATAGTAACGAATGAAAATTCAAGAAAAATGCATGACGTCAGTGGACGGCCCATAGGCACTGGGAAAGCATTTTTAATGCGGCGTCAGCTGACGGCTTAAAGGCACTCTACGGGTTAAAACTTCATTTTTTTTCTATTGTTCATGTTAAAAAAAACAAAACAAAACAAAAATGGAAAAAAACATATTTGGGCATTTTCAAAGCTCTTGTGTGATTTGGGGACCACAAATGGTGGCAAAATTATGAAAATTGAAAAAAAAAAAAAAAAAAGGTTCACGACAAGATCTGTATTTGTATCATAGACATAAGGCACTTGAAGCATGACTTTTCTTGTTTTGCTGAGCTATAGTAATGCAATGACAAAAGGATTTTTATATACTGCTTTGCTGAGCTAAAGTAATGCAATTACAAAAGGATTTTCATATATCTAAACTGCTTTTTTTTTCAATAATTTTTTTCCATATGGGGGCCATCAGGCTTCGTGTTTAATTGCTTTCGAATTATTCCAATAGAAATAGCAAATGATACGTGCTGTTTTGACTTATGAATAAAATATAATTGCATGCAGAAATCATTTCTGATCAAAAGAAAAAAAATTACCAAGCTAGCTAGTCTGGATCCAGAGATATTGAATGAAAGTGAGGCGCAATGCCAAATGTCGCCAATTACCTTGATTTTCCCTCACCACAGTGAAACCCTTTGGCGATTTGTCTATCTGGAAACATTGTTTGAAAAATCTGTGAATTCTGTTCACAAGAGCTGAAGCTTTGGTGCACGTTTACAGTGTTCAGTGTCCACAGAATTTCAGATTTCAGCACATCTGTCTTTGAGCAAAACGAGTCCACTGTGGCTGAAGAGCTGGTACTGGATTCGCGCACGGACACATCACGATCAGGATTTAATGACGACACAACATTCGCATTCAACACTGCTGCTGCTGTCTTGTTCGTAAGAAAGTACGAGATGGGTATCGCTGCTGAAGATCTCGCCGCCAGTAGAGCTACGTGCTTTTTTCCTTTGCTGTGGCTAGTCAGGCACTCTCGCCCATTACTCGCACATCGAAACTTTTTTTGCAGACTGTGCAGTAGCAGGCATGTTTGTTGGCTTTGCCTTCTCTCACCCAGTCAGAAAACTCGGGTTTATCCAACCACAGACAGTTGAAAGCACATTTCCCCCCAGGCATTTTCAAGCTCCGTTCACAATGAACTGAACAAGCCGGAAGCACAAGACCTTTTCTTCGTGCATGCGTAGAATTTAAAAATTGCGGAAGTTACAAATGATCTCCCTTGGTTCATTCTTTAGCAGATGACAACGTGGGATCGCGATGATGTAAAAATTCTGAAAATAATTTTTCATCAACCTGAACGCATAAAAATCAAACTGCCATTTTTTTTCTTGCCACAATAAAAATATTTTGGAGACGATGGTTTGATTTTCAAGGGTTTTCAAGGAGGTTTGGTCAACATAACCACATTTTATTGATTTTCAAGGGGTTTCAAGGTCTTGAAATTGGCTCTCAGAAATCAAGGAGTTTCAAGGAGCGTACGAACCCTGTTCTGTTCATTCCTCCTTTGATTCTTCTAGAAACCAACTTCCCGCTCTCTTCCCAGTCTTAACTTTCCACCACACCCCCTTTTCTCTTTATATAACACAGTCTGCTTACTTTGTTGCTATCACCACTCATTTCTTTCTTTCAACTTTCCGTCTCTCATCAACAATACTGAAATGCCTCAATAATCTTGGACACAAAATGGGAAAAAAAAAGACTTTGAGAGAAAGAGTCGGAGAGTTGGGGCAGAGGAAGAAAGGGCAAAACAGCCTAGGAGGGAACAAATGCTTACCTGTGAAAAAAATTCATAAGCCACCGTTTCAGAGTTCTCAAACTTTATCTTGCCAGCAGCCAGAGCCCCCTGGAGGAAGAGACGTAACGGAATCTCAGCCTGTTCCGCCTTGATCAGAGCACCGATGGTCTGGTGGCAGAACTGGAAGATCTTCCCACACTTCTTCTCCCAGTTTTCATCCTGTCATAAACATCACATGGTCAAGGAGATCTGCTCAGAGAACTGGAGGTCAGAATGCTCACTGCTAACAACTGCAATCTCACAGTTCTCCTCTGTCTCTTCAGGTCCTCTTTCTTAGCACAATGCATCATCTACTAATCTAGACCATCATTGTGGTTGCTTCAACGAAGCTGTCATAAATCCTCTTAACCCTAATATTGCTATGAAACTGCACAGAACTGTCAGTGCTGCTGGCTGAGTGAACTCCTGGCACTGTTTTTGCATTCTGGAACAGGCCATATGTTCGCCTTCACTCTCACCGTCATCAATGCTCTTCAAATTATGCTAGAAAAGTAGACACCTATTTGCAAAACCAGGTCTGATTAAGTGTCCTAAATATGTTTACTTTCATCACAAGTCTGTTTACCTCTCAAGCATATGGGCAACACACGTAAATGTATCGCAAGAGTGCCATCATTTAGATGAAACGCACAAGTTGTGTTCTCACAACATGCTTTAGCAGATTACGCCACTGAAACCAGCAGTATTTCAGCAACATTTCAATAGGAAATTACTCCAGATTTAGAATAAGAATGATTCTGACACTATGACTTTTAGAAAGAAAACAGAGTGGTGACTGCAAATGGTGGGTGATGAAGTTCTCTCAAGCGGTGGAAGCAGCAATACTGGCACAAATTTAACAGATTTAGTAAATTTTTGGGGAATACAACTAAAGACAAAATGTACCAGTCTTTCATGATGACGTTTGTTTTATGATGACTTTTGTCCAGAAATAAATCAGTTTATTGGGAACAAGATTGCAGACTGACATAAACAAAGCCAATCTAGTCTAGTTGAAAAACAGTCAGTCCTAACAATTTCTTTGAAAACTGCAACATTACAGCCTTCAACTGGACATTAAACACTGAAATTTTATAATTGTCTGTAGTTCCCTTGGGCAGTAAACAGTGAAAAATTGGCCGAGTCTTAGAATCATGGGCCAAAGTCAGAAATACAGAATATAGACTGAATCTGTCCATTCATTATTTTTGTATCCAACGCCGTTACAATTTCAAAAAGAAAAAAAATGGCAAGTAAATGTACAAAATGTTTTACATGAAAATATTTGATTCAATAGACTGTGTCTTATTTAATGTGGAGTTAAATAACTGCCACTGATGGAAATGGGTTAAAATCTTTTTAATCTTCAGTATTTTCAATATAAAAATTTCACAGTTGTCATGGAGGCCTTTTATTTGCATTTCTTCGATTTTGTCCAGCATTCTGGTGCAGAGCGCTTAAACAAAAGTCCGGTTGATATCTGCGCAACACCCTGAACCACGCAATTATGTTAGAACAAATTTCATATTTATATACCTGATTTACAGTTTTCTTTGGAGAATTTATACACCTTATTTCACATTTTCTTTGGAGCAGTAGCCAGCAGTTTTTGATGATGACTCAATTTGTAGACTCCGCTTCCAGAGGCAAGAATTGATTCCCACTTTCTTCTTTGGAAGCAGAGACTGAGCAAGTGACAACTTTCAGCATGACTCACTTTTCAAAACAAAGGTCCACAGTGACAGTTCTTTATTGTGGAGAAAAAAAGAGTAAACATATCGCATACATTTGAAACACAACCTTTGTATTCATTTTACACACCCCAAGGAGACAGGTGCTGCTAGAGTGATGAGATTACAAGCATTCAAACACAGCAAAGTTAAAAGCGGCTGCTGCTGCATTTCAGACCAGCTGGAATTACAGAAGCACAGACACTATGTGCACATGCTGCATAAAGAAAAGGACGAGATGTGACAGAAGCCCTACCTCCTCTTTGAGCTGGCTGTATCTGAAGGCCAGCCTGTAGGCAGCAAACACAATGGGAGGCAGAGTGTAGCGGATCCGCTGGTCACCCCCATTGCCGAAGTGCTTCCTGGCTGTGTTCAGGATCTGAAACACACAGCACCATTCTGCTACTGCTTCATCTCATTCACAATCTGCTGCTGTTGTCTCAAGGTGGGAGGAAGGATAAAAACTGCATTCATTTTGAAAAAAAAAAAAAGAACAAAAAAGAAGCTGGGATTCCACATCATAAATGGCACGCATGCACACACACACACACACACACACACACACACACACACACACACACACCACACACACGCACACACACACACACAACACACACACAAGGGCAAGTGGCTCGGTTTTCTTTCTCTATTTTAATGCTTTCTTCCTCCTCACCCCCCCCCCCCTCCCCTTCTCAGTTTCTTTCCATCCAAATTCAATGGGAGCACATGCACTGCTTCAATCCTTGCTACACAAACTGGAATGACTTCAGAAATCAGGATGTCACCATATTTCTGTGGATAAGAAGGGAAACTTCTGTATTTGTGTAGGCAACAATTATTCAGCATGATTCCCCTGTCAAACTGCCCTGAACGCACCAACAGACAGAAAAAGTCATTGTTGGCTGAAAACAGTGCACAACCAGTGGTTACCAACACTATGATGTAGAGACCGACAGCCTGTCTGACCACTGCAGACATGTAATAGCTAACAACATCACACCGAACAGACAGACATGCTACCTGACCACTGCAGACAACCAACAGCTATCAACCCCATGCTTAACACACAGAGAGGTTGGCTGACTTCTGCAGGCAATTTGAAACTGCCAGTTCTATGCTGAACAGACACGTTGCCTGAGTACTGCATGTCAGCAGTGATATCCATCCTTATGATGCCATGGTTGAGAGCTAACAACAGATCCCCAACTCATGTGCGGAAATGGGGATTTTTTATTATACTCTCTGTTTGGCTAGTATACTTGCCATGTCAGACCATAGCATTCAACGGCAGTTAGTCAGCTCTGCCAGGCCGAAGTTTTTTGTGGCAAATGCAGTCACAAGACAGTCACGTGATGCCCACCCTACTTCCGCCAATGGAAGAAACCGGTGTCTGCTTCCTGTACCTCATTCAGCGAGGCCTGTGCGCAAGGTAACCCCGAGAACCCTGGCGCTAGAGGGGAAGGTAGGGCGGGCATTAGAGTCTGACATGGTAAGTATACTAGCCAAACAGGGAGTATAATATAAACTCCCCATTTTGGCGTCATATACTATATCATGTCAGACCATAGCAGAATTTAAAGGAATAGGAGGAGGGCCGAGCGCCCAAGTGGTTCTTGGGGTTAACCGATACGGCTGCATTGGCCGCCATAAAGGAGATCCCTTTAGAACCGTCAGCCCTGGTCATGCGGATATCCCTTAAATAAAAGTTTATAAAGGGGTTCTTCGAACGCCAGTAGGCTGCCTCCAGGAGATGGTGCAAGGGGACAGAGTGCTGGAACGCTGTGAAAGTGGCCAGCGCTCTGACCTCATGGACCCGGGGAGATGGGACGGGGAGATCCCTGTATGCCTGCGCGTAGGCAGATCTCACCAACCTGGAAAGCCACCTAGAGATAGTGCCAGCCGAGATGTCTTTCTTATTACTGGGGTTGATAGAAATAAGGAGATGTCTCTGGGAGGAGCGCCTGGGGCGCGAGCATTCCCAGTAGTATCTCAGACACCTGGAAGAGCACAGGTCCATGTCTCCCCCACTCTCCCCTCTTCCTAAGATATCCGCCAGTGAGCGGATGACGAGGGAAGGAGAGGCAGTGCCCGGTTCCTGATTCTTAGCTAAGAACTCGGGAAGAAACTTCAGAGAGACAGAGCCGTCCTTGTGGAAGGCGATGTCTCTGGGATCCCTGCTGAGGGCATGAATCTCACTTCGTCTTCTGGCTGAGGCCAGGGCGAGGAGAAAGGTGGTCTTGAAGGAGAGAAGGTCAAAGGGAAGGGATGCTATGGGCTCAAAAGGGGGTTTTCTGAGAGCGTCCAGCACAATAAAGAGGTCCCAAAGGGGAATGTGCCTAGGGGACTGAGCTTCCCGTAGGGCCACCCCCTAGAGATCTCTCTGAGAAGGAAGTCATTCTCAAAAGAACGGGCCGCCGAGTTGGCGAATGGTGGTGCAGATAGCCCACCTGTAGCCCCGAATGCAGCTAGCAGAGAGCTTAAGCTTACGACTGCATTTGCCACAAAAAATTTCGGCCTGGCAGAGCTGACTAACTGCCATTGAATGCTATGGTCTGACATGGTATAGTATATGACGCCAAATATTGTGTACATGTACTTAAAGATTAAACAGAGGAGACTGATGTACACTGCCATGGTTCACACTAGTCTTCTCACAGACCTATCTTACCAAAAACTGTTGGTTGGGATCTTCAGAATACAGCAGGTGAATAAATCTCCCCATCAAGCCTTGTTCTTCAGCAAAGTCTTCAGGGTCGTCAGGTTCTTCAGGCTGGTCATTCTGGTCTTGTACCAGGCAGTTGACAATGTTCAGAACAGAGTCCACCTGGTAACACAACATGAAAAAAGGCTTTCAAAATTTTGAAAAAAAAAAAAAAAATCTGTACAGTAATTTACTTACATCTGTTTGCTAATTCACTGAACAATTATTGTTATATTATCACATTATTTGTCAACACTAAAGATGACACTCTGAACATAATAAGTAATGGAGTGACAAAAAGACTAAGAAAAATTCCGCAACAGGAAGAAATACCAACAACCAGTGGACAGAAAAGAAACAGACAAATTTACCCCTGCAGATTTACAGGACAAACAAATACATGGAGGTCTTACCAACCAATAACAGGGAGGATAAGGGTGACGCACGGAATTTTATATTTCATTTATGGGTAAAATATCAACCGTTCCATGCAGAAAGCTTAAAAAGAATCCACAACATGTCCAAGCTCTCCACCTCCAACCCAATCTCCTGCCTCATCCTCTCTCTCTCTCTCTCTCTGTCTTTCTCTCTCTCTGTCAATTCTCTCTCTCTCACACCACACATGTGCGTGCGCGTGCAACCACACCACACCACACACACACACACACACACACACACACACACACAATCTGATCATTCTCTCTCCCACTGACATGTTCTTGCGATGGCACCAGTGTCTCATTCTCCAGAGCATTGGTGATGATGTGGCAACTCATCAGCTTGCGTCCCTTGTAGTCAAAGTAGTCAAAAAGCGGCCCAAAGTGCTGCAGGGACAGCAGAGTCAGCACATTGTTGTAGGTGTCCACCGGGATCTTCATCAGACGCATCAACTCTTTTGAAACCATGCTGCCATGCTCCAGGCTGTAGTGAAATGAACCAATAGAACTTGAGTGTTAGGCCGTGCAGGTTTAGGGTTTTGCTTTGCAGGAAAAGGAAGAGGTCTTCATTAGGTAAATGCATTTCCAGACTGGAAGGAATTTAAATGTATGAGTTAAATATCCAAACCAAGTCTATTCCTTAAGCTTTATTTTGCTTTGCAGGAAAAGGAAGAGGTCTTCATAAGATAAATATATTTCCAGACTGGAAGGAATTTAAATGTATGAGTTAAATATCCAAACCAAGTCTATTTCTTAAGCTAACTGACCACAGAAAAAATCTTTTTAACATAGACCATACATCAATTATATTCGGACAAAATGTTCATTTCCTTAAAAAGAATACATATAGAAAAGTCACATTACGAGGTACATCCCAGACTATGGTCTTCACAGAGTCTGCCCTGAAGTATTACCCTAAACTTTTCTTTCAAAGAATTCTCTACATTCACTGGACAGTAAAATTATTTTTCACAAAAATGACATGTACAACTACAAACCATGGTACAGAGATAATCTGTGAACTTCCAATTTAATTCAAATGTCAAAGGGGACAGACAAAAACAGATAACCAGTCAAAGGGAGATGCTGAGAGATGGGGAGACATAGATCATAATGGCTTACAAGCTGAATCATTAATGACCAAACAATGCACTTACTGATCCAGATTCAGACGGTTAAATATTTCTTCTGTGGTCTCAAGCACCTTGTCAACATAATCCACTTGTGTCGGGTAGCACTTGAGAGCCAGGTTGATGAGCGCCACTTGAAGGGAGACAATATCTTCTGGCGGCATATCTGGTCGGTTCTGTTGTTGACAATACAACAACATGGTAGGTGTTGAAAAAAAAATGTAATGACTAACCATTAAATTTGCCAAACAAAGCACACATTAAAGTTGTAGCTTGCCACAATTTGACACAGAGCAATATACAATTCTGAAAAAAATATCAGATCTAAAACACTGAAAAAATAAGAATCGTTTTACACAGTATAAGGATTTTATGTTGTTTTGAATTATATTTAATACATTTAACATCTGTCTTGACAGAAAGTTTTTATAAAATGTTGAAAATAACTAAAAAGTAAATAATAAAGACAGAAAAAAAAGTAATGATATCTCTCTTATCAACAGCAGAACTTGTAAGTCCAGACCTCTTCTTTTCTCATACTTACCTGTCCAAACAATTTGCCCTTTTGATCTGTGTATTTCTGTACGGCTTAAGCTATCACCGATATGCCTACTATGACTCATTCTTTTGCCACTGAAACTTGGTTTAAACTGCCTTTGATGTGGTAATTACTAGCATACATTCTGACCTCAGCTTTTTCATTCAAGATGCCATTTATATGCCCACTGGTCTGTGCATAGTTGTCTAACTGTTGGTTTGAAATGCCATTCCCACTATTGGTTTCAAATGCCACTGTTATGCCTATCATCACAAATATTTAGGCCTTGGCTCTCTAAATTCCTACTGACAAGCCTATTGTAACCACTTTTGTTTTGGCACTTGATTTAAGCTGCCATTGATGTACCTATCATTACTATGTTTTAATCCTCGGCTCTTTGTTCCAAGCCGTCACTGACCCGCTCATTTGGTCTGTATTTTTGTCTGACCATTGACCAGTGTGTTCTTTGGTTTAAGCTTCCAATGATATGCCTATTATTAATATATATTTTGGTCTTGGCTCTTTATTTAAGATGTCATAGACACGCATATGGTGACTGTGTATGTGTGTCTCGGCTCTTAGTGTAAGCAGTGATTGACATGTCTGTTTTACCATGTTTTTGGTCTGGGCTCTTACTATGAGCTTTCACTGACATGGCTTTTTGCTTCGTGTTCTTTGGTCTTGGCTCTTGATTTAAACTGCCATTGACATGATTTTGACTGTGTAATGGATCACGAGCCTCAGCATTTGTTTTTTTGGGTCTTCTCTTTTTTTTCTGATCCTGCCAGCATATCATCTTTATTGTGCCTTTTCGTCTTCGTGGGAGAACAAAGACTATTCACTGCACCTCCAGACTGTTCAGAGAGACCATTAAAATGGTTTTGAGCATTTAAACACTTGAGTTGGGCTGGAGAACTGTACAGAGACATTCTCATGTGAATTTCAAACAGCCCATGTTTCAGGTGAGGATTCAACCTCCATCCTTTTTTATATCCAGGCATTAATTTTGTCTGGACAGTAAGTATGAGAAAAAGGAATTTTACAATTAAAAGTAGTGTTAGGATATACTTACCTGTCCAAATACTAAGATACCCTCCCACCACAGAGCCAGCAAAAGGTGTGAAAACTGATCTAGCTGAGAAAGAGCTGAATATTATGAACTCACTAAGGGAAATTGCTCTGGCGCCTATTCATAATGGAGGTGAAGATACCATCCCGCTCTTCCAATTTTTTGTTGTTATGGTCCTGATGTTTGGCAATGTTCCACGCCGAGTAGGGACAAGGCATTTGTTTGGACAGGTAAGTATACTGTAAAACTACTTTTAGTGGTAACATTCCTTTTTCTTTCTGGAATTATCTGACATCTGTCAAAATTTTCAAAAAAACACACAACAAGCTATCTGAATTCATCTACCTCTATCTTCTCCATTTTCTTAAACACAAAACTTGACATGTACAAATGTTCCAAACAAAAACTGAAGTTTTTTTTTTTTTTGGTCTGAAATCCCACCTGAATGACTTGAGAAATCTGCTGGGAGAAGATGTCAAAGAGCTGGATGTCAGAGGGAATTCCTGACCCCTCTTCGTTCTGGGCAAATGATGCCAATCTGAACACATTCATAAAAGTAGTCTGAACTTTTGCCTACAAAGGACTCTGGAGCTAAGGGCACAATTAGTGTTTCTTAAATAAATGCTCTCTAGTCCATTAAGGGCACAACTGATGTTTCTTAAATAAATGTTATCTAGTCCATAGATAAAGCATTTCCAAAAATGCAAGGCATGCGACTTTTGCTGCATATGTGTATCTCCGGATGAGGCTTGAGATCACCATAAGCACATACTGACCGAGCCAAAATTACTAAGGCTGTTAAATAAGACAAACAGCATCACAGTCATTTGACTTTAAATGAGTTACAGAATCAACTTTGAAGAGTCCTGTCACACAAATGACACAATAAGCATCACAGTTAAGCTGAGTCGTCCGACTTCAAAAAAGTAATGCAATCAGCATTACAGTATTGACTTCACACAAAGGAACCAGAGGAAGTTTCACTAGCCTCAAACTGTTTCTCATATGCATTTGCCTGAAAACATACATGTGCTTCAGTACAACCTAAGGTTACATTAATTCATTCTATACTGTCAATTTTTGTCCTTCGTTTTCTGTGGAGACTATGCTGTTACACCAGGAGAGGAAAAAAGCCCTGCAAATGTGAAGTTTTGAACCTTACACAATTTTTGGGAAATCATAAATGTATAATATACATAAAATTCAAAACACCCAAATACTCTTTGTAACAAGGTTGTTATTTTTGAAGGGGAAATACTATAGCAAACTTTCAGTATTACAAACCAATATGAAAACCGGTAATCTCAGATGCAGCTTCATCATTCACATGGACGAGTGAAAAACTCAACATATAATCATCCTTTACACTGTGAACTGACTTGGAGCTAGGTGGTTTACTTTCCTGTGACACTTTTCTCCACTTAGTCACCAACTTTCTCCAGTCAGACCCATTTATGCAGACATCAGTAAGAACCCCAAATGCAAGGAGCACGAGGATATGATTTCTTTTCCTTTGAAAACTACATGCTACAGACTTTGACAAACTCAAAAACAATGGACGGGTTAAGAAAATAAATTCAATTTCCATTCAGCACTTAAGACTCCCACCTGTCAATGAGGGCAATGATGATGTTTTTGACGTTGACACTGGGATGCAATTCAGCACAAGCACGAAGGAACGCACTGAGGGTTTGGAGATGGAATTCATCAGGAAACACCTGACAAAGAAAGATACAGCAATGAAGGGTTACAGATGGAATTCACAAGAAACATCTGACATTCAAAGACAATATACTTGCCAACAACATGCCTCCAAAGGGTTTCCATCCAATATAATGGCTTTTGACCTCAGAACAACTGATCCGTTTGTATCCACCCATCCACAATTTTCCTTTATAGAACCAATCCACTCTATATGTTGTTTCTGTATTTGTTACCTGGGGTAGAATTCAGCATTAAGATGCTGCATTTTTAGCATTCTGCTTTAGGCTCCAGCTCGTAAGACTGCCATTTGCTGCATGTTCCAATAGACACAAGAAGTTTTCACATTATTCTGTTTCTGGCAAAATTAATATAACATGATTGTGGACAATTTAGGAGCTCAAGCATTACTAGCTCAACAACCGATGCTCAGATACCAGTGTAGATGATATGTGCACATCTAGTGTGTCAAACACCACTGGCATCGTGTGGCCAAGACACAGTAGGTCAGTAATGAGTGTAGGTAAGTGACCACAGTGTTCAGTCATGAATATCCATAACATACAGACACAATACACCACACCCCCACAAGATTTTTATTTATAATTTGGTGCAATTTGACTTGCAGTTTTTTTGTGATTTTTTTTTTTTATATATGAAACCCCTGTTTAATGACTTGATCTGATGTTTTACAAAAACATTTGGTAATTGGTTAATATCATCTTTGCAATTAAAAAGTTTAATCTATCATGAGTAAAATTTGGAGAGATATTTTTTTCAACCCCCCAATGAAAATGTACTGGGGATTTTTTACAGTCAAAAATAAAATGAAATAATACAGTCTCAGTATTCCCAATCGAACCCATGGCAAACTTGAACTGGCAGAAGCCAGCTGGGGCAGAAAATCCCACAAATAAATGGTTCTGATGGGAATTGAACCCACAACCTCCCAGCCTGGGATAAGCAATGCTAACCACTTTGCCACTGCAACTGGTGTCACTGTATATTTATTGTCGTTTTTCAGTATTAGACTGTACAAGTTGAACAATCCTGAAATTCTTCAAGACACATTGTGAATCCAATGTAAATGGCTGATACAGAAAAAGATGTTTTTTTTTAATTGAAATGCCATATCTTGATTGTCTCTTTCAAAATATATAATAGTAATGGTAAGCAGACTATGCTTTCAATGAGTGGCTTCTGGTGGACTGGTAACAGTTGAGCAATGTTAGATAGGTGAATCAAGGCAGACTGCGACTGAAAGATGCATAGCCACATCTGAAAATTTAGTCAGCACTCAAAACCTTTTACACCTGTTCTATACATGATTTCCATGTTTTCATGTTCAGAATGTACCTTCGTTTGAGTGTGATATGAAACCTTGCCATATGCACAAACAAATCTGCCAGTGTGCATATATCCTACCTGTATGACACACTCCATCAGGTATTCTTGAGCGATGGGATCTTTGCAGTTCACCACCTGTTCCAGTACTCCTGGCAACACACACTGAGTTCACACACACACACACACAACACACACACACACACACACACACACACACACACACACACACAGTGATGTGCATGCACAGCCACACACAAATTTACATATATATGTACACAGTTATAGAAGGTACTTGCACCCAAGTTCAGTATCACACACAACAGAAGACAACATACATCATAACCTAGGTTTCTGAACATATATCATAACTTCCTAAAAAAAAACCCCACAAGTCCACATTCATGAATCAATGTATGAATACAGAAGGATGTTTTTTTTCAATGATCAACAAAAATGACTGACATGTGCTGTTTGCTTAGTCCATAATACATCCTGCCAACAGCCAGACCCAAAATACAGACGCCCACAGTGTTGATCTATAAAGGGAAAGTGACCGAGTGGATAAGACACTCGCCTAGAAGCAACAGAACCACAGGATCAGGCACTTCTTTTTCTCCTGCTTACCACTGTACCTTAACTGAAAGTGTGAGTGCTAATCTTTCAGATCAGCTGCTAAACCGAGATTCTCCATGTGCGCATAAATGAACCCATGGACAATAGACAGTTGTGCTTTGCAAATTTTCGAGGAAAATCCACACTGATAAGTAAATAAAAACATACATAAACAGAAAGAAACAACTAAAACAGGAGTGGTGTTGTAGCATGGCCACATGCTTTCCTTTACGACACAAGCCTGAATTTCCCTCTGAGATATGCATTGCAACAATACAAAATAATCATACAATTCAAACAGAAATAAACTGATGATTCCATCAGGCATACTCAGAACAGTTCTTCTTGAAGGAGAACAAATCACGTGCCTAGTGTTCGAAGATCAAACCATTGTGAGTCTCATGAGCACAACACAACACTTTCACACCCTGTAAGTATAACTCTTTACATCAGTAACCTGAACGTGCATTGGTCAATCAGTGGGGCTGACATGAGCACACCAACATATCTCTCATTTTCAATGACCTGAATATACATGGCCCCAACCAGTGAAATACACCAACCTATCTCCTTCTCACAGGCCTTTTCATACTAAAACAGCTACTGGTATATTTTATCTAAAAAACTGAGCAAATTTTCTTTATTTTTTCCCCTTAGTATACAAACTCTCAGGGAGAGTGGAGGGACAGATTGAACAATTACAGTGATGTCAAATTTGCCAGAATGAGCAATGCTGAGGTCCATCTTGCAGTAACTACCGTGAGCATAGCTTTTTTCTTTTTTTTCCCCAATGACCCTTTTAATACCTGGTTCATTGACATACTTTGGAGAAATCCTGCTCTCTCACTGTTTCTCTTGTGTGTGTGTGTGTGTGTGTGTGTGTGTGTGTGTGTGTGTGTGTGTTTGTGTGTGTGTGTTTGTGTGTGTGTTTTGTTTTTTTTTGGTCAGGGCCTGTAACCCCACAATCATTCATCCTTTTCGACATGTTGTCGAAGAGGCAAACTGGAAAAGACTAGATTTCACATGCCAATGTAAGAGCCATTGCTCAAAGTATTTTGATATGTCAAAGTATTTGATATGACACTTTAAGACAGCAATGTAGTTACACTCCATAGGTGCGTTAATCACTAAGGAGCTTCACATATAGTTGTTGTTTTTTTCCCCCCCCCCCCCAAGTGTTTTCTTACATCAAGCATACTTGGCATGTATTTGCAAAACAGGGGTGAAAAGTCTAAAGCATTAAATCTGACACAAGAAGACAACAATGTGGTTACATTCCACAGGTGCAAGCACCACTAAAAAAACTTCATGTCCAGATGTGGGGGGGTTTTTTGTTTATTTTTTTTTCCAATTTTCTTAAATTTTATATGCGTAGAATACACTGAAATCATACAAGTAAACAAGCCTAATGTCACTTTGTACCTCTCCACATTAATGACCTGAATGTACACATCCCTAACCTGAGACTGATATAAGCATACAAACATCTCTTACCTTCTTGTAACTCTCGACATCAATGCACTCCAGCTGAGACAGACGCACCAGATTAGTGCCCACCAAGATGCGTAGCTCTCGCCTCTCCTGTTCACGACGTTCTCGGTCGCGAGAGTGACCCTGGTGCTGCATACGGACCCAAAGCTTGTTCATCTCCGCAAAGTTCAGCTGGATGAAGTCCACTGAGTCCATAACCGTGCCAGAGTCACTACCCCTAAATGACACATGAACAACAGCGAACTGGAGTCTGGTTTTCAACCAAGAAGGATGGAACAGATCATTGCCATGAACCAACGACTACGCTGAATCCAAGTTCTTTTATGCTTTTTTACAGAAAGTTTATTTTTAAGAAACTAGTAGTTAAATGATTGAAGTGCTGGAGGTAGATCAAGATAAAGCTCAGCCAACAACATCAGACTGGTGTATATCAGGACTTGCTGGCACTGCTTCCAAACCCAAGTTTGACCTGTACATCTTTTAAACTCAATTGTTCCAGCTTATCCACTTCCGAAATCTAAGTCTGACATTGCACATTCCATACTCAGCAACACACCTGACCACACTACATGATCCTACATTTTAAGGCTTCAACCTCACACTCAACAAAAAACAAATGCTGGGACACATTTCTGGCTTCAGATTAAATGTTTTTTCTGGTCTGAGTTGGCCCGAGTAGTCCTTGTTGCCACCACTTAGGTAACACCATCCTAGGCTAACAGTCTCATTTTCATTTGTCAGTGTTCTCTACACTCTTGATCAACAATGTCGCTCTAATTTCTATCGGTGTCTTCAACAGGACCAACTATGCCTGTCTAATTCTTATCTGCGTTCTTTACATCCTCCAGGACTAATGACGTCAGTCTAATTCCTGTGTTCACTACACCATTTAGGACCAACAATATACTTAGCTCTCTATCTGTGTACTCTATGCCATCAAGCACCTACAGTCTATGCCAGTCTGATTTCAACCCATGTTCTACACATCATCCAGGACCAATACTTAATTCTTAATTCTATTTGTGGACCAACACTTCTAGTTTTATTTGTGTTCACTGGACTATCCAGGACAAATAATGCCAATCTAAGTTACGTCTTGTGTTCTCCCACACTCCAGACCAACAATACCTGTCAGTCTTCTCTACACCATACTCCTACAATCCATCCATGTTCTCCACACCATAAAGGGCCAACAATGTCATTCTTATTGCTATCTGTGATAATACATGTCCAACAATGCTATTCTGTCTGTGTACTTTGTGCCATCCAGGGCTAATATTACTACCTTAATTTTAGGACCAGCAATGTTATTTTAATTACTGTGTTCTCTATGACAACCCTGACCAACAATACCAGTCTTATTTCTATCCAGATTCTCTATATCATCAGAATCGACAAAGCCATTTCAATTTTTATCCATGTCCTCTATACCATGTATGACAAACAACGCCACTCTGATCTCTTCTCTACATTAAGTTCCCTGCATCACACAAGACCAACAATACCAGTCAAACTTCCATCTCTTTGTCTATAATCAAAACCAAAAATATGCATCTAATTACAATCTGTATTCTTTACAACATCTAGAACAGAGAATGTCAGTCTTATTTCTATCTGTGTTCTCTACACACTGAACAATACCAGTCTAATTTCTGTCTGTGTTCTTGACATCATCCATGACCAATGATACCTTTTTAATTTATATCTGTATACTGTCCAGGACAAACAATGCCAGTCTAATTTCTATGTGTTATCTACATCATCCATGACCAACAGTGTCAGTCTGGCTATGTTCTCTACACTTGAGACCAACAACGCCAGTCTAATTTCTAAACTTGTTCTCTGCATCACACAAGATCAACAATGCCAATCTAATTTCGATCTGTGTCCTCCACACCATCTATGACCAGCAAAACTATTCCAAAATTTTCTGTTTCTAATCTCTTTGTGTATCTGAAAGCATGCGACTAAGATGTTGTCCATGCATGGACTGTATGGCCAAACAGGTTGTATGTGACTAAAAAGGTGACTCAAAGGCTTAACATAAAGATATGCTAACACTGTAATCGAGATAAAAGCTCACTTATACAGATATGTACACAAGTATTATTGCAAATGCCTAACATGAATTAAACAGACAAAAACAAACAAAAAAAAAACACCCCCAAATTAACAGTAATACAGCAGATTAGTCAATGAGACTTATTCCTTTCAATCAAAACACTGGACTGCTCTGAGAGACACCTACGCGCTATCCTCTTGAACGTCGGGCAAGACATTTTTGGTGCACTGCAGAAGGTAGTTACGCAGGAAGAGGCCCCGCAAAGGATGCTGCACCCCTCTGCACATCTCCACCAAGTCTTTCAGGATGTCCTTCCTGGACAACTCATTGGACTTGATATACACTGTGCCCACCGTGATCAGAAGGTACCTGCAACCAGACAGAAAACTCTTACATTCTGAAGGATGGAAAAACAGTCCCTGGATCTTGGTTTGAACCTAAACTCTTCACAGACATCTGATACCAACTGAAGCCTACACTGTGCACAACTATGTCTGTTACAAAAGGCAATGTAAAAACAAGCATCACTCATGCAACACACCTAGCATAAATAAAATCTTCATTTTCCTGACATGGTGCGGTCTTCATGTCTCTGATATGGTGTAGTCTTCATGTCCCTAGCATGCTGTGGTCTTCATGTCCCTGACATGCTGTGGTCTTCATGTCCCTGACATGGTGTGGTCTTCATGTCTCTGACATGGTGTGGACTTCATGTCTCTGACATGCTGTGGTCTTCATGTCTCTGACATGTTGTGGTCTTCATGTCTCTGACATGGTGTGGTCTTCATGTCTCTGACATGGTGCGGTCTTCATGTCCCTGACACGTTATGGTCTTCATGTCCCTCACATGGTGTGGTCTTCATGTCCCTGACATAGTGTGGTCTTCATGTCTCTGACATGGTGTGGTCTTCATGTCTCTGACATGATGTGGTCTTCATGTCCCTGACATGCTGTGGTTTTCATGTCTCTGACATGGTGTGGTCTTCATGTCTCTGACATGGTGTGGTCTTCATGTCCCTGACATGGTGTGGTTTTCATGTCTCTGACATGCTGTGGTTTTCATGTCTCTGACATGGTGTGGTCTTCATGTCCTGACATGGTGTGGACATGGTGTGGTCTTCATGTCTCTGACATGGTGTGGTTTTCATGTCTCTGACATGGTGTGGTCTTCATGTCTCTGACATGGTGTGGTTTTCATGTCTCTGACATGGTGTGGTCTTCATGTCTCTGACATGCTGTGGTCTTCATGTCTCTGATATGGTGTGGTCTTCATGTCCCTGACATGGTGTGGTCTTCATGTCTCTGACATGGTGTGGTCTTCATGTCTCTGACATGGTGTGGACTTCATGTCTCTGACATGTGTGGTCTTCATGTCCCTTCATGTCTCTGACATGGTGTGGTCTTCATGTCTCTGACATGGTGTGGTCTTCATGTCTCTGACATGGTGTGGACTTCATATCTCTGACATGCTGTGGTCTTCATGTCTCTACTGTGGTCTTCATGTCTCTGACATGGTGTGGTCTTCATGTCTCTGACATGGTGTGGTCTTCATGTCTCTGACATGCTGTGGTCTTCATGTCTCTGACATGGTGTGGTCTTCATGTCTCTGACATGGTGTGGTCTTCATGTCTCTGACATGCTGTGGTCTTCATGTCCCTGACATGGAGTGGTCTTCATGTCTCTGACATGGTGTGGTCTTCATGTCTCTGACATGGTGTGGTCTTCATGTCCCTGACATGATGTGGTCTTCATGTCTCTGACATGCTGTGGTCTTCATGTCCCTGACATGGAGTGGTCTTCATGTCCCTGACATGGTGTGGTCCTCATATCTCTGACATGGTGTGGTCATGGTGTGGTCTTCATGTCTCTGACATGCTGTGGTCTTCATGTCCCTGACATGGTGTGGTCTTCATGTCTCTGACATGGTGTGGTCTTCATGTCCCTGACATGCTGTGGTCTTCATGTCCCGACATGGTGTGGTCTTCATATCCCCGACATGGTGTGGTCTTCATGTCCCCGACATGGTGTGGTCTTCATGTCCCTGACATGCTGTGGTCTTCATGTCCCTGACATGCTGTGGTCTTCATGTCCCTGACATGGTGTGGTCTTCATGTATCTGACATGGTGTGGTCTTCATGTCCCTGACATGGTGTGGTCTTCATGTATCTGACATGCTGTGGTCTTCATGTCTCTGACATGCTGTGGTCTTCATGTCTCTGACATGGTGTGGTCTTCATGTCTCTGACATGCTGTGGTCTTCATGTCCCTGACATGCTGTGGTCTTCATGTCCCTGACACGGTGTGGTCTTCATGTCTCTGACATGGTGTGGACTTCATGTCCCTGACATGGTGTGGTTTTCATGTTCCTGACATGGTGTGGTCTTCATGTCTCTGAAATGGTGTGGTCATGGTGTGGTCTTCATATCTCTGACATGGTGTGGTCATGGTGTGGTCTTCATATCTCTGACATGGTGTGGTCATGGTGTGGTCTTCATATCTCTGACATGGTGTGGTCATGGTGTGGTCTTCGTATCTCTGACATGGTGTGGTCATGGTGTGGTCTTCATATCTCTGACATGGTGTGGTCATGGTGTGGTCTTCATGTCTCTAACATGGTGTGGTCTTCATGTTCCTGACATGGTGTGGTTTTCATGTTCCTGACATGGTGTGGTCTTCATGTCTCTGACATGGTGCGGTCTTTACTTCCCTAACATAGTACAGTCTTCAGTCATCTGTGAGTTCAGTTGCTATGTTCCTGCCATATTTATCACTCTTCCACTGGCATCTTCATGCTAGCAAAATAATATGTACACATCATCACAATCTTTCCAAACAAAATTTCCAAAACTGCAAGCAAATGTGGGGAAAGGGCAAAGGGAGAAATAGCCAGAAACAGACTTTGCAAAGCAGCATCATCTGCATCAAAGAAAATAAATCCATCATCATTCTAACAATGGCACTGCTTAGAGTGAAAACGAACTGCTCTGCCATGATTTGCCATGAATCTGGCCTACAACCTGTTGAAAGAAATAAACATGGACATACTTTGCAAATCTCAGTCTAGTGAAAAATACAATCATGAACAATGTTCAAACTATTCTGTGTGTGCAGGGTTGCTAATACCAATCTACATCAAGATGACCAATACCCTTGTTTTCCATACCAAACAGGACATCTGACATCTGCTTGTATAGGCCTTCCTTAGTTTTTAGCAGTGTATGTTCAACATCTGGGCCCAAACAACATCCCTCGCATGACACAAAAGAAGTGAAAGGATACTTACAAACGTGGCACGATGTTACCAGCATACTGGACAAGCTCATACAGGTCAGCCACTTTACGTCCCTTCTGAAACTCTTCCACTAAGTACATCTCCAGATGCCGAAGCTCATCTGATATTGCCATGTCTGAGCAATGTTCAGGACTACTGGACGAAAATCAATCTGTCATTTTCTATTACACCTCTACATTACTCATGCAACAATAACCATCATCAACTCCATTGAAATTTAGTCCTGTGCTGTCCCAGCTTTAAATTCAATTAGTTTGCAGATTTAACAGATGTATAAAATACTGAATGAAGCTATGAACAAGATGGGGGCTGTTTATTTCATGTACAGATCACTATGGTAATAATCAACAAGAACAAAATTGAATTATTATGCTAGAGATACTCATAAAAAGCATTTTTTTCTTCTATGTTACAAAGCTTTGTAAAAAAACAAAACAAAAAAAAAACAAAGAAGGAAAGTACACTAGATGAGCATCCAGGAGAGCAAACACCTCCCCCAATATCAAACAGATCAAACAAACAAATTTCTAAATGTCAAACAGATCCTGAATCAGCCCTTTGAATTCATTCACGTCTAATCACGGACCTGCACCAAAATTTAACAGATCATCTGCAGCTCATATTCTATCTTTCCATCAGGTCTCACTCAAATCAAATCTGCCGATTTTGTTTTAATCTTGCTAATGGATCCTAGATTTGCCCTTTGATCCAGATCAGTAAAAAAAAATTTGGGAGGTTTCATCCCTGGGCCATGTTCCACCTTTCCACATGTTTTGTGCTGAACAGAATTTTGATCCATCCTTAGGTCCATTTCCGCACTATGTATCAGCAGCAAAATTGAATAGGTTAACTTTTGGGCTATACAATTCCATCTTCCCACCAAATTTTGTTTAGATATGTTCAATGCCTAGTCTTTGCATATGTCTTTGTTAACAGACACATAAATAAACTAACTTGAATGAAAACATAACCTCCTTGAAGGAAGTCATAAAGACTAACAAAAAAATATGACCCAATTTAAACTGTAGAATAACAAGTGTAGGAGTACACAGAATGTGTGATTAAGGTCAGTCCCAGTTTCATAAAAAACACATAACTTAAAGTAGGTAGCGGCAGCTAAAATTTTTGAAGAGAGAAATAACTTAGTTTTCCAGATATTCTTATACAACTTCAAAAAACTAACATTTCACACAAAAAAGTAAGTGAATATCTTCATTAGGTCTGGAGTTATGGCTGTTTAAAGATACAGAGTGGCAAAAATGATCCCCAAAGTGAAATATGGCCCATTTTCAACCACTCTGAAATCACATTTTGCCATCACTGACAAATCCAGTCATAATTGGACAGCATATTCAATACCTAGAAAATCCATGTTCCAAATTTCAAGCTAAATTTCCTTAATACAAAAAAAAGTATGCAAATATTGAAGTTTGAAAAAAAACATGATTTGAAAATGGTCAAAATTGGACAGAGAGCCATATTGAGAGCACCTAATTTCAGAACATTACCATTGAAGAGTGTCAGTATCTGAAATTTGACTCTCCTATGTATTTCTGCACTAATTTTTTCCTACTGATCTGAATTTATTTTCATGGTAAAAACAGCCTTCAAACTTCAGATTTAGAATCCCAGTAAAATTGTTATGAGGATTTCCATTTTCACCTCGTTCAGTGCAGGTCTCTTTGTGCTGAAGGTCAGTGCTGGACTATAATATGAATTTTCAGAAGAAAACAGGATGCCTTTACTATATAGGAGCCGAAAGTTTAGTTTCCTGACAGACACACAGGGAGCAAGTGCAAGTAAGGATACAGCATTCATAGTAACTCTTCGGGGACAGCAGGGAGGTCCTCAGTTCTCCCAGCATGGTGGAGGCATGCTTCAGCCCATCCATCAGACGCCCTTTGTCCTGACCACAGAATATTACCACATATACATCAAATAATTTAAGAACTACTGTATTTGTTAACAACACTTACACAGATGATTTGGCACTCACTATGGCATAGCAGTAATTATGCAATTCATGAATAGTAGGGATAAAACATTATAGAAAAAATCCAGATAATAACTCAGATTGAAAACAAGCTTTGAATAAAGGGTAAACTGTTACCTACCAGGCATCTTTTCATTTGAAATGCCTGATTCTTCACCACATTCAGTGCCTCCTCCAACAACTTCTCTTGCTCCTCTTGAGGAGAAAGCTGCGGGGTCGATGGCTGGACAGAACAAAGGAAAGATAGCAAGAATGTGATGTTCAAATGGACAAACGTTTCTACATTACTTTTACATCCTTAAAAATAACTATACCATGATAATACATGTCTATATACTTTTATAGTATTAACTTCCTTTGGCACCACAACAACCAACCATACTAGAGCTACCAACAGCCAAATATATTCAAATTACTTAAATCAGACAACAACAGGCAAATCTCTGGCTATACTAAGTTAAAATCTGACAGAATTGTGTGCAGTCAACGGAAAGTAAAACTAAAAAAAAATTCTTAAAGAAAGATGCTACTTGCAAGAATGTTTAACTAGAGGTCTGTAAATCATAAGTGTGTGTGTGTGTGTGGGGGAGTAGAGAGAGAGGAGAGAGAGAGAGAGAGAGAGAGAGAGAGAGAGAGAGACCGCATACATGTGCAAGGATGTACACGAGTGCCTCTGTGTGTGTGTGTGTGTGTGTGTGTGTGTGTGTGTGTGTGTGTGTGGTGAGTGTGGTGATGTGATGTGTGATGCATCCACTGATTTATGAATATGCACTTGCATTGCTATGTGTGTGCGTTTGCAAGTCATAAGAGTATGTGCACCACACACGAGTGCAATATGCACTAATAAGTAATAAAGAACAGGTCATGGGAAGTAACTCAATACATGTGAAGCATTTTGCACTGGTTACAAGACATCCATTGATTTCAATGACATCTTGTGTCGTGTGTATTTGTCAAACATTAAATCTGTGTGGATCGATCAAAATTCATTAAATTAAAACATTTAGTAACGCTGCGGCTTGTGAGCAAGGCATTAGATCCCTGTATTCTACATTCTTACGATACTGGGGGGCCCGAATAGCTCAGTGGTAGAGCGCCGGACTCGTAATCTTGGTGATCCTGACGGTTGCAGGTTTGAATCTCTCCCGGGCCGTTTCCGTACTTGGGGATTTTTTCCATCAGAGTTAACATTGGTTCTGACTCCATTTCCCATACAGTCCTTCGAATGAGACTATAAACGAAGGTTCTGTGTGTGAACGGACACATAACATCTTGCACACACATAAAATCCCCATCACCAACTTTCGAAAGAGAAGGCCGGTATGGCATTAATATGGATGACATGTTACACATAGCATGCACCCTGTGTGAGAAATGGAAAGAAAGAAGTAAAGAAAATGAGTGAACGATTTTGACTGGATGACACAGGAAACGACTGAATGAAGCACCAACTGGTGGCTCTTCAGTCGGCACTACCCAGGTAGGCAGCCCACTGTATAAACGAGTGTGGACTGTAAAGCACTTAAAGCTTGGTCTCTAGCCGAGGACAGGCGCATATGTAAGTATTCATAATAATAAAAAGTATCAATGTTTAACATGATGATGGTACTTTATGGTATGCCTCAATTTTTGTCAGCCAGAAGAGGTGGTCAAATGTCGTTTAATGCTTGATTTAACGCTACCTATGCAAAGCTTCTATGAACTAATACTCAGTTTACTGATTGTGGAGACCTGTCCGACGGTGGTGAAGAGGATCCAGAAGGGAACTGTAACAGTAGAGTTCAAAATTTTCTGCTGTCAGTTCAATCCCCTACCCTAAAGAAAATTATGTTAATGCCTTTGCCACTGTTGTGTGTACAGTAAAGGAACTAACTGTAGCTGTCTCACAACTCCATTAAGACACTAGAATCACACTGTTAAATATAATTTATAATGGAAGTTTACTGCGTGTCTTACAAACTGTGTGTTTCTAGTGCTTATCACAGTTGCAATACAATCATACGCTTTTTTCCCCCTCAAGATCCCTGTTACATAGTAAGTAAAACCCCGAATTGTTGGAACTTTAATGTTTCCTTCGAATTAGCAGAATGATCAAGAACTATAAAGAAAACAAGACGGAAGCAAATCATGTTTGAAGGTGTGGTTGTCAAAAGTTAAGACTATCCGTCGAAAATAAATTACTTCGAAAGTAAAGACTGAAATGTAAAGTAGGTTGCCCGTACATTTTATTTTAAGGTTTGCCAAAACTGAAAACATGACTGATGGGCGAGTGGTCGGTCTGTGACAGTGCCACCATTCATCAAGAGCACACGATTGAATCACGTCATGATTTACACCTGATAATCCACTCTGCATGTACCAAAAGCCACACTGATTTCTTGAATATAATTATACTTCGAATAAGACGAAAGGCTAGCTTTGATTTGTATTGTTATCACTTTCATTCGTAAGGAAACAGAAATACACCCACCATCTTGATCAGAAGTCATGTGACCATGAAACGGATGTGCATGCAAATATGACAAGGTTCCCTCAATATTATCGTGAATAGCTTTTTTGCCTATTTATTTCTAAAATAAAATTGTTGGGAGTCAAATAAAAGAAAAATATGCAGAACATACAAAATTTGAATGTTTACCCATCAGTCCTGAAGCCGCGGGAACTGTGACATGCGCTTTCAACTCTAAGCAAAACATGTGCACAACATACGAAACGAACGGAAAAGTTGAAGATGGGAGATCTTGCGCTCTATCAGACTCTAGGAAGAAAGATTGGTGTTATGGATCGGAGCATATTATGGTAAGATTTATGCACTTATAGTTTTCTTCATATCCCTATCCATACACGTCTTTAAATCTTTCTGTCATATATCTCTTTCTTGGAAGAGAAGAATTACTTCAATGATTGCCAGCATGGCTTTAGAAAAGGTAGATCGTGCGTAACACAACTACTACAAGTAACAGAAATCTTATCCAATAGAGAGGACATGGGAGAGAGTACAGATATTTTATACCTTGACTTTCAAAAGGCTTTTGATAAAGTTCCACATAAAAGGCTAATGATGAAAATAAAAGCAGCTGGAATCAGTGGCCCACTTCTTGATTTTATTAAGGATTTCTTAGCAGATAGACAACAAAGGGTAAGGGTTGAGGGGGCATACTCGGACTGGGCAAAGGTGAGGAGCGGCATACCTCAAGGTAGTATCTTAGGTCCGTTGCTGTTTATCATTTTTATAAATGATCTGCCGGACAGTATTAAAAGTTACTGTAAAATTTTTGCCGATGACACAAAGATATTTGGTAAACCAGGTATTGAACTACAAGAGGATCTTGGAAAAGCTGTGGAATGGTCAAAAAAGTGGCAAATGAGTTTTAATGTACAAAAATGTAAGGTATTACATATGGGAAGTAAAAACCCAAAAGTGATATATAATATGAGAGATAATAAAGGTGACTTGGTTGATGTGACAGAGACTGATGCTGAAAAGGACATCGGTGTGACATTCAATTCGGACTTAAAGTTTGATACCCATATACAAAACATTGCCCAAAAAGCAAACATGATGATTGGACTAATAAGAAGATCTTTTTCATATATGGATGAGGATATGTTTAGAACATTATATGCAACATTGGTCAGACCAATACTGGAATATGCACAAATAATCTGGGCACCATGGTTAAAGAAACATATAACAACCCTAGAGGCAGTACAGAGAAGAGCGACAAGACTAGTGTCATACATAAAGGACTTAACATATGAAGACAGACTGAGACATTTGAATTTGTTTTCACTAAGCTACCGACGAAGAAGAGGGGACCTGATTCAGATGTACAGACTTATCAAAGGAAAGGACAACATTGACATAAACGAATTAGTGACCTTTAATAAAGGTAACAGAACACGTGGACACACCTTTAAGTTAAAAAAATTAAATGGAATAAAAGATTGTAGAAAGTATCATTTCTCTAGAAGAGTCTTTCAAGACTGGAATAGGCTTAGTGATGATATAGTCCTGAGTACCAGCTTGGATGATTTCAAAGGCAAAATAGACAAATTTTTTTCAAGCACACATTGGTGCACAAAATAGACCACATTTGCCAACGACTGGAAGCAAGTGAGGGAGCCCATAATAAGCCGTGAGGCTTAGGGCCCATACCTGATACCTGATAGACTTTCAACTCAACCGAGTCCCAAGTCGAAGTAGCGATTGTAGTAATGTCGGATTGAAGTTGGTGTAACTTCCATAATTTGGCAGTGTCGCCCGCCGATTCACCGAGTCCCTCGGCTGCAGAAACGTTCAATATTACTGAGAAGTATGGCAATATCCACATCTATCCCCCATATTCTGTGTGAAGTACGGGCAAGTAACTTTCTCAACAGTAGCATACGTACGGTTCCGTACACTTGCAAGTTAGAGGACTTGCTGGAAGTACCACATGAAAGACTTTTAAAGAAATTAGAGTCTTATGGAATAATAGGAAATGTACTTGGTTGGATTAGAGACTTTTTATCAAAAAGAACTCAGAAGGTAAGGAGTGGTAGTTCCTTCTCTCATAGTGCTGATGTTATTAGTGGGATACCACAAGGCAGTATTTTGGGACCGATATTATTTACGGTGTTTATAAATGATCTCCCTGTAGAAATAAAGAGTACATGTGTAAAATCCTTGCAGATGACACAAAACTTTATAACTCTCCGAAATTGCATAAGGAATTACAAAAGGATATTGAAACATTAGTACAGTGGTCTGATACTTGGAACCTATATTTTAATGCAGAAAAATGTAAAGTACTTCATATTGTAAACAAGTTGGGTATTTTTTGCTCCCATAAGAAAACCTAACACAGAGTAACCCCCATTCAAGACTGGCACAGCCTTCCAAACTTGAATAAAGTCAGACAAATACATAGACGAACAATCTAATAGTGGGGGGAAAAAACAAGCGCAGGCCAACAACTGAACTATCTTCATAGTAATGACTTGGCAAAATTGATTACGGTGAGCCTCATCCGCCCCCCCCCCCCCCTCCTTAAATCCAAATCTTTGCCTGCTATCATCTTCAAATTCCGCTCCCCCCCCCCCCCCCCCCCCCTCCTTAAATCCAAATCTTTGCCAAGTCATTACTATGAAGATAGTTCAGTTGTTGGACTGCGCTTGTTTTTTCCCCCACTATTAGATTGTTCGTCTATGTATTTGTCTGACTTTATTCAAGTTTGGAAGGCTGTGCCAGTCTTGAATGGGGGTTACTCTGTGTTAGGTTTTCTTATGGGAGCAAAAAATACCCACCTTGTTTACTGTTTATCGTTTACTGTTCCCTGCCTCATTTCATTTCCGATTTTACTTCATATTGGTAAAATAAACCCACAAAAGGAGTATATAATGAAAATTGGGGACAAGGAAAATATAAGTATCTAAATGTGAGGAAGAGAAAGATCTAGGTGTGACTTTGGACAAAAATTTGCTATTTGACAATCATATTGTAAATAGTATTAATAAGGCTAACAGAATGATTGGAATAATAAAAGAACCTTTACATTTATAGAAAAGGACACTTTTTTTTGCAATTATATAAGACACTAGTTAGACCTGTTCTTGAATATGGCAACACTGTATGGTATCCAATGTTAAAGAGACAATCAGAAGCTCTAGAACAGGTACAGAGAAGAGCAACCAAGATGATTCATAATATAAAAGATTACTCATATCAGGAAAGATTAAAATATCTACAACTTCCAACACTTAAGGCAAGAAGAATAAGAGGAGACTTGATTCAAGCAATCAAGATATTTAATGGAATTGATGTTGATAAAGCATGTTTTTTTTTTTTTTGTACTGTGCAGAAGAATGTTACAAGGAACAGTGAAGATAAGATATTTAAACAATACTCCAGAACTAATTTGAGAAAATTTACTTTTACTAATAGAGTAACCAATTTTTGGAATGAACTAACAGTTAACATCAAACGTGCATTTAGTATTAATGTTTTTAAAAACCTCATAGATAAACATGAATTATTAACAAAAATTAGATATGAATTTGATGGATAATAGGACTGAGCTAGCCTATGACTGGACCAACGGTCACGAAAAAAAAAGGATATATACAGACAGAAGGGGCGTAAAAAGCCTAAATAGGCTAAGTTGTGTTTGATACAACGCCCCTGATTCTGATCTTGATCCTGATCCTGATCGTTTGAAGGCCATCAGAGGACGTTCATTAAATATCTTGCCAACTACATCTCATCCTGCGTTCAGTTTATAATGTAGGGCGACCAATCAACGGCCCAGTGCCCGGCAATTAGAGGGTATCATTGCTGCCTGGCCTAGATCCGCTGCTAAACCCGCCAGGGGAAGATTGTGGGTGGGGTGGGTGGGACTCCACCAGGAATTGGGTGCTGTTTCCTGCAGGTTTTTTTTTTTTTTTCCAAAGAACGTCCTCTGATGGCCTTTAAATGAGACCGAAACCTGGGCGATCATCTGTTAGGTCGTCATTCCGACCCACAGCCCCCCAGAACCACTACTCCCTGGGCAACAGCTGCTGTGACAGACAAAAGTACAAATGCTGTCCCTTCCTCAACACTACCACTCTCACCTTTAAAGGGCCCTCGGGACGCCATTTCACCATGAGGAGTAGTTTCACCTGCCAAACCAGTGATTTGGTATATGTAGTCCACTGCAGCCATAGCGGTCGCATCTACGTAGGCGAGACATACCGCACACTGGAAGAACGCTGCAAAGAGCACAGGGACAGCATCCTCCTGAAAAAGCAAACCCCTGTGGCTATGGAATTCAACACCGATCCCCACAGCATAACCCACTTCTCCACGGGTCAGTGGTCTGGCGCAACAGCACTGGTGACTCCTTCAAGAGAAAGAACCTGGAGAAACAGATCATCCACCATCTCGGTACTACAACACCAGATGGCCTCAACATCGAAGACTGAACCAAATCACAGCTTCCCCCGTCCCCACCTTTCCCCTTTCCCTCCCCTCCCCCTCGTTTTCCTCTTCCCCCACCACCCTTCCCTCTCACTATTTACGTTCGCATGCATTACATCATAATGCAGTGATGATGAAATTCTGATCTTTACGTCATTGCTTTGAAGACTCTATGAGTCGAAGTACTCAATCCCTCATCTCTCCAGTGGGTTCAAAGTTTTTTTTCCTCCATTGTTTTGTTATCCTGTTTCAAAAGAACCCAGGCAGTCTAACTTCTTTTATATCCAATGCGTTCACTAATTTGTCTTGTCTTCGGAGGCCTGATTAGCTCAGTTGCTTGTGCACTGGACTGGTGATTGTGGGGGTTAAGGGTTTGAATTCTTGCTGGGTCATTTTGGCCCAGGGAGATTTTTTCCCTAGGGTTAATATTGGATCCGACTCTTTTCCTGAAAAGTCCTTTAAACAAGACTAGACCGAGGTTCCATTTGTGAACACAGCGTCTTGTAGAACTTCTAAAATCACTGGACCATTACCAGCTTTTAAAAAAAAAAAAGAAACCAGTTTTCTTTTCCAAAAGTAGGTGAGAGGATGACATATACATAGCATGCCCCTCTTGAAAAACTGAAAGAAAAAGTGAAAAACTGAGTCAGTGAGTGACCAAGTGAATGAAACAGAAAGGGACTGAATGCAGCACTGGTAGTAGAAAGCTCTTCAGCCAGAGCGTAGTGTTAACAAGAGATAAGATTGAAAAGCACTTAGGCGTTTCTTTCTAACGGAGGATAGGCGCTAAGTACTTTAAATGCTGCTCATCATTTCAGCATATGGACCATCCAGATGCCTTGTTTACTCTGATTATTAGTGGAAAATATTGTACTTTCATGTTTGCATAATATATTTCAGAAACATAAGCAAGCACCTTATAACACATGAAAAAGACCTTTAGTTTAAATGAACAAAATCAAAAACGTACTGTCTGCTGCCTGCATTGTATCAAAATCTTGACACAGTTATACCAGGAGTTTCGACATGTAGAATAACAAGAGGATTCATCTGACTGTTTAATATATCAAATTATTTTTTATCAACCTAAAGAAAATGTTGCAGTTTATTTTTTGTTTTGCTCGGTATTTCTTCTGAATAACAGTAATAATAACTGTCTTCTTCTTCTTTGCGAATGCCTCGGTCTACACGGTCAATCCAGCCCTGAAGATGAATAGTGCTGTTTTCTCCAGCTCTTGTAGATTGCCTTAGAGCTTTGTCATTAGAGCTGTATCTGTTTAGATAATAACAGTGTGAACAGTGAAGTTAAATTTTGGGTTGATTTTCTTACCATTATTACAGGAAAGCAGCAGAACTGAAGAATTTGCTGTCTGTGAGAGCCAGCAGCATATCAGTGGCAGCACTTCGACTGACAGAGACAGCCAACATTGTATTATGCTTGGACTTAGCAGGAAGGCTGCTATCTCAGCCTGTTGACAAGGTAGGGCTTTTACCATTTAGGTTTTGCTTCAAATGACACTGTAAAGTATACCTTCAGCAGCAAGTTTACTTTTACTTGATCAAGTTGATGTGACCTTTTTTTATGAGTTTTGATTTTGTTTTCATATTCTTTGGTTTGGATTGAAAGTTCACAGTTTACTACTTGATTGTAAAATTTCTGTGTCTTTTTTTTAATGGGTAAAAGCACTGTTGAAGTCTGTTCTTGATAGGTAATGAATTTATAGCTTGGTACTGTCTGGGACGGGGGAGTCATCATGGTATTGCTTAAATAAGTGAACTAAGCTGATGTATTAGTCAGGCTTAACACACCAAGGTCTTCACTGCACTTATACACACATATGTGCACTGACGCACCCATCAAACGTTGCACTTTCTCTGGGAATGGGATGTCATGCATTCACTTCTTTTCTGACTGAGAACAAGAAATATAATTTCTGTTCCCGTTTTGAGTACGCATGAAACATCTGAAGGAGTATACTCAAAAGACGAGAGATCAGTACTTCCTAATCCGGGGTTTTGTGTTACAATGGGTTCTTACCTGGCCAAGTTTCTACCAACTTACACACTTGCACACTACACCACGGTTCCACAGGTCACAACAAACTGCTTTAGCACGTGGTGATGGCGAGACCTTGGGTTGTCTCAGTGTCTGGCTCTGCAGTCGACTCGGGACTCTTCTTTGACGTAGAAGTCTTCTTTTTCCTTGCCCCACCTCTGAGTTTTGGACTTGGTCTTCATTTCTCAGCTTGTCTTTGACACCTAATCCCAGCATTAAAGATCTTGCTTCCACTTCAGTCACCCACACCATGTTCCTTTGGATATTAATTTGTCCTGCTCACTCTTCTTTCTCTTATAATTGTATCGTGTTGTTTTCCTCTCTCCTTCTCGTCCTGCATGCAGTTTATAGTGTAGGGATGTAAAGAAAGAATCTCCTCGGGGAAATGCCCTTGTCCATGTTGCTTCTCTACCACCTTATTGACACCCACAGTGAATTCCTCTGTACTGGATTTTTTCACATAACATCATTTATACACATTCCTGTGCCTAGCAAACAACCACTTCTTGCCAAATGGACATAAGAAATGCCCTATTTCGGGGGTCACTTCCACACAGTAATCATCCCATAGAAAGCTACAACAATGTCATCCACACACATTCTGACCAACCTGACAATAGCATCAACACAGTGCCATACATCAATACCAACTGAACTAGCAAAAGACTCCTACAAAAGTCTTTCTAGTGAATTGAATCGATCTGTTTACTAAACAACTCCAGCTGACTGAGCCCCTAACACCCACTTGATGCTCCGAGGTCCAGGTGGATTGTTTGTCTCCCTTTCACTATCAGAAGAAAGGTTCAAACTCGGGGAGGGGTCCTCACCACCGAAGATGACAACTGCTACCTGATAATTACTTACCTGACAACAGTGACCACCTTCACACTGGTCGAAGACCTGCAGTGGGAGAGGGCGCTTCAGCTAATCAGCCAATTACCCACTTCATCACGCTGTAAATTCTTGTCTTTGAAAGTGTTGAGAGTCCTTCGTGAGAATGCGGCTCCCTTGACATTTTATATTAGAATGTATCTATAAACTGAAAGCTACTGAAAAAAGAAACCAGGAGAGTGTTTGTTGACTTTGACTGTTCCAGTTTTAACAAATATTACTTGAATATATTTTAACGAAAACCAGAACAGTTGACTGTTAAGTGTGTTATGCCGTTTTCCTCAGTTTTCATTTGATTTGTCGAGGAGTGGACATATAATCTGGACCTTTCCTCCCTTCAGATCATCGCGTTTATTCCTAATGATATCAGAGTACTGCTTAGACAGTGGGTTGATCTTCAGGCATTTCCTTTTGTTAACTTGAAAGAAAAAGAAAAAAGAAAAGGAAAAAGAAAAAAGCAACAAAACAGTGATAAGAAAACTGTAGAATTATATTAAGCTGCTGATCTTCGCAGACTTTTTGAAAAAAATATTTCAAAAATAGTTCCCCAAATTCCATTTGGGGTGGGAGAATGGGAAGGGGATTTCAGAACTTTAAAAATCTGGTAATGTGCAATGTGAGGAGTACTTTCTGGAAGAAGCTATTGAAGTACTACTGAGTAAAGGTTTTCTTTTCTTGTAGTGATATAGGTTTACAAAACAAAGTGTAACATAACTGTTACTTAATGCATGTCCAAACAGACAGATGAGTGTTCAGCAAAAATGTCGTCTCTGAATGTCACAAATAACAGACGCACGCACACACACACACACACACACACACACACACACACACACACACACACACACACACACACTTCAGAAGCTTATGAGTTGCTACTGTATTCAAAGCAGACATATATGATTCTGACTGTCCATGTTGGTAATCTTTTACTTTGAAGTGTTTGTGATGTGTCAGATGGAGGCGGTCAAGTTGTCAGGACTGAAGAAGACAGGGTACCAAGTGGCCCTGAAGACCCTGGAGAGTGTCCTTGATCTCAACACCAAAACCAGCATGCGGGATTTGGCTGTTCAGTTTGGCTGTCTTCAGGTGTTGGATGCTGCTGCCAAAGTCTTGTCGAGGTAAAAGATGGGGATTTGGACTTCAGGAAACTATGATTTTTAGAAAAATCACAATGCCACTCATCTAATTTTCGGCCACGTGGCCTTTTTCAAGAGAAAAAAAAACAAAAACAATGCAACATTTGTTAGTTGCATTGTTTTTGTTTTTTTCTCTTGAAAAAGGCCACGTGGCCGAAAATTAGATGAGTGACATTGTGATTTTTTTATACTGTTTTCTTCCCTTTTGAGGACTATTGCTTTTGTGTATGATTTTTGTTTCTTGATCAATCAATCTCTCTCTCTCTCTCTCTCTCTCTCTCTCTCTCTCTCTCTCTCTCTCTCTCTCTCTCTCTGCTCCTCACATTTTCTCAGTATATTATTTATCTCCTTCAGGGTTTACCACATGAAATAATTAGCTGCATTCTTTTGTCTATTGCAGTGATGTTACAGTGTAATGCCATTCTGTGGATGACTCAAGGAATGTTTGTAAATTGACAAGTGATGAATGAGTGCATGCTTGTCCTGTGATGGGTGTGCCTTTGTTGCATTTCTTCTTCTTGTCTGCAACACTAATAACCATGGATGCATGTAAACCAACCCCTACACTCACCAGAAAAAAAAGAGAGAAAACTGAAAATATCAAGGCATTTGTACATTTGATTCTTTCCTAGTCAATAGGATGAAAGAGAGTTTTCAGGTCTGCAGTTCCAACATTGTTTTGTGTGTGTTGTTGCTGCTGTTATTCTTGTTGTTTATTTTTTACTGTCTGTACATCACAGGTGTATGTGTGTGTGTACTGTACACAATATCTGGGTGACCATGTCACTTTGTTTACAGGTATGAGACAGAACAGTGTTGCGATGTGGATTCCAACAGCTCTCTCTTCCAAACGGCTGCCCTTCTTTGTATGTGCAAGTGAGTGTTGACTTCATTATTCTTGCCCAGTTCTTAGGTTGTTACAGATGCCATTCTCCAGTGTTTTAGGTGGTTGAAGTAATGTTTTACTGAGACATAAGATAAGTTATACCACATTTGCAAAGCCTTAAGTGTTGCAACAAAAGAAGTGTAGAGCAGTCTCTTTGATATCTCCATTTAAAGATGCTTGGGTGTTATAACAACAAAGTGCATAGCAGTCTCTTTTGCATCTCCATTTAACCCTCTGCCTACCGCATGACTGTGCAACATGACTATGAGAATACCATGCCAAGTGAGGTAACTCCGCAACACATACACACTTGCCAGAAAGAAACCTCAATAAAAAAAATTTGCTTTTAACTCCTCTATTCTATAAAAGTAATGGAAAAAAAATTCAAAGACATCACTCCATCCAAACCAGCCATTTTTTCCCATATATAGTGAACTGGTACATGAGGGGAAAAGAAAAACGAACAGACTAACTCTACTTCAGTGTTCTCGGTGCTAAAACAATTTTCCCTAAATTCACTGTACCCACAGAATCTCATGGATTAGGAGCACATAGTGATTTTCCAAGTCTAAACAAAGTACTGAAACCTTCAGGAACAAAATAAAGTCATTCTATATGGTCTGAACACTAAATAATGAACTTTTGGTTGTGAAGGAAAAAAAACCCAAACTTTAACAATTTTGTTAAACTCAAGGCATCACATACAAGAAGATTTGTGTTCTAACTACTGAGGGGGGAAAAAAACGAACAGATTACTGAATACTGGACTTGTAACTGTGATGGAATTCAGCAAAAATGTGCTTTTGCACAAGTGCACTAAGCAATTGAACCCCCCCCCCCCCCCCCCCCCACTTCCTGACACATACACACTGTGGTGATGATGTACCTCTTGTCCGTCTCCTGTTTGCTTTTTGATAAATGAGGCAGTTTTTGATTTAGGCCAGAATTTATGCTCAACCTTTTCTGCTTGCTTTTGTGCAGCAAATAAACTTGTTTCTCGCTAAAAGTCTGACAAAATTCCTCTGAAATCAAAAGACTAAAGGTGACGACGCTTCCACAGGCAAATCATGGGACACACCCACTAACTGACCTGGTTTCCTGGCTGTCAAAACAAGCGAAACTTTTGGGGGCTTCACTTCTTGTAGCCTACCACTCCAGTCAACAATTAAAGAATCTCTAGCAACTTTTGTTTTTCAAATTTTCTTTTTGGGGGGGCTGGGCCCAGCAGCAATGGGCAATTCGACATCGTCATTATCATCACCCGAATCATTATCGATTCCGGTCACAAAATCAGTCAGCAGTCAATCTTTATTTATAACTAGGTCAAGATCGACATCCGAATCGTCTCGCTTCAAATCTTCTTCAAGAGTGTAGCCCTCAAATACGCTCTCTTCATCAATATCGCATCAGAAAATGAATTCTGCAAGTTGCATATTACTTGATCCACCATTTCTTGAAAATCTTTGAAAAAAAGCCGAACTTTGAAAATTCACAGCAGCAAAACTACTCCACCAAAACTCGTGCAACAAAAACCAAAATGGCGTCCAGAAACGGACGTACTGGAAGACTCTTCTGTCGTGATTGCATTCTGGGATATGCGATGGTGAAAGTGAAAGTAGTTGACCTAGTATTCAGCAGTCGATCTGGTATTCAGATAGAGGAAATCTCGCGGTCAGTCTCGGTCGATGTAGTAGGCAGAGCGTTAAGATGGATCTAATTGGTTGTTTAAGTGGTATTGTTCAGGTTTAGGCTGTTGTATCAGTTCATGCCTTTGGTGTTATCAGTTAGGGTGCAACTCTTCAGGATTGGGTCAGAAATCATCAAAATTGAATATTGCTTTTCAGGCCCTTCAGAATTTTGTGCTGTTCAGTTCAAGCATTGGAAAATTTCTCTTCAACTTTTTTGGTTCTGTGGGTTTTACCTTCCCCGGTGCAGCCTGGACATCCAGCTGAATGAAAATATAAAGGTTGCCTTTCAGTGGCGTCGCTGGTAACAGGCAGTCTGCTTTCAGCATGCTCTTTTCAGTGGTCCAGTTTTTCTCAGCTTTACGAGGATTTCCTCACGATGACTACAGTGAAACAATTGACTTGCATGCTGCGGCAAAAAGCAGTCCCAGTTTGGATTGGTCAAAACCAGGACTTCGGCATCACCATTTTGGACTGAATCTCTGATGAATGTTGAAAAATTGTTGAATATGGCATAAATGTGTACAATCACATCAAACATCAATGGCCGTATGTGCGATGACCAAGCAGTGGGGAGTTGTTATCAGGGTTACCAACCGAATTTGGACTTTTGAAAAGTGAAAAGAGTTCATTTCAACAACACACTCATAGACACATGCCAAGTTAGCACTCTCATCCTAGTTCTGTCTGCTATAGTATAGAGTCTGAAAATACACATTTTTTTTTTTTTTCCCTCCATCATCAGTGATAATTCTTATGCATAAATGTGCGTCTCTGACGCATAAAATTTCTGTCTGATGCACTGGAATTCAATCCAGTACGTCACTAAAACATACCAAAGTTTACTACGACGCAATGATTTTCTCCTGTACGCATTGCAGCTCTGAGCAGCGTATCACGTAAAAGCACATTTGTCCAGTCCCCCTCGATCGAAGTTGATAAAAAATGTAACTTTCCTCAACGTTTTAGAACTCTTCTCTGCTGAAAACCAACAAGAGTCATCAAATAGACCCAAGTCTATGATTGGACCACAAGATCATGTGATTCGGCCAAGCATGAACAGCATGGAAAACTGTATGTAATTCGGCTTTTCAGAATCAAAATCATCAGTTCATCTGTGGCTTGCAGGTGATCATCCAGTGAATGGAACAATCTTCAGAGAATCTATGCAACATGACCAGTTCGGATAATCAAAATGACTCCATTATGGACATAGGAATGTGTAGTGCACAGTGCAAGAATGGCCAGTCTACACAGTTTCGTGAAAGGTTCCACGAATATTCATCACTCGCCTCTTGCTTGTCACCGGCCTCCAGATGATCAATGCAAGGCAATTTGAATATGGTCAAAATAATAAAATGTTTCCATATTAATGGAACTGGCTCACATTGTGTAAATTCCTGTAATGAAAATCGCAAAGTACATCCCACATCGTAGGTTTTACTGTTTAAATCCTGATAGTGGAGGTATTCACACTTATTCTCTTTAAGTTAACACTTTACTTAAATTGGAACACAAATCTAAATAAAGAATGTTTAGCATAATCTGGAGAGTTTTTAATTAACTTTGTTGATAGCACCTCATTCATTTCTGTCTGTCTCTGTGATTTCATGTGTTTGAGCCTGTCAGAACGTGGTGTGTGTGTGTGTGTGTTTTTCAATACATTTTCAAGCAGCTACAGTGACCCCCTAAACATTTTTGTGACCCCCTGAAAATTTGGAAACGAGTTTTTCGCACCGAGTCTGACCCCAAATTTTTTTAAAATAATGATCACTGATCATAGGACTCTTTTCCGCTTGATGGTAGAGGAAGGTCCTATGCAGTCAACTGATCTAAGTAATGCTGAAACGTAGGGGTCTCTCCAGTTGTAAGAAAAGAAGGGTCTTTCCAGTTGTGACGAAAATAGGGGTCTCTCCCGTTGTGAGAAAAATAGGGGTCTCTCCCATTGTGAGAAAAATAGGGGTCTCTCCAGTTGTAAGAAAAATTGGGTCTCTCCAGTTGTGAGGAAAATAGGGGCCTCTCCAGTTATGAGAAAAATAGGGGCCTCTCCAGTTGTAAGAAAAATAGGGATCTCTCCAGTTGTAAGAAAAATAGGGTTCTCTCCAGTTGTAAGAAAAGGGTCTTTCCAGTTGTGAGGAAAATAGGGGACTCTCCAGTTCTAAGAAAACTAAGGGTCTCTCCAGTTGTAAAGAAAATAGGGTCTGTCCAGTTGTAAGAAAAAATAGGGGATCTTTCCAGTTGTGAGAAAAATAGGGGTCTCACCAGTTGTAAGAAAAATAGGGGTCTCTGCAGTTGTAAGAAAAACAGGGGTCTCTGCAGTTGTAAGAAAAATAGGGGTCTGTCCAGTTGTAAGAAAAATATGGGTTTCTCCAGTTGTAAGAAAAGAAGGGCCTTTCCAGTTGTGAGAAAAATACGGGTCTCTCCAGTTGTAAGGAAAAAACGTCTGTTTTTTTTTATTTTAATTTATTTTTTTTAAAACCATTTTCTTACTTTATCAGTAGTACCAACAGAATGCCTCACAGAAAGGGAAGAATATCTCCTCACAGTCAAATGATAAGACCACAAGCAGAAGAAAAATGGTAATTTGTTTTTTATAACTGTCTGTGAGCTGTGTTAGTGCTCTTGCTACTGCAAGCAGACGTTGATTGAGGTGGTTTGATTTCCATGTGTACATTTGTGGCAGACAAGAAAAAGTGAGGATTGATCAAAGCCGAATACGTGAAGTAGCAGGAGTGAAACGCAGCACCATGGATCGCTTGCTTGCTCAGATGGACAACATCGCTTACCGGTTGCAAGGTCAGCTCTCTTGTTTTTAACAGACTAGTACCCACTGTCTTGAATTTTAACCTTATGTGTCATCTGTTGGTTGTGTGTGTGTATGTGTTTTCCCAGAAGCAATAATCTTTCTGTTTTACTTAAATGCATAGATGTGTGTAGTCATGTTTTTGATGTTGATAATGATCCAAGGTCATTGACCTTCCTGCACCAACATGACAGTTGTTTTTTTTTCTGCAGTTTTTTCCCCTCTTTTTAAAGCAGTATGGGGAAAGGGGGGGGGGGGGGGGGGGGGTCTTAATGCTTTTCCCTAGTATATGAAATATGGAAAGAGATGGACCAAAGTGCTTTTTGATGGTGTATTCAGGATCAGTTGTATTTGCTGTCGAATCTATTGACAAGTGTAGATCAAAATGTTTTTAGAGCAGAAAATGTGGTAAAGCAGTTTGGTCATGAGCAGTTTGTCATCAGTTATCACGACATCCTGCCCCCAGTTCCAGGGGGGGAAAAAGGGATCAAAGTGCACTGACACAACCATAGAAACAAATTTCAAGAGACCAGCTTTTATCAACGGATTAAAAAGAAAAAAAAAAAACAGCATAGTTTAACAAAAGATCAAGTTAGACAGGATGATACTTTTATTAAAGGCCACATGCTGTGTATAAGAATTTATGCATATGCTGGTAGACATGACACTAACACATCAACTGTTGGCTTTTAAGTTAAATGCATGTTTGTATTACCAAGGTCTGATGAATGCTGAGAAGTGGGTAATAAATTGTTATTTTGTAGATGTTTAAAATTAATGTCACATGTATAACGAATAGTCTGTGAAAGTTAGACATCTGTGATTAGATTGAAATGAAGTAAAAGCTCTTTTTTTTTTTTTGTTGTTGTTGTTGTTGCACATTTAGAAGTTCATGGACAAGGGCTTGGTGCATTTAAAAACAACATGATATGTAAAAAAAAAACCAAAAAAAAACAACCAGGGTAATTTGTCAAGTGGGCATGCATGCCGAGCAGTTGTCAACAGTGTGTACATTGATTCAGTTCTGTTGTATATGCCTTACCACTGTTCAGTACTACTTGCCCATTTGGCATCATGATATACTGCACCATGACAAACTCATGCAAAACATAACCAATTTGCTAACTTGCTAACTGGATTGTCATAGCTTAACTTAGTATTCTTGTCATTCTTGCAAAAACAAAGCCATTTATGCACGGAGCTAATTAAGGAGTGTAGCATTTATCTATACATCAAAGTGTTGCTTAGTGTACTTATTGTAAGCAAAAAAAGACAAGAAAGAAAGAAAAACGTTGAAAAAAAGGGGGGAAAAAGTAAAGGTTGACCTAAAACTTGCATGAAAAAGTTGAAACCATTTGCAAGCAAGATTATGCAGTTTCGTTGTCACAAGCCAAGTATTCTGCTGTTAGTTTTCAGCCGGTATGTGGTCATACAATGAGACTTATCCCATGACCGCATTTCGTCAACAGTTTAGAGTTAAGGGGCTGATTCCAGATTGTTCTGTGAAAAATCAATAACACCTGGCTCATGTTACAGTCATAAAGCAAATTATCCCTACAGTTTTTATTGAAGTAAATTTTTTTTACAACTCCTCTGTTCATGGAAAAAAAAAAATTCTTATGAAAATCAAGTTGTCTGTCAAAATTCTGATTGTCTAATTGTCGCTTTGTTTTTGAGTGGAAAGGTACAAGGAAAGAATTATCGGTTTTATGATTTGAACCACACACACTCCAGACAAGTCCTATGGGACCTATACATTAAAATCATTACTAGGTGTCACATTTGACTGCATGTTTTTGACAATACAGATCTGTAACAACTCGTAGATTCTGTAGAGGCTTTTCCATGTGTCACCTTCTGTAGATGATGGGATGGTGACTTCCAAGACCTTACTCATTACACACAAAGTGTAAGGGTCATGAGGGACTCCATGGATCACAGTGAAAAAGTAACTTCCAGTAAAGATTAATTTCTTTCACTGCTATGACTGTTATTGTTGTATTGTTAGTTGAAATACAGGTTGCTGTGATTTGGTGTGCAGAAGAAGGAGCCCAGAGGAAGAGTGGCAATAGAAAAAAGAGAACATTGATGGACGACATAGAATGGGCGGTGAATGGTGAGTGTCTGTCACAAGCTGTGGTCCACTTTGCAGTTTTCAAGTTATGTTCTTTGGTCTGTCCAGGCTTTGAACACTCTGGTCTGAAAATAACACCCTCATATTAGAATCAGCATATTGGGACCACTGCTGTTGGGAGGTTTGTAGGCACTTTGACTCCAGATACCTGTATTCAGATGAAAGGTTCAAGCTGTATATGTATTACACCTTAGCTGTGTACACCACTGGATTTGGTATTGATTCAACAAAATTTTGATATGACATTGCCAGGATTAAAATCGGTAATACATTCAGTGGATGGTTTCAGTGTAGAAGTGTTGCTTGCTCTGTGCGTTTGGTGGACAGTTTTGTGGAGCACAACAACTCTAGTATTAGCATGAACTTCACAGTAATGGCAGATCTATTTGGCAGTATGAATGGTGAGGAAGTCGGGAAAAATGTGTCAGTTATTTTCAGGGAGAAATATTTGTTTGATTATTTTGTTTGTTGTTGTTGGTTTGGTTTTGTTTGTTTCTCCAGAAGAGTTTTTTTTTCCCCACAGAAGAAAAATTTGGGGACTGCAATATATGAGGCCTAATTTTAGATTTGAAAAAACTTGGCTTTCGAAGTTGTGACAAACCTGCATTGAATTTAATGTTTTCAGACAGATCAAGATTCTGTTAAATTCATGCAGCTACTGTTACTGGCAGTGCTGAGCAAAGCTTTGTGTCCTCCATTTAAATCACTGGTTTGTTTTCTTTGTAAAAACTCGTCGGCCAAATTCACTATTACTCAGACTCCTGGCAGGTTCAAATTTGAATGCTGCCGAGTCATCGCTGCTTCTGGTGATGTAGCCATGTAATTGTCTAAAGTGTGTGATGAGTACACAACTTGTGTTTTTCATTTTTCAAAAGGAAGGGGAAGTAAAACAAAAGCAAATAGTCTTAAAAATCTGTTTTAGATTAGAATTTTGATGTATTGTAGAGATAGAATAATTTTATGTTTATGGTTTCAAATAGTTACAATGAAAAATGGGGCCAAATTTTGATGTATTGTAGAGATAGAAGAATAATTTTATGTTTATGGTTTCAAATAGTTACAATGAAAAATGGGGCCAGAGTAGTTCAGTGGTTGAGCGCTGGACTCCTTATCTTGGTGATCCTGGGGTTGCGGGTTTGAATCTCCGCCAGGCCATTTCGGTACAGGGGGATTTTTCCCTTGGATTTAACATTGGTTCTGACTCCCATTTCCCCATACAGTCCTTTGAATGAGACTGTAAACGGAGGTTCCATGCGTGAAAGCACGCATAACATCTTGCACATATGTAAAATCCCATCACCAGCTTTCGGAAGAAAAGGCCCGTTTGACCGTTGGTATGGATGAGACGTTACACATAGCATGCACCCTGGGTGAGAAATGGAAAGAATGAAGGAAGTAAGGTAATTGAATGAATGATATTGAGCGATGTTGACTGGATGACATGGGAAATGACTGAATGAGGTGCCAGCTGGCAGCTCTTCAGTCGGCACTACCCAGGTAGGCAGCCCATTGTGTAAAACGAGTGTGGATTGTAAAGCGCTTAGAGCTTGGTCTCTAGCCGAGGATAGGTGCTATATAAGTATTCATAATAATAGTAATGAAAATGCAATCTATTAGCAGTGCCACTGACCTAGAAGCAGTAGTGTTTAAATTTGGCCATTGATAAAACTCATTTTTATCAGTTGTTTGTATGTTATACGCCCATTTCTTTTGCTCTTGCTTGCTCGTTAATCCAGATGAGTGAATATTTTTTTTTTTTTTTAACAGGATCACCATCAGAAGCAGTTGAGCCAAAGCGGGCCAAGATGGAGAAAGACATTGAGTACTACAAAAACGTCAACTTTGAAGAGTGGAAGAGAAAACTGTTAGAAAAAGCCTCATTGGGCACAGATGACTGCAAGGCATAGCTGTCAAAGTCTGAAATACAGAACAACTGTGATTGTGTGTGTGTGATAGTTTGCAGTTGGAAATTGCCCAGTATGAAAGTTTGCTGTTTCACTGCCCATTTCTGATGTTGTTGTATTGATTGGGTGTAGGTCATTTCATCTGTTGGTGGTATAAGTGTAGTATTAGGTCCCCTTCCATCACTCTTCTGGGATGGTTATCCCTGTAGATCATACTGCTAGAAGTGGTGCGAGTGTAGTGTTAGGCCCCAGACTTGTAAACGTTTCCTTTTAAGAATTCATCCTGTTGGGATTAACTTTGTTTCGCTTGACCTTCCAAAAAATCCATTGGCAATGTCTGCTGTGTGTATAGCCAGTTCACAATTTCAATCTAAATTTTGTTTGGCAATTTCCGTTTACTTCATTTGCCACTGTAGTCATGCTGAAGTTTTGATTTTGCATTGCTCTGAACCAGCCCTGAAGTAAAGAAAAAGAATTTAACAGAAGTTTCACACAGAGCACAAAGAAAAATATTGTGACTTGTTTGATCTAATGTTACTATATGTATACACATTTGCTGTACAGTTCTTGAAACCAAACATTTCATAGGGGGGATGTCCAAAATTACCTTAACTTGTCAAAAACCAGACCGATTTTCAGTCTTCCATGGGCCAAGACACCACAAAGGCATTGAAGAAGAAGAGCCATGCTTCGAAAATGAAATGAGAGACTGTTAATGGAAGAAATCTGGGGGGAAAAAAAAGCCACTTCAGTTTCTCTCAAGAGGTAAATGTACTGCTCAGAAGGCCTATGCAACCATATTCATGATAGTAGCATAGACCAACACACACAAAAAAAATGCTGCAGTTACAAAGAAAGTGAATGTTCTTGAATGTTTAGAAGTCCCTGAAGTTGGAATATGGCTGCCTTGATGGCGGGATAAAAAGCGGTCATAGGTCATACACACAAAACTCCACTCCCTTGTTGGGTAGATGGGATTAATCCTTGCCTGTCTGTACAGGGAGTGTCCGCAGGAGTATTAACCTGCGTACGTGGAAGAAGAGGAGGAAGAAGAATGTTCAGAAAAGAAGAAGAAATTAAAGAGTTTGGAATTGGAAAAAGAAAGATGTATAGTTTGGTGTATGAGGCAGTGCAAAGATTTTTCTCTACTTTAACCCTCTTCAGTATGCACTTACCTGAGCTTAGTTACGCCAAAAACCATCGGCAAGATAAGTAACTCTGTAATTTGAACATGGTTACCCATTTAAAAATTTAAAAGAGAGGAAAGGAAATAATGAAATGAAAATCATTTTTAAAATTCCTACGAATATATATGTTGCTATATCATAAGTTTGAAGAATGTCACGTGAGCCATTTACTCAGGGGGGAAAACATTTTCTTCTTCAGAACTTTCTTCCGAATCGTTGTTTATCATATCTGGAACCTCATCCCAGTCGAAATCTAGGTCACTGTAAGCTTCATCACCCAGCACTTTCACTAAGTCTTATGCCGTAAATCCCACAAATCACAGTATCTTCATTACTAAATCTCATAGAACGGCAGAAATCAAGGTTAGCCATGGTGAAAAACAGCATTTCGACCACAAAACTTTAAAAATTCGTAACTCGAGAACTACGGCACGTATCGACTCGCAGTTTTTTGCAAACGGAAGTGAATGGCTACAGGAAGAAGGAAGTCGCGTTCTTGCGAGACTTCCTTTTCTACGAGAAACATGGCGGCGCCCATTGTTGCTACGTGTTTTACCGGGCGCTGGCAGGCGCTCAGCCTTTTGGCAGTGTGATTTCCAGTTGGGCGCTAGCGGGTGCATGCTTGTCAAGAGAGTTAATGTAATCTGCTCAGTTATCGGAAAAAATATTCAAGTCTGAAAGCGGTTGGCAGGTCTGAGGTCCCCTTCCTGAGAGGTTCTCCCTGTGGGTCATGGAACCTGAGGTGGTGCCTATGCAATATTAGGTCCCCTTCCTCCACTCTCCTGGAATAGCTATTCCTCTAGGCCATACTGCCTGAGGTGGTGCCCATGTACTATTAAATCTTGCTAAACTCCTAAGGGATTCTGTAGGTCATGCCAACCGAGGTGGTGTCTATGTAGGGGGCCGGAATAGCTCAATTGGTAGAGCGCTAGACTCGTAATCTAAGGGTTGCGGGTTCGAATTTCCGCCGGGTCGTGTCGGTACAGGGGGATTTTTACCTCGGAGTAAACATTGGTTCTGACTCCATTTCCCATCACCAACTTTCAGAAGAGAAGGCCAGTTTGGCCGTTGGTATGGATGACACGTTACACATAGCATGCACCTTCCCCGAAGATGGAGTATGGCTGCCTTAATGGCGGGATAAAAAAACGGTCATACACACAAAACTCCACACCCTTTGTTGGGAAGATGGGATTAATCCTTGCCTGTCTATACAAGGAGTGTCCGCAGGAGTATCAGCCTGCGTACGCAGAAGGTGTCTATGTAGCATTAGGTCCCCTTCCTCAACTCGCTGGAATGACTGGCCATGTTGAACATACCTCTGATTGTGGTGTCGGTGTAGTATTCAGTCCCCTTCCTCCACTCCTTTGATGGCTGCTTCTGTTATAAATGCAAGAGGGTTGAGGGAAATCTTTAGAGCATGTCTGCACTGGCGTGATCTTTTGTAGATCAAAATTATAGCTCATACATGTATGATAGCTAACTACTTCTGGCTGACTGCAGCAAGTGTGTGGGTCTTAGAATGGTGAGGTGGCATGTGCTGTTTGTAACAAGGATGAAGTGCCTTCCATACAGATCCTTTTTGGGGTGCCCAGAGGCTCTTTCGGTACAAATAGTTTGACCGCCTTTCAGAAGTTGTGGTAGTGACTTCCTCTTTTCTTGTGCTGTCTTTGACCTAACCTGTGTTTTTGACTTTTGTCTTCCTTCGCTTGCCATCCACTATTTTCATGCCTTTGTAGACTGTTTTCCTCTTTTCAGAACACTTGCTTCTTTTTGTGGTCAGTTTTTCATTATCTAGCAACCATGTCATGAAGATTATCACAGTTTCCAGAGTGGACACTTGCTGCCGTTCAGCACTGCCCATATGGCTTTTTTATGTTTGTGTCAGTGTGCATGTTCCATTACATTTAAGCATTTTTCATTCATTTTGTACTCTTGCTTTTAATCTGTGTATCATAAGTTAGGCATAATGGCTGACTCTCTAAACATAGCCTTATGTGCAGTTATGACATCGGTGAAATACCTGCCTTGTTGTTCATTTTTAAATTGTATCCTCCTCATTTATTGTGCTTTTAGGATGTGACCGTTTTTACCTGTTTTGATGAAAGCCCTGGGAATGTCTGTGTGGTCAGCTTGGCTGCAGTAATAAAAACCATGATTGCACACACAGTGTGTTCATTTGCGACAACCATTTAGAATGGAAAGTCATTGGGGCGTTGAGGTGGTGGTGGTGATTTTTTTCCGTCTCATCTTCTATGCCAGCTCACTGGCCGTACCCACACTGCTCATTCCGGCTCCCTGTCCACAGCCACAACACACCCTATCCCACAAAGCCTGGCAGTGGCAGTCCACAGGGAACACTTGGTGTCAAGTCATCGGGAGGCAACCACCAGAGGAGACAGTGCACTATTGCCAGGTCACTTCATTGATGCTAAGTGATGCCTGTTCAGATCTGCCATACACAGGACACCATCTGCTAAGCCCCCTACCAACAGCAATATATGCTTAGTCATGGAGCCAGCATGAATTATCTCTTCACCCAGACGGTGTCACTGTATCTGTTCAGTGACTGTCCCTATGAATTTGCTGATACTGATGACCCTGACAGAACCAAACCAAGGGCTTGGACATGGAGAGGTAATTGAAACTGAGGCCGCGATGAGAGCAAGTCACAAAGGGCCACAGAATTTGAGACTTTTTTGTTTGTTTGGGTTTTTTTTGTTGTTGTTGTAAATGCTAATTGTTGAGGATGATGAAGATGATGCGATGGATGTCCATTGTGGTCATGATACTGCATGACCAGGCTGTACTCCAAGCTCACTTTCATATCACAGCATCTGTCAGACTCAAGATATAACGGATACCTTCAGTGTTGGTCAGAAAATATGAGCAGCATTCTCAAGTGTCACATCTGTTCAGTGGATGAAACTCGACTGTGGCCCTAGTCTTCTAAGTGGAGCACATAATAAACTCAGCTCTGGGTAGGAGCCAGTTGGGGCAGGGAAAAAACCCTCAGAAATGATGGCTTTGATGGGAATTGAACCCATGACCTTCCAGCCAGAAGTCTGTTCCACCAGTCTCTTTGCCATGGCAGCTGGCAGGCTGTTTTGGTGATGGTGTTTTGTTATCTTTCCAGTTTTGTTTTTTTACTCCTGTCTCTCTCTCTCCTGAAAATGCTGTGTTTGGATTTTTCATGAACTTGTATCTTACCAATTTTGAGTGTTGATATATGCATTGCAGAATTTTTACTTTGTTACTTTTTTGAGGTGTCTGGGGAAAAAATAAAGATCAGTGTTCAAATTAAACATTTGTAATGGTGTGTTGGGATCAGTGTGGCATTGTAAGGAGATTGTCAGTGGGTTGGGATTGCTGTGCTGTTTTAAGATTATACGCTTCTTAAGATCAGTGTAGTGTTTCAGGAAGTTTTGTCAACATGTGTTGGGATCCAAGGCAAGTAATCAAGTAGTAACAAATCATAAAGCACTTCCCGGAATAAAAAGGTTAATACAAAAAAATTTATCCTTGACACACGCCAGGACAAATACTTGTGGATTAAGTATTGTGCCCCATTCTGCCTCTTTCCACTCGGCCTTTAGACCAATGTAGACCTGGGGAGAAACCAAAAAAATACCTCTTCTCTCCAAAGATCTTCAGGAAGGATAATTGCAGTTTGTATTTCTTCAGTCATCCATTTAGGTTACGGAGTGCGTTTCATTCTATGTGTCTTGTATGGTGTGTGTCTATCATAAACTGTATTGAGCGTTTGTAGCCAGTACTCTAGAATATCTGGATTAGTATAATTGTAGACATTTGAAAATAGTGAGTGGGATAGATCAGCAAGAAAGCTATCTACTTGAAATCTTGAGAAGGATCTGTAAGTCACATGTTTGTGACCTGTTTTGGGGATTTTAATTCCATTTTTCGCCCATGTCACATACTGGAAAATAAAATGGTCGCTGTATGCTTTACAGGGTCATTTTGTGCAATGATGTTTTGTGAGTCAGTGACATGAATGTGGTCAATTAGTGTTCTGGTTGTGTAGGGGTGTCAATTATCCGAGATAAAGTATGAGGAAAACATCTGTCCCTAACACTGCTGAGGTTTCAAAAGACCAATATTAAAGTCACTTCAACAGTAAAATTTCAGTAGCATCAAGAGATGATGCATCCATCATGGCAGTGAACCTATCCATTCAGCATTTTCAGAGGGGTTTCTGTAAATAAAGTCAACTATGATAGGTTTCATTCTTTTCAGCATAATTTCTAGCCAGACTGACTCAGTTTGAAAACACTGATAATTGAGGGTGGAGGTGGAGGGAACTTGCTCAATAAAATGTTTCACTGAGAGTTTTCAGTTAAATGCACATCGAGTACACTTCTTCCTGAGGAAATACGGAGGTGGCCTATGTTTTCTTTAAAAATACTAATAATATATTTCACAATTGTTTATTTCTTTTTCAGCATTTTCACTTGCTCGGCAATTAGAATTTATGCAGTTCACAATGGCAGAAGTATATTGTTAAAGCTCTGCACCTTGCACACAAGCGGGGATATAAAAGTACACAAGCATACAGGCACATACGCACACACGCATACTGAAACAAACAAAAACTGGTCAAAAGTTGGTGGAACTGGGACAAAGTGGGGCCATTGCAAAACAGCAGTTGGGAAGCGGAAAGGCATCCTGTAGGGCGAGGCCTGTGGTCACTGCCCCTCAAGCAAATCACAGATACAGCAGTGGAGCAGACAGAATGGCTTCGTGCTAAAATGCTGCCAACAAGGGACAGCATGTCTTGCCGAGAATCTGTTTGCCGGGAAACGGGCAGACAGCATAGCCCCAAAGAGGGGCAGTGATTACAGGCCTCGCAAAGATACTACTGTCTCGTTAAACCTGAAGCTAACACTTGTCATTACAGCTCCCGCGTGCCGCTGGCCAGCACACACCATGCCATGGTTGGGCTACAACAAACAGAATATGACAGGTTGTTATTTCTTTCTTCAGTCATTCCACCAGAAACATTTCAATGCGTCAACACTACATAGTTGCCTGCAACACATTATTACAACTATTTCAGGAATTTGATTGCAAACTCTAAACACTTACTTGAGCAAGAACACTCAAGAGAGAATTATTGATATATAATCTTAATTCCCAAGGGTAACGGATAAGCAAGATTTTTTTTCATCTGGCCCTTGTCCAGAATGCTGACAGAGAGTGAGAGAGAGAATCACTGACAGCAATCACGTCTTTCTGTTGAGGAATCAGAAAGATTTGCTTTCTCACTCCCATGTCTTGCTTTCCAGTTACAGGAATAATTTCAGAACAGAAAGAGCTGCCATTTACTAAGTTAAAAAGTAAGGAACCAAAATCATGTGGATCATGCTGTAATATGAAAAGAAGCGGACTCACAGAGACCTTAACCCAGTAGAAGATTGTTAGGACAAAGTGGTGGCTTTTTAAACTATTTTTTGCGCTCTCCCCGTTCCGTCGTGTTTATAGCCGTTGATTGGCTCCTGCGACGTAATGTTCCAGATCCAGATCCAGATCCAGAATCGTCTGTGTGTGTTTGATGTGTGTTCGAGTCAGGCACAGTATGAGTCAAGGGCTGGATTGTGTGATGAATATGTTTTGGTAATGGCTGATCTGACGATAAAAGCTGGGTGCAGCTTTGTGTGTGATAGAGAATATATAGCGTCTTGAATGTGAACTGTAACTGTGGACTCGAATCCAACATGCCGACGTCTTGAACTTGGGCGGAAATGAGTAGTGTCCCTTTAAGAGCATGGCTACTCGACCGACTGCTGCATGACGTGAATGACTTTTCAAGGATTTTTTTTTTTTTGATTGGTGTTCAGGTACATGCCAATCACTCTTCAAATACTACACTGTCGTTGCCTTAAACCTCTATTCCCGACCTTAGTAGTGTAGATGATCATCTGTCCCTAATATTCTTTAGCTATGGTATGTAAGTGTAAAACCGAATGCGAAGCACACTGCTCACTTACCACTGGTATCACAAGTTCTGGGAGTACATCACGGATATGACAAGGGAGACTTTGCCCCCTGTTAGCAGCAAACGGTAACCTTTAACCCTTTCAACAACCTTTCCGAGTTTACAACTGGGGCAGCTTCTCCTGCCCGGCCAGTTTGGGCTGATCTGCTAGAACAGAAGGGATATTTCATTTAAACGTATATTATCCTAAAGGCCAACCTGCATTTGGAGCAGAATGTTGAACTGTCCATCGACCATGATGTTTGTGTCATACTGTCAAAAATCAGATTGAATTTGATTGGAAAACATCCTGAGTCAAATGGTGGGCTAGTTCTACTTTACAGCCACCCATCCCCCACCCAACTTTTATCTCCTTTTGTAGAGAAAAGTTGCCATTCATCAAAGTGAGACTGTGAATAATTAGTTGTGTATGTGTATGTGTGTGTGTGTGTGGAGGATGGGGGTGAGGGACAAGGGTCTGAAATAAGATTTAACTAAATGTTGCACAAATGGCAAATAAATGCATAAGTTTGGATATTTTAGCAAACTCAGCCATGATTATTGAAACAAAACACATGACAGTAGAGGGGCCGTGGTTAAATGGCTTGAGTTTTTTTTTTTCCTGCAGAGCTGATCATGAGTTGTAATTGTTCATGGGGATAGATTCTTTTGTGAATGAAAAAGCCTCTGTCCACCAGTAGTAAATGGACATCTGTTATACTTGCAGGTCAGGGAGTGTTGAAAAGGCAGCAGAAAGAGAAAGGTGCCACCTTCCATCGTGCCCCAGATATGCTGAACCTCTGATAATTCACCATCTGTTGACATTAAACTATGGAACTTTAGCCTTTTAACCCTTATATTAATATATCATATACCAATCTTAACAGTTATTATAGTCCAGCGGTCTGAGGGTACTGCATGAGTGTGGCAGTTCAGGCACTCTGTTCAATCAGTCATCTGTATTTTAACGCATATGGCTAAAGTGGAGGGTGAACATGGAGCTACCCAGACCATGCACCAATCATTTTACATTGTTAAATGGTAGTGAAAAGAGTTCACACCCTGACCCACATGCATTCCATTTAGTACAGATTCAGACTTTCAGTTCAGATATTATCATGATTATGGCTGATAATGTGAAGTTGTGAAAACTCCTTGGCTTGAGGCAAGTTATTTGTCCCTTGACTTTAGTTGAGTCCTTTTCAAATAGATAGATCTACCAGTAAAAGTGAACTGCATGCAGAAAAGGTTTTATGAAAAGGAAGAAAGAGAGTTGCGGTAGGAGTGTGTATGTGTGTGCGAGGGAATCGGTGAGTCAGAGTGCCTCTTCCGTCAGCAAGTAGATTGACAAGTTTCACATAGTTTCTTAGATCCCTGAACTCAGAACCCCCCATTTCAAGATCTTGAAGGTGCTTGAACATTTATTGGAAAATTTCTTGAAATCTGTTGTCGCCTCTGTCTGTTATTTTAATGCAAAGTCAGACAGATTCAAATAAATACAAAAGAAGCAGGAAAAGACACAGGAAGTAATAGAAATGCAAGATAGGACTACAATCCTGAAAGATACCATTTTCATTACGTCGGTGATTAGACTGCTGTGTGATTTATTGTTGTGGTTTTATCACAGTTACTGAGTTAGGGTTAATACAAAGTGATATTTACAAAGTGAGTGGCATGTAGATGAAATGTGTTTCGGTCATTATATCAGTTGTACAATTGCAAATGTCAGGTCTTAAGAATGCCATTGATGTCCTTAACAGTTTAATTGGATACCTGTGTGAATGAATGCTGCAGAAGGGAGAAATCTTCCAGGAAGGGCCATGTAGGTACAATTCTGTGGCCAGTGACTGAGTGAGCTACCTACCTTTGTGCATACTTATTCGTTTGTTGGCTTCCTTTGTTTGCTTAATTGCTTAATTATCTGTGTTCAGGATCAAGAAACGGCAGAAAGGAGAAGATGGCTGCATGTTTAAAACTGAGAGGGGTTTGGACCAAACTTTTCCAGGGGTGTGGTTGTCAACACATGCGTCTGGTCATTCCTGTTCAGCCATTGTCTTTCCTCGCAACACAACAGGTGTGTTGAATAGCATGAGTAGAACTGGATTCTGCTACCCTCTTATCAAATTAAGTGGTAATATGATAATGTGACATTTTTGTCATTTGTAGTACACATGAATGTTGTTTTAGTTCTTAAGAACATGTCAGATTTTTTAAAGTGTAAATTGATGCTCACCTGTTTTACACAACTTTTTAAAATTTGAATTTTCACAAAATGTGGCAAAGTCCTTGAATTTTATTCCCAAACGTTTGTAGGAACCTAGAGATGTAATTAAATCATGATGGGTGTGTGTATCCTTCTATCACTGTCAAGAATATTGTTAAAGTTTTATATATGATAAGCAGTATATAAATGTGTTCTAAACTTAGCTTATTTTCCTTCTGTCAGCAAACTGCAGCCAGACCTCTGATGGATCAGTCACAATTCAAGTGCCTTGTTCACAAGCCCCACCAGCGTCAGGAAATGACCTTCTCCAAAAAGCATCGCAAGCTTGTGCCCCGTCACCAAGAAGATGGAGTCAGTACGGACATGAAGCTCGTCTACGAGAACAACATGAACCGGCTCAATTTCTGGGGACAACTGACTATCAACGTGTTGGCTGTACCAATCTATGTGATGTCTGTCAGAGTCATCGTCTCCAGCTGGCCTATAATGGTAAACTCCAGTGTGGATGATGTATCACAGAAATTTGTATGACCTTTAATTTCCAGTCAAATGTCTTAAAACGACCATGAGCAGAAGAGTTCGAAAATAATTTCCCCTCAACCATTTCTGATATGTCATATTCACAGCTTTGATTTATTGTATGTAAAACTGCTTTTTCTTAAATGCAACAAGAATATGAATTCTTTAGTGCTTTTTGAAATCAGCCTTGTCTGTCCACCTTCTGGACCATAAGCCCATTCACTGCAGTTGCCAGAGCCCTCTGTCCTAGGCCTTCCTGTCCAGCTGCTGCAAGGTGTAGCCCATCATCTGCTGTCTTCTTCAAGGTTCTGACACCAAAGGTTTCTTGGTCAACCTCACTTTCACTTGCATAGGAGGTACCACTTCAAGGCTTGTCTAGTGATGATAGAAGCAAGTTTCCCGTTAGGGTGTTTGATCTACTCCCATCGTTGTCTCTTGATCACATCATTGGTTTGTAGCTGGTTGGTTTTCTGACAGAAGTTAAGGATGCTGATGATGTGTGGCCAGCAGATCTCAAGGAGCTTGCTGAGACCGCTGCTGATGTATGTTAGCGCTCTCTGAATGGTTTTGTTCATGGTCTTTGTCTCCAGTCATAAAGCCTGAATTCACATCAGAATTGAACAATCTTATCTTAGTGCAGCAGGCGATTTGTTTGAAGCACTTTGTGGAGCTGGCTATTTATTTCAAGCTCTAAATGTTTTTGAGCTAAGTTTTGTTGTGCAGTCTGCATCTATATCATCGTGGTTGTCAACAGTGCTGCTTCGAATGAATATTCCAATAATCTGAAGGGCATTCCCATCTGAACATTTTTCATGTGATCTGATTCTTTACACAGAAAGAGCTGAATGAAATTCCGGGGTATTTTTAGAAAATCTGTTTTAATGAGGTGTGTGTGTGGGGTGTGTGTGTGTGTGTGTGTGTGTGTGTGTGTGTGTGACTGTATTTCTGTGTGTGTGTGTGATCTATTTTGAGAGTTGAATTCAACAAAGTGACAGCCCTGATATGGCCTTTTGCGGTTAGCTGGGCTATAGACAACATGAATATATCTATTGGAGTCAGTGCTGAGCATGTTGATCTTCTAAGCTTTTCCTTTAATGAATATCAAGGCCATCTGGTGCTGAAGTGGTTGCTAGCTCATAGGAAAACTTTTTTTCTTCTTTTATAAATGTCAGGTTGACTTGCACTGAAGTGATTATTATCTGGTAGGTTTTTCCTGCATCTGTTCGTGACCTGTTTCGAGAGGCTCTCTCAAGTCATGCTGTGGAACGCTATCTCATCATTGGTACAGAGAGAACCCCCACTCCCACCCCCCACCCCTCTCTCCCCCATTCCAACGGTTTGGCTCCACTATGATGTATAGTGTTTGTGGGCTTTATAAAATCTGCCTTGACCGCAACCTGCCTGATCATCTGTTGCATGCCTGATTCTTTCTTCTTTCTGTGTCTTTTGAATTCTTTATTGATATTCATTCCTTCTTGGCATCTTTTTCACCTTCGGTCTTGATATTAAGACATCGTTTTTGTTTGTTTGTTTGTTTTTCCAAATTGTTTGATTGGACTTGCGTAGATTGTTGTGGGCATCGGTGGAATGGTAACATCTGTATATTGTTTGCATCTGAAATTTTCATAAAGTGTAAATTTTGCTTTTATCTTTCTTATAAAAAGTCAAAGTGGGGCATGGAGGTGTAAATGGTTAATACACCAGAAATGCAGCTTGTTAATTCCCTTATTGAAATAGTTATTGCTGAACAGATTGGAAGCAGGACTTAAGCATGACCTCTGGTCCATTGACAGCAGTGGCTACATCATTGAGCAGGACTTACGTTAGGCCTGTTAACAGCAGTTGTCTACATCGCAATGCATGATTTACTGCTGGGGTCTTTAACATGACATCACATCTGTGAACAGCAATGGTCAGCATTTTTGTAAGTGATTTATTGTCCAGCAGGACTGCATCCTAGTGTAAGGCCTGTTAACAACAGTTGTCCGCATAATTGTGTGTGATTTATTGTCCAGGACTTTAACATGACAGATCTGTTAACAGCAGTGATCAGCATTATTGTAGGTGATTTAGAGTCCAGGGCTTACCATGATTGTGTGGCCTGTAAATAGCAGACGAGTGTATCATTGTTTATGTTTGTGCAGGGGTGATCAAAGCACTGACTTGATAGCCAAATGCTGTCAGAAAATTATTCAGGCTAGCAACATTTTTTTAGGAGTTTGCCCAGATGGCTGTTGTTGGGTTTTTCCACTTCATCGCTAAACAGTTGTCCACACTCCCCCCCCCCCCCCCCAAAGAACACTGCTTCCACTCAGATCCTGGGCCACACCACAAAGAGAGCTCTTATTTGCAGTGTATAGTGTGGGGTTTTTTCCCGAGGCTTTTGTGGACAAGTTTCCCGGTTAATACTAGAGATTTCAAATTGTTTTCTTGGTCGTTATGCATTAACAGGGACATTTCCGAGGCTTCTTGCGTGTGCAAGCATCCACTGCACTGCAGCTCCTAAATCATAGTTTGACTAGAAAGGGTTTAGAATTAGCTGCAAGCTTTTTCTGTGAGCTAGTCCGGTTCGCTACTTAGAGAAAATAAAAGGCTTTTATTACCCCTGTGTGAATTATTGTCCAGGACTTAGCATGAGTAAGGCATGAAAACAGCATGGTCTACATTATATGTGTGGTATCTGTTGTTCAGGAATTCAGCATAACATCAGGCCCATTGACAGCATCGATCTACATTATCGCTTACAGTGCTTTGCTGACTGGGGTGAATAGCATCTGCAAGCGCAGCATTCATCGCATCTACAGTGATGCTGATGCCTCCAACTTTGCTGCTGTTGTGCAAGACTGGAAGATGAGCAAGCAGACCATTCATTTTGACTTGGCATCAGCTGAAAGAAAGCCACCCAGCAAGGTTTTGGGGGCTTTTCAGGGCAACCTGAAGATCCTTGGCAGAGCTTATCTGGTCACTCCAGCAGATTTTGTTCAGCCCCACTTCTACAACCGCTTAATGGGTTATGAATTACAACGCTCCCTTGAAGAGGACATTGTCAAAGGCTCAGATATCAGAGACGTTATACATAGTTCACAAAGAAACTTGAAAAAATCACCCCCAAAAGGGGGTGGTTAACACAGATGCTTTTTGTTTATGGAGAATTTATACTATATGCAAGTGAGTGATGTTTTATATGCTAGCGATTGATTTTTTTTGGATTGGCAAGATCTGAATGTGTCAGTTTGTAATCTTATTGTACAAAGCCTATGTGAGATGCATTCTACATGCCTGTGTATTACACCATGGTGTGTGTGTGCGTGTGTGTGTGTGTGTGTGTGTGTGTGTGTGTGTGTGTGTGTGTGTGTGTATTCCTATTGATTGATATGCTAAATTTTTTTATATAGTGAAAGGCAGAATGGTTATTTTCATTTTTGTAATGCTAATTAGCTCTGTGCAATGGAGAAGATATATCTGGTTGAGGCACTGTGCATATGTGAATGTACAAACGTCACAGTTTAAGAGTTTAGGTATGTTGTCACTTCCACAGAAAGAAACAGATGCAAAATGTTTTCATTTAGAGATATACATGTAGTTCGCACAAATATCTTGGAATTATTGGGGTTCACATACGTTCGTAACACATTCAAGGAATCTTTGATGGCATTCAAACAAAAACAGCAGATTTTACCTGTCAGAATAAGTTAAGCATGTATACACATAACTTTACTTATACATATAAATGCCATCCTTCTTAGTAGGGATTTTACAGGGAATATTGGGCCCAATATCACAAAGAAACGGGCGCATACAACTTTCAGCAATTGAAAAGGAGTTATCTTCACTACACAGCTTAGGTCAGTCTCGAACTTTTCTGAGTCTGAAAACTGGCCAAATTAGAGTTGTTAGCATTTATTAATCTCCAGGTAAAGATCTGTTTTGGGCACATGCTAATCGATGCCATCACTTACCAACTCTCAGATGAATCTTCGCATTGGTTGTTTCTGTATGCTTTATTTTTCATTGCCACTAACACTTGCCTGCTGTGCTTGCCAATCTAGCTGTTAAAACATAGTGGCTTACAGTGCACAAAGCAGAGGGAAGCAGTGGGCCTACACAGAAGGACACTGAAGAGTATGGAAGCATACTAGATCTACAGGTGATATTAGCCATTTTCCAGAAGGGCCAACTTGATTTCTCTTTCTCTCTCTTTCAACATCATGAAGAGGCAGGAGGGAGGGAGAGAGGGCCTCTCTCTTTCTTGGTGGGGGTGCTTTAAAGAAAAAGACAGTCTTGAATGCATCATATAGTGAAATATGTTAACAGCATCACTTAATCCTCCTGATGCATACTATTCCTTCTCTTCTGAGGACTCTCTGCTGCCACGCTCTCCACGAGTTTCTTTCTACTGATGCATGGGTAAACCATTGACTTCCGGGAATAGGCCGGAGGACGTCCGGGAAAGACCGGAGGACACTGGGAAAGACCAGAACCAAGGGCTCTGTGGGCTGGCTCCCCACTTTGCCTTAAACATGTGGCTACTAAAAATAAAAGGAAAAGATGCTCCCAGGATTCACCGAAAGGGGGAGAGAATGATGAATCCATCGGTGCTCAACCAATCATGACTGCAAATCCCAAACGGACTATGAACATGGACCAAATGGAATATCCATGTGTCTGTGGAAAGCGTTTCGCTACCACCCGTGGCATGAAGATCCACAGAACAAAGATGGGATGTGTGAAGACTCATCTGAATGAGCAGCAGCGCACTGCATCAGCAGATAAGACGTCGGAAGACCAAGGCCAGGATTTAAACCACAGTGCCAAGGACATCCACGCTGTTGGTTCGGATGAGGAATTTGCACAGGCCCTCGATGCCAGGCGCCTGAAACTCAACCTGCCACGAGCAAACGAAACTGAAGATTGGGAGAAACTGGATGCAAAAATCGTCCAAAGACTCGATGCACTGATAGGGAAAAGCACCCTGGAACACAAACTAGCCACATATGGGGACATTGTGTATGCCACATGTAGAGACGCCTATGGAGCAAAACTACCCAAAGAGAAAACACCTCCAAAGAAATCCAGACGCCAAGAAAAAAGCTGGATCTGGTCAAGGAGGAACAAAAGTGAACTTCATAAGGCTTAATTTCCCTACAAATATCAGGTGTCCCTGTGGCTCAGTGGTTAAAGCGCGAGTCATTAAGTGGAAAATGAGCATGTCCAGAGGGTCATGGGTTCGAATCCCAGCCATGGCTCGTCCCAAGATGGGAAAAAAAGGGGCAGCAGAGGGACATCCGGAGTCATGAACCGGGTGTGGCCCAACCCCCCTAGAGTGTCAGGAGATAAGGGCCGAAACACTTGCTTGAAGGGGGCTTCTCTTCTGAGGACTCTCTGCTGCCACGCTCTCCACGAGTTTCTTTCTACTTCCTTGCAGTCCTGTCATGCGCTGTATGTGTGCATAAGAGTGTGTGTGTTCCCTTTTGGAACTGATTAGCAGCAGTAACAAGTAGTAGGAGGGGAGGGTGGGGGTGCAGGGAGGATGTAAGGAGGGGGGTCACGGACCAGGCAAAGCCATGCTACAAACGACATTGAAACAAAATTTACAAAATTAATGTGACTATGCTTACCCAAGTTAAGAGCAAACTCTCTCTAACAGCATCACTGAATCTTCATGAAGGGGCAAAGAGAGTGAGGGGGGGAGCACTTTCTCTCTCTCTCACCAATGGAAGTAAGCAGGAGTAAATGGGGGTGGGGGGAATGTGAGGATGGGAGTAGTGGGCAGCATAAGATGTTCATCCGAGTTACAGCCAAACAGCCTACTCCCTGTCTGTCTCTCTTTCACTTCAGGAAGGATTTTTTAAGAAAGAAACAAAAGTTGAACATTCAGGAAGGAGTTTTTACGAAAAGAAACAGAAGTTGAACACATCTCATGACGAAATGAGAGAACAGCATCACTTAATCCTCATGATAAATCATCACATATGATTCCATGCAGTCAAGACTTAGATATGCTCTCGTTCTGTCTCATATAACTGTATGAGTGTTTGTTCCCTTTTGGAATTGCATTGTGTTAGACATGCTCTCGTTCTGTCTCACATTAACTGTATGAGTGTGTGTTACCTTTTGGAACTGCATTGTGTTATTAGCAATGAGAAAAACAAAAAAAACAGGATAGGGACGGGGGAGGGGGAGGAGGGAGGATGTTCAATGAGGGGGGTTATAATCTGGGCAAAGCCGGGTTAAAAAATCTAGAACTCAGTACCTCCAGTTGACCCTCAGTGAGTGGCACAAATTGAGTAAAGGGGATTAGGCATTTGTGTGATATATTTTACCATTTCTGTGTGGCATTGAAAAAAAGAAAAAAATATTGTCAAGCATTTTAAGGTTTTCTTACTGCAAACTAAAAGAAAATAGCAATGATTTAAAGGTTTATGAAGAAGCAATGCATATCCTATTAGTTCTCTTCCTTATATTTTGAGAAATGAAGTGTTGGGTGATGTCATGTGATTAATAAAAAATACTAGTTTTTTCCCGACTTTTCAACATTTTTTTTTCATACTTTGCAATGTATTTGCTGCTTTTGTCAACCTTTATAGGAGATCATTTTGGACTTCACAGTCTGGATAACTTGGGTCTAGTACAACTGATGATGTGTTTCACAGAGGCCTTGTCTGTAAAGAGCGTGGGTCCCAGGAGGACCCACCTCATCACGAGAGGACAGACATGGTAAAACCTCTATGAAATGTTTGGGTCAAATGAGACATTCAATCAGGAGTGGGTCATCAAAAAAGCAAAAGCAGTCTTGTGAAGAGTATAGTGTATGGATTCTATCAGACCCCTGTTGCTGAATGTGTGTAATACAAAATCCTTAACTGATTACCTTCTTACTCATTCAATGAGAAAAATAAAATTGGATGGAATGGATGATAAGGTTTTTGCAAGAGACCTTTCATAGGAAAGATGCAAAAGACCTGTCATAGGAAATATGAATAGTGCAAAAGAGAAATTTTATTGTCACTGGGTTGTACATGACCAAGAAAGCAAAGCAAAGGTTATTAAAAAAAAAAGATAGGTTTGAATTCCAGGAATGTGTGGACCATTTAACGCAAAACTGACATGCTAACAAAATTCTTTGATTAGAGACAAAAATGAGGAAATGCCCCATTTTGCAGTGTATGAATGGAGGAGAGAGTGACAAATCATCTTCCTCGTGTCCTTTTGCAGATGACTTGTCTTTCAATAGGTTAGTGTGTGAAGTTTAGATGATACTGGATAATTTTATGAAAATTGATAATTTTGTAGAATAATTTTCTTTTTCTCTTGTCATTGTCATAGTTCTGTAATAGGTCTGTTGTCAATTTTTTAAGATAGAGGCATAGATTCACCATTTCTTGGATTTCATGGCTAATTGAAGGTTCTTGATAAATGAGCTTATAAACCCCACAGTAAAGTCAATAAAATGTGCACAATGCCATGTGTGTTTTATACTGCTCCAAAGAATTTGAGAAACGTTTGTATCTGCTTCTTAGACAACACTGTACCTATTCAGCATAGTAACGAAAAGTTTACTTATGTGGGAAAGTATTGCAGCTGACAAAATTGAACATTGATATTGAAGTTTTCTATTTTATTGAAAAGACAGGGATCACCAATTGCATACTTCGCTCATTTCATGTTGCTTATAGCCTGAATAGGCGAGAGTACATATTCACAATGGTGAAATGGAACTTGGGTCGCCTTCAAAATCCTTGAAGAACTTACTGTCAAAAACAGTCGTAAGAAAGAGGCTCAAATAATAGTTCAAAGAGTTTCAGCTGATGTCTGGAGAGGGGATAATTCCCCTGCCTCTGCATACAGACTGTATGCAGGGGTGGTGCTGAATGCAGAGTCAAAGCCCTTGGTGGTGGTAGGCATTCAGAGTTTTGAGTTTAGGTCTTTCAGAAACATAGATGATACAGCCATAGTCCAGAGCCTTGTAAAGTGCACCCATTACCCACACAAAGTTGATTGCATAGGTGGCTCCAACTGCGTAGAGTGCAAAGTCACAGCAAACGTCGAAATGGAGTGGACTGGGAACCTTAATTTCATTTATTTTGATGCTGAAGAGAATAGAAGAAGGATGCTATCGGTGTCAGACTAGGTGGTGCCAACATGGATTTAGAGCTGTCGATCAGCCAGGAATTTTTTAAGAAAAAGAGGGAGATGACTTTGAAAACCTAGCTGACAAAGATCCTTGAGAATTTCTTTCTGCATGGTGTCATAAGCGTTCTCCTGGTTAAGCAACCACGAGTTGTTTGTAAATGAAGGTGCCGATGGTGGTTTCAAGGCCTAAATGGTCAATAGTAGAATAGTGCTTGTGGAAACTGCACTGTTCTTTGGCAGAAGACGAGTCATTTCTAGTTTCTGACAAGAGTTGACCATCTTTTTCGTTAATTTGCAAAGGCAGCTGGTCAGAGCTATTGGGTGAATATTACAAGGATTGGTCAAGTCTTTTTCCGGGTTTTGCAATGATGTGGAATGATGCGGCCTTTCTGCCAACTGGGCAGAAAGTACATGTGATCCAGATTTAATTGTATACTTTTAGAAGAATCCATTTCAGAGTTGGTAAGAGGTGTCATCTAAGGCTAGAAGCAGAATTGCAACATGTTTGCCGAGCTGATTTCAGTTTGTTAAGTGAAAATGGCAGATTGTGGACTTCAGTATTGTCATAAGGAAAAGGTACAGGGAGATTTTTCTTTCTGCTGTTAAAAAAAGTAGATTTATTTGTGGAGGACTTGGTTTTATTCAATAGTGGAGGCCAACAGATAGTCAACAACTTGTTCATCAGTGATCAGTGTCTGCAAGTTTCAGGTGATGAATGTAATGTCGATGTTTAACCCGTTGACTTTCTTTGACATTTTCTAAATCAGCTTGAAACACAAGTTTCTCCAGGATTGAATTTACTTATTTTTAAATGTCTTGAACTGGTTCAGTTTTTGATGGGCTTGAGGATTGGGCACTGATGGTCCACGATACATGCAACATTGAGCCTATTTGCATTTATTTGCAATGTGTTAGCAATCAGAGTTAAAATCATGGTATTTTAGGCATTTGCAATTTGTTGGATGAAGTTGGAATACTCTTTTGCACAATCTATAGGCAGATCTACTGGGCCTTTTGCAGGGTCCAGACTTGGCAGAACTTCCTCTTTTAATAGCTCAGAAAAGGTCCCAGTTAGTTCTGAAAATTGAGGTGTTAGGGAAGAGATTATTATCTTAGTTTTCAATTTCATGGAAAGAGGTCATCTGTGGAAGAATGGAGGTCATGTTGGAGTCCCATCATTCTGACAAACACAGTCCAGCTCTGATTAATTCTTCAAACAGATCTCTGGATGAAGTATTCTCACTACCCCAATAAGGATTGTGCCAACTGAAGTCTCCTTGAAAAGATGTAGAAGTTTGTCAATCAGGCCAACTTGCTCTTGTCGACCAACAGGTACAGATGAAGGTAAATATAAAGAACACACAGGTTTATGCAATGTATTTCATGCAGCTACAGCTTGAAGAGAAGTACTTAAATAAAACGGACTGAACAAGAAATTTTTTTGGATAAGTAGAGACACTCTTCTCATTGCTCTGTCTGTGGATTGTGCTGGTTATGAGTACATTAAAAGCTGGAAAGCGTCCCAAGTCTTCTGGTTCTGAATTTTATTTTTCTGCGAAGCTGCCACAGCTGGCTTTAGGTCCTGAGAATGGAGCCGTTGCTCTGTGAAGTTTGAATATAAACCCCAGATTTTTCCATGAAATATTGTTGGATCCATCTTGACAAGGAAATCAGAAATTATCTACATTTGTCTAACTCTGGATCTTCATGTTCAGATTGTAACACTTTCATGAGTTTTTGGACAAATGTGTGTGTTGGTTTTGTGTATGCATTTTGGATAAACTTATGTGTATTCGTTTTTAACACTATTAACACAGAGTACAATGCCCAGCTATGCAGTAGGAGCCCTATAGTCACAGCACAGGTATTCCCAAAGGACACCCGATTTAGGCTTTTCCTTTTTTTTGGTTAATACATGAAAGCTTTCTCTACACTTTTGATCAGTCTCCATTTCTTTGATCTGATCTCTGTACTAAAAGAAGTTATACTGCATGTGCAGTGCTTATGATTAATCTTGTGGCCATTTTCTCATGATTGAAACATCTGTAGTTGAAGCTGGAGATTGGGTTAGCCTTCTCTTTAATTCCTTCTTTCATTCATCTACTTATGGCATATGACCTGGAATGGACCAAGGGTGATCATGGAATCTTTAGTTTGTTCATTTCCTAACATTTCAAGCCCGGATATTTTGAAAAAGTGTCAAGGCCAACTTATTCACAGGGATAATGTTTGCTATGTGTGTCCATAGCAAGGATAATTGCAAGCAACAAAAGTTAAATTAAAAAAAAAGGGGAAATCAAGTGATCCTTGCGTGTGTTTTTGGTCGTTTTTTTCCATTTTCCCACAACTGAAATGTATAGTTTAAATTTCGTGAGACCTCTCTTTGTGAAATTCTCTCTGATCAGTGAAGAGCAGCTTCACGTAGTTCAGAAACACTTTTCTTTATCTGACAAGTGCATTTGTTTGTTGAATTTAACAAGTACTTGAGCTTGAACAGATGTTGGTTACGATGGATATTTTACTATCACAAAGTAAATGCTAAGCCATGGGCTTTTGTTTTTATGATCATCTCTGTAAGATTAGCATCACCACCTTGGGTCAGGATCATACACAAGATGTGGGCAATATTTCCTCCTATCAACTAAGGAAGAAATCCAGCCATTTCATTTTGTCATTCTTTAAAATGAAAAGACTTTGAAGCCATTACACTCCAGGTCACACTGTGGATTTTGTGCGCGTGCGCGCAGTCATCGTCCATACCTCCTCAGTGCTATTGTTTCCATGCTGCTCATTTTACCAGTGCAGTACATAGCTAGACTATGCCCCAGTCACGCAGACCACGGAGAGCAATTAGTATCATTTCATGAAGCAATCTTACCATCTGGCCATGAGTGTATATATGGATGTCACCACATCCAGCAAGTCCCCACGAACTCCGATACCAACATTTTTACCATTAACTCACCATAGGAAAAGACAAGGAGAGAAAATAATGTCATCACATGAGCAGGGCAGACTTTTCCTTATGATGATCAATGATGCATTCTGGTCCAAGTCTCAAGATTCTGCTCTTTGCTCCCTCTGGTATATATCCCCGTGTCTGCCAGCCCATAGAGAGACAGACATCTGCAGTGTTAGTCCAGAAATTTGAACATTCACAGAGATACATCCAATTCAGTTGATGAAACTCTAGATACATGGTTCAAGTCATCCTGTTTGACCCACAGAACATACAGCTCTCGATAGAAGCCACTCAATACCAAATGTTCTCACAAAGTAAATGCCTCTGATGGGATTCGGCTTATGAACCGTGCATTCTAGCTGTGGGCCACACGGTCATTTAATCAGCCAACAAGTGCAACAGTTTTCCTAGTAGTATAACAGAGGGTTCAGAGAAAAGAATTGGTGACTTTGATAATGTTACGTCATTCATCTGCTCAGAAATATTGCTCACAGACTATACTACTCAAAAGAATTTAAGGGCCGCATTCATTTTTGATACGGTTTACATAATACAGCGTAGCATAAAACATGAAATGTTTATGGCCAATTTATTCACTCAGAGTATGACAAGTGCTTCACAGAAAACTGGTTTTGGCAATTGCTCAGTGGAATCTGTGTCAAAGGTGTTACACTGGTCTGCAAAAGCAGCTCAAAAACCACGAGAAAAAGGTAACAATTTGAGTGCGCCTAGCTGGCGCAGCAGTGTTCGGCTGTCTGAAAACTGCATTGCACATGCAAGCCGGACCTTTAATGAACACTTGTCAACCTGATTCGCTGACCAGTGGCTTTATTAAGGGCCGCTTCTGGGGGTGTGTTCAAACATGCCACCAAGACGCAAACTTAGTGATGCTGAGAGAGGGATGGCTGTGGCCTGGCTACAAGAAGGCGTGGCCGTCCGAGAAGTTGGCAGACGACTTAGAGTAACACATTCTGTCATTCAAAGACTGAGAGACCGGTACAACAACTATGGGAGAGTTCAAGAAGCACGCAGACCTGGACGCCCCAGAGCGACCAACAGACGACAGGATCGCTTCATCACCCTGGCGGCACTATGCAATAGAACCGCCACTGCCAACATGCTCAGGGGGCAGCTGAGAGCAGCCAGCAACGTCCTCGTCAGCAACCAGACGGTTCGCAACCGCCTGCGTGAGGCCAACATGCGGTCAAGGCGTCGAGCATTGCGACCTCCACTGACCAGAGCTCACCGTGCTGCTCGTCTGGCTTGGGCTCAACGACACCTGGCCTGGACAAGGCAGCAGTGGTCCAGGGTGCTCTTTTCTGATGAATCCCGCTACACCCTGTCCTTCAACAACGGCAGGATTCGCGCCTGGAGGCGTGTTGGAGAGCGCTTCATTGACGCCACTGTTGCGGAGCACGACCGCTATGGTGGTGGGTCCCTGATGGTGTGGGGTGGCTTCAGTCTTCATCACAGAACACCCCTGCACAGTGTCCAAGGCTACCTGACCGGCATAGCCTACAGGGATGACATTCTGGAGCCAATCACTGTACCAGCTTTGCAGGCCATGGGACCAGGAGCCATACTACAGGACGATAACGCCAGGCCGCACAGAGCTCGGGTCGTACAGAACTTTCTCCAGCAGCAGCAAGTCACCAGGATGGACTGGCCTGCCCGCTCACCCAATCTGAACCCCATCGAACATCTTTGGGATGTTCTGGGCCGTCATATACGCAACAACCACCCTCCTGCACACAATCTCGATGTCCTGTTCAGGAATCTGGAGCAGGAGTGGCAGGCGATCCCCCAGAACACCCTCCAGACTTTGGTCAGATCCATGAGACAGCGCTGCCTTGACTGCATCAACGCCAATGGCGGTCACACACGATATTGACTCTTGACATTCTGACAGTCGGTTGTTCTGAATTTGCAAAATGGGGGTGTGTCCATGTCAATGAACTTTTCGCAATAATTGATTTGCACTTCTTGAAGAAATTGTGTCCAATCAATGATCAAATGATTGAATTAAATGTTTGTTGGTTGATTTCAGCTGTCGGGCTTATGAATTATTATTGGGGAATGATGAACTGTGTGGCCCTTAAATTCTTTTGAGTAGTATATATAATTACTCTTTTAAGTTGCCTCTTGCATTTAATCTTTTGACATAACTCTCCTGCCCCAAATTTAGGCTGACAACAGTGGGCTGAAATCTGGGTATCGAATTACATTTAAAACTGTTCTAGTATGTGTTCCCCACTTCTCTATTTTTGACATGAGAATGTTAGCTTTTTCCCCAGTGCAACTCAAGCATCAGTTACAAAGACTGGTGAGGAAAAGCTATGGCCTGTGCGAAAAGTTGTAGACAAGGCTTGCAAATTTCAGGTGTTTCTGCTCCAATGCTGTAGGACAGGGTTAAACACCAAGCTTCCTTTTGAAAGTCAGCACATTGATGACGGCTTAGAGATTCTGGGTTCCCACAGATGTGACCAAACAAAACTCCATACTTTTTCCAGGGCTTTTCACGATTTTTCCAGACCCCAGAATGTGTGTGTGCGTGCACCTCTGTATGTGATTACCATGCTAAACACATCAGAAAAGAACTGATTTAATGATAGCAGGCATTCAATACTTATCAAAAAATTTAGTGTGTGTGTGTGTGTGTGCACGCGCGTGAAAAAGTCAGACACAGAGAGAGACAGAGACTGTGTGAGAGAGAGAGAGAGAGAGAAAGAGAGAGACGTGTGTGTGGCTATGTATATACGTGAGAAAGAGACAATGTGTGAGTGTGTGTGCGTGTGTGTGTGTTCGCGCACGCATGTGTGTGTGTAGGTGTGTGAGAGACAGTGTGTGTGTGTGTGTGAGAGGAGAGAGAGGGAGAGATATGGTCAGTTCAGGTAATTAGGACACTAGGACTCGTGGCCTCTCAACTGTTCTTTCATTTTAATTTGGATATTCAACATGGCCGAGTACTTACAAGCCGATGTGCTCTCTATTCAATTCCGTATTTAAATTTTGACATTTTTGGATAAGAGAGAGAGAGAGAGAGGTGCGTTAGAGACAGTGTGTGTGTGTATGCATGTGTCTAAAAATAGGCCAGTGTATCGCCCTTGGGCCCTTTGATTTTCTCTACCCCCCACCCCTACCCCATTCAATGTATGATCGCATCCCATACTGAAGTAAAAAAAAAAAAAAACCCTATCACAATCCTTGTGCCGAAAATAATCAGTCATGGTCATTGTTGAAGTACGAGTCGTTTTGTCTGAAAGCTGCATCATTTCTTGATGTTTCTTGCCTGCCGCGTGGCTTTTCAGAGCAGCTTTGCCCATGTTCCCCATGTCGAAGTCTTTCTTGCACAGCAGGCACCGTGCTTTTGTCTTGCATCCATCGGCAGCAGGAGCAATCCATTTGCGATAATTTGTATTGTCTAGCCAGGCTAGGCTAAACACACATTTTCCCATGTTTTCTTCAATACTTCGACGCTGTTTTCCCTCACAGTGCTGTTGACTCTAAACGAAGTTAAGCAATGGTACCAACTGCGCATGCGCAATGCTTTTTTCACAGTAAAGGGGAGCTACTCTGGAGAAAAAATGTCTGCTAAACCTCCGGCCAGAGGAAATCTGAAAACCGCGATCATTGTGTATGATTTAATTTCTGTTTTTATTCCTGTTTCAATGTTTTTGTAAAAAAAACTTAAAGCAAAATTCGACATCATGAAAAAGTTCGCACATCTTTTACAAAATTCCAGGACTTTTCCAGACCCATGGCCACAAATTACAAAATTCCAAGACTTTTCCAGCCCTGGAAATTTTTTTTTCATTTTTCCATACTTTTTCCAGACTTCCAGGACTCTACGAACCCTGGAGATTGTACCATCCAATCCGCAACATGGTATAGGGGCAGTCATCTCAACACACATTCTTGAATGCATCATGTTTTAAAAGCAATGTCAAGACCAGCTGAGTTCCAGAGGAACTATGTTAAAAAAAAAAAAAGAAGTTTGACTTTAAAAAAAAAAGAAGAAAAAAAGAAAAGCGCGAGTGGGGGCACTGCAAATGGGGCTAACATCCTGAGCGCAAGGCCACATTACTCCATTTCTTGTTCAGGACTTGTAGCATTTTCCAGAGAAAGAGCATTTTGAAGTCTTCTCTCTTGATTATTGCAGGCTTTACATTATGCAATTTGGTATGATAAGACTGACCTGCCTGTGCAGTTCAATGACAAACCTTATTCATGTGGGTCTTATCATGTAATGTGCTTGGAGGAGAGGTGGTACAAGATGCAATAGAAGGTGGGGAATAAAGCAACGGGCAGTGCTCTAGTGCACAGATTTGCTACTTTTAAATATAGTTTCAGCCACATTTGCTGCTTTGCAGCATATAAATATTGTTTCAAATGGTTTCCATAAAGATTTCATACTATGATAATCATCAGTAGAAATTAGAAAAATAAAAATATCAGGGAGTGGTGATGACACTGAAGATTTCCATCTGTGAAAAAGAGGAAATTAACTGAGAAAGAGGAAATGTGCTGAAAACAGGCAACTGACATACCTGTTTTTAGTCCTTGAAAAGGGGTCCTCTTATTTCAAAGACACAGACTTAAAAAACAAACAAACTTGGTTTGTTTATGGGGGAGGGGGGAGTGCCTTTGCACCCTTTAGGTAACTCTGTGGAAAGTTAAAGATTTGATGAAAGACGTGTAAATGCGAAACGGTTACGGTTTAAAGCACTTGGAATCTTAACATTCAAGCATCAAAAAGTACCCAAGGTAGAAGTTACCCAACTAAATCCTGACAGAATTGTTCAAGACCAACACTTCTGAAAACATGATCACAGATGATTTTTTGTTTCCTCTGATCCCAAATGAGTGATGCAAAATGTATTGACACATCTAACAATTAGCTTTAAATGCACTCTCCAATTCCCAGTTTTCAAGCCTTGAGAAGGGATGTGTTTTTGAATTTTCATATCTTTGGGAACTTCAAGGATCAGATCTGCAGGAGCGAGTGAATTCTTAATAATCGGTTGTATGATCAAAATACAGATCTATGCCTTAAGTCATACGAACGTAGACACTAAATGCCCTTAAGGTGAAAGATAGAAAAGGAATGAATCGGTCCCAGCAATACTTCATTAACCCACACTCTCGAAACCCACACTCTCGAACCTCCACATACAACACTCAAATCATACCACAAAATCTTTAAATCCCGTCCATATTTTTTACTGGTAGACACAGAATGACAGAACTTTCTATTTGTCTTTCTCCTCAGCTTCACGCCTCTTCTTTTCACGTTTTCCAAACAGCTTCTTGTTGATGCGAGCCTGACGCAACACAATGAAAGCCTTGTAGTTCTTTTCTTCATCTGTGATGGCGCGGGCCTTTTCACGACGAACAGGGTCCACCACGGGCATGACAGTATTGCGTTTCAGTTGGGTAGCCATCTTCATCTCCTCCTCCTAGTGATTAACACAAAAAAGAAATACTGATTAACTCCTCTCTAACAGAAAAAGACAATACAGACCTGTTTACCCCAAATTCATGCACCTGTAATATCTCAGACAAATCTGCAATTTGAAAAAAAACAAAACAACACGTAATCTTCATAATTGCAATACTTTAGCAACTTTTGAAGATTTGGAAGAGCCGACCGTTGGCGCATAAAACCGCTTCGTCGCCATCTTTGACAAAGTAAGAGTCACAAGGTACGCTGGGAAATGTCTTTTTACTGCTTTTGACTGAAATGGTAGCAAACAAACATTCGTGTTTAACCATACACTTTCATTTTTTCCTGTAATTTTTTTTTTTTTTTTTTTTTTTGGGGGGTGGGGGGGCCGTAATTCCTGTAATTTAGATTTTTTTCCGTAAAAATTGCGGCAAAATCGTAAGGGTCAACAGGTTTGACAATAGCATCATCAACAGAACTGCCACTGTGCAACCAAGCAGACCAGAAGAAGCAACAGCAATTTGTTTCCAAGACTAACCTTTTATTATTTTCATGAAAAAGCACACCATAAAAATGACCAGGAGTGTGTACCATGGAAGACACTGCTGGCAGCAGCTTGACAAATCTGCTGTAGTATAACAAAAATCCCACTTCTTGGTGAAGTGGCTGGAAGGCTTTCGAATCAGGCTCAGAGCATGCTTGCCACGCAAGCAAATCAGTAGTTTTAACTCTTTCTATACTACGGACCGCATATGCGGTTCAAGCCTTTCAAATTTTTCTCCAAAGACGATGAACCTTTTGTACGAAACTACTTGTTACAGTTAGCTCCTGCATACTGATTAGAGTGCAGGCGTACTGGTACTTAGGCTTTGCAAGCTGAATGCTCGCAAGCAGACGCTTTTCACACCACATCACCAGCTCGGTTTGGCTTGACATGGCAACGTGGCATCATCGGCCACTCCATCAAGCACGCATGGTGAAACAAACACTACAAACCGCTATTACGAAGTGACTGAAGCCATTCAATTGTTGCAAACAGCTGAAAAATTTCAGTGCATAAAACCAGTTAATGTAAATTTTTTGTTCATCGGGCGTGTACCACCCAAATTTTTACATAACACGCAAAATCTCATTTTCTTTGTCATGCATACTGTCTTATCAAATGAACAGAAAAATAACTTTGCTATATTGTTTGTGGTTTCTCAATCATTTATAAACATAACTTGAAAAAAATCACAAGTCTGTGTTTATTCTTTTTTTTCTCTCATGATTCTTGAAAAATATATATAGAAATAGTCAGTTTCTGGAGAAGGGGAGATTACAGCTCGTCTAGAACGAGTTAAGAGCAGCGTTTTTTTTCTGTAACGGTTCAATCTCACCTTCAATACAAAGAAAGGCACCAAATAAACAGTAATAAACATGCATGAACATTATCATTTTATTTCAAATCCGAAATTAACTTGCAGTAAATGATTTCCCTCCTCGTCCCAAAGGGAGTGCAAAGGAAAGGAGTGACGCAAGGAAAATAAGTCTTGATAGATATATCCTTTGCATAAAGAATATTTTTCTTTCTTCTTTTACTTTCATTTACTTTTACTTTGATGCAAAAGTGAAGCGCACATTAATACTGCTGCTGTAATGGTTGAACTTGACCATAATTAACACTTTGTCAGGTATCCATAACATAATGTTATGATTAGTGTATTCATATAATCTATCATCACTATGAAAAATACATATTAGATTTTACTTCAACACAAGATAAAATCAAATCCTTAGAATGGTCTCCCTCCTTTAGATAGTATTCTGGGACGAAAAGGGTATGTGTGTCACCAATTTTTGGCAAACGTTTTACCCTCACAAGTCCTAGATTACCCCCCAGATAAACGGGTCTTATTTGCTCTGTGTAATACAGATGCCATCATGTTTACAAGGAACACACGTGAAGAAATTTGTGATCCTCTTGATCGATGCAATATAATGGGGTTGTGAACAGAGGACAGTGAAAGTACTTACTGTGGCATCACCCGTCTTGGGTTTGCTGGGGTGGCGTGGGAAGAGGATCAGCTTATTCTTGTACTCCTTCAGGCGCTGCACATTGGCCTGCAGGTTTTCCAAGGAGCCATTACGACGACGGTAGTCAACAGCAATGCCAATGCTCCTTGCCTGCTTCTTGTTCACCTTAGCTTCCTGTCAACCCACACCAGCTTGTTAGTCGGTTATCATGCTGGGAAAGCAACTTTCACACATGACAGAAACTATTAATTTCTACAATGTCAACTGCTAAATCCAAATATGACAGGACATGTGCCTGCAACCAAAGGGTTATTTGCTAGCATGCTGGAGACTCTACCATCAGGATACGTGCATGTTTGAGTACTGTTCTGGCATGCCTACTCCAATGATAAGCTCAAGTTTTGTACATGTCCCACTTTGCAGCTTACACATACAGTAACCACTAATACTTCAGCAGCATCTTTATCTATGAACGCCAAATTGCTGCCAAAATTTTCACTACAGCCCAAGACAGCCTTCATAACCAACTGTAGTGGACACCACTTCGAACTTCACCGTTTTTTTTTTTTTGAAAACATATGCTCTTCTGAATCCTCGATAGGTTCCTAGCTAACATTCTGAGCACAAATATTCTCCAAATTGGAGTAATTAATAAAGCTCAAGCAAGCATGGCGTTAAAACCCTATATGAATGAAGCTTTTCCACTCTACATTACACCACCGTAAAAACCAGGCCCAAGTCAGCCCCCCTCCCCTCCAACCTCTTCCTCACCTCCTCTCCCGCCCCTTCCCCTCCATATTAGCTGCCAGTCAGTGTTCTTGTTGGGTCATGTTAAAAACCCTTCCCACTCTCTCTATGCAAATGAGAACAAAGGTCAAACTGAAGACTTGCAGCACACAATGGTTGGTAGAGATTAACTGGTGGGGATGGGATTGGGGTAGGTCACGAAGCAAGCCAACCACAAGACTACGCCAGCCCCTCTCTCCCCTACAGTCTTTTTTTTTTTTTTGTCTGCACCAGTGTGGTGATTGATGAGACTCATTCAGTGGCGGGCTGGGCCGGGATGTGGATCACTGGATGTGGACAAGGGATCATAATAACCATTGCGGATGCAGTTCCACTAAGGTGGCACAGAAGATGGGACAGGAAAAAATTATTACTGAGCTGGGAAAAAATATTTTTCACATACCTCCTCATAGTACACACTGTACATGTGTATACCTATGGAATAAAAAGACAGTTTACGTTTAGACTTCTTAAGTTTCAGTATACAGTGATAATTCTAAGGTACAAATGTGCATCTCTGACGCATGAAATTCCAAGAATTCAGTCCAGTGCGTCACTAAAATGTACCAAAATTTACCGCAATGCACTGATTTTGTCCTGTGCACATTATAACTCCGAACAGTACGTCACGTAAAAGCACTTTTGTCTGATCTGCCGCCACTGAAGTCGGTAAATATGTAACTTCCCTGACATTTTAGAATGTTTTGAATCGATTCACACCTTCTGCTCGAGAAGTCTGCTTAAAAATTTGAGTCATCAAATCAGACAACTCAGTCTATGATTCTACCGCAAGATCATCATCATGTGATTTCGCCAAGTGCAAACATCGCAAACCGTATGAAATTCAGCTTTTCAGAATCAAAATCAACAGATTGTCTGTGGCTTGTGGGTGATAATCCAGTGAATGGAACAAAAATCAAGCAATCTTTGCAACACGAACATCTCCATTATGGATGTAGGAATATTTAGCGCAAAGTGCAATAGTGACCAATCCACATAGTTCCATCAAAGGTTTCACGAATATTCATCCCTCACCTTTTCTGATGACTGTTGCAAGACAACTGGAATATGATCAAATAATAGATGTTTTAGCGCAGACGGAAATGGCTCATATTGTGAAAATAAATTACTCTTTGTTGATAATCGCAGAGGCCTTCTATATATATGTATATGTACAAAGTTTCACTGTGAAAATCCTGATACTAGTGATAGTACTGGTGGTCACATTCATTCATTTTAGTTAACACTTTATAAACATTGGAACATGAATCTAAATAAGTAATGTTTAGCATAATCTGGAGCGTTTCATTAACTTTTCTAGTGTAAGCGCATCTTGCCCATTTGTCTCATTCTTGCTCTGTGTATTTATGTGTGTGAGCCAGTCAGAATGCATTCCTGTGCTTGCATGCGTATACGTGTGTGTGAATATACATGTGTGTGTGTGCGTGTGGTTTATCAGTACATTTACAAGCGGTTACAAAGTGTGACCCCCTAATATTTTTGTGACCCCCTGAAAATTTGGAAACATGTTTATCACACTGAATCTGACCCCTCAGTTTTTAGGAAATAATTATCACTAATATATTTTTAGCAGTAAGAGGTACTACAACTGTGAAGCACTGGCGACACGCTGACAAATGGACTGGAAACCAAGCATGAATTTATGTTCCTGCACCTAGTCAATTTCATGAGAGGAAGAGCTGTCTACAGAGAGAATAGTTTCCAACTACTGAGCGGACTTACAACAAATCTAAACCCCATTTTTTTTTTCACGCGAGCCATTAGTATTTGACACATGCATTTTACACCATAAACCATCTAATTCCTGTGATAATCATTTCACAGAAATTAGAGGGTCAGACTCAGTGCGCAGATTGTTAAAAAAAATTCCAGAGGGTCACAAAAATATTTTGGGAATCACTCCTTATAATTGCTAAAAACACACTGAAAACATGAGAAAACACGCACACATACATACAAACACGCCAATTCACATTCATAAACACACAGAAAAAGTGAATGTGCCAAAAATGGTAAAATAAGTTTATAAAACAGTCCAGATAATGCTAAACATAATTCATTCGGATTCCTGTTCCACCGACTTTGAAGTGTTTCAACTAAAATGAATAATGTGAGGACATGCAATGTCAGGATTTTAACAGTGAAACTTGCATGGGATGTCCTCTTCGATCATCACAACACTCATTAACAGCTGTGTCCATCAGAATTCTACTATGCGAGCCGTTTCTGAAGGTGCTGAAAAATTTTAATGGTGGATTATATTCTAATGGCAATGAAACAATCATCCGTATGCCCAGTGACATATAAGAGGTGAACAAAGAAAATTTGTAGAAACTTTGACGAACAAAGTAGGTTGGCCACTCTTGCAGTGCGGAACACATTTATTCATCCATGCAACAGATCATTTTTACTGTCCAAGCCTGTCATGTTGCATAGGTCATTTGACTTTTGTTCTATTCACTGGATTATCACCCGCAAACTGCAGCTGAACTGTTGATTTTGACTATCGAAATCCCACTTTAATAAAGTTACCCATGCTTTTGATGTTTGGCCGAATCACATCTTGAGCTCCTATCATAAACTGGGTAGTCTTATTTTGAAGACTTGTTGGTTCTGAACAGAGAAGAGCTTCAGGCCCGTTACTGACAAAGACAAAAAAAAGAAAAAGATAATAATTATGGAAGGAGTTATGGAAGGGGTTAACAGTGTTAACCACTTTCATAACTATATATTTTTTTTTTTAATTATTAAATACCTTTTCTTACAATAAAGATGAGGATGAATTATTCAAAACTATTCAGGACTAATCAGCAATGTATAGTAACAATTATAAAGCGTGTATTTGAATGGTGACATTCATTTTGTTTTGTTTATTGCCCAGCCACAAGAGATACTTGGGCTGAAGGCATCGTTCACCTCCCTTTGAAATTGCACTTCTTGCCCTTTTCTGGCACCTTCCTTAACTAATACTGCTACCAATAAAAGTGTGTAAGCGACTATGCTTAACAATTTCAATAAAAACACTGCAATACCTTAAGCTCCTCCAGTGTGAACCCCCGGCCAGCACGGACACGGGTTTGTACTTGAATGTGGGGCAACGAACCACAGGTCTCAGAAGTCCAGCCACGGGGCGGGGAGCAATGGCCAGAGCCTTCTTGGCACGCTTTGCCTGTCGCCGCTTCTTGCGCATGGGCTGATTAAACCATGTCTTCACCATGCGCTGCCAGTCCTTGTGGAAATGTCCATTGGGAATGATATTATTCCGCTTGGGAGCCATGGCTGCAATGCACAAGAAGAAAAGATTTATTATAGTGTTTTATTTTCAACAGCTGCAGAACTGTTCTGTGTGCAAAAGAAAGCACACAGATGCAGACTGTAATCAGTTATACCCGGGGGGGTGGGGGGTGGGGGTGGGGGGAATAAGGTGATGCAGAATGCACCATTATATTTGAATAGAAATGTACGTTGCGTTTGCATCACACATTTAAGCCGTCTACTGATCAGTGCATCAGTCAATTCCAACAGCCGACATGGATTTTTGCTAAGAACCAAAAGCAGTACTTTCAGCATAAACTTCACGCTAACTGCCACTTTAACAGGGCCTCTACTGTCACGAGTCCATTATGTTTTCTCACTGCCAAATTACTCAAAGATCATAGTGAATAATTAAAATCAAGGTAACGTGCTCCGCATCATCTTACTTTTTCCAAGGGTGTTTTATAGCTCCTATAAATGGTTAGACTTGAGACCAAGATTTAATTTAAGAGTTTGTAATGAATGATCTCATAATTTACAAAACAGGCTGCTTTCCTGGTCAGAGCTGACTGAACAACAGCCTACTGGTGCCATGTCAGTCACTTCCCAAATCACGATTCAGTCAATTAGTTTTGCAAAAGGCAAGCTGAAAATTACCTCACGAGGTTTAAATGGGTTACTTTACTCAATCATTATAACATGTTTTACATACTATTAGAAACCCCACGCATGCAAGTTCATAGGTGTAGACTTACATCTGAGTTGTTCTCCAGTACTGGTTTCCAAAAGGGGGAAAAGAGGCTGAAAATTTAAAGTCACCTGAGGATTTCCAAAGTGAGCTGATTTTGAAGACAGATGAAAGTACTATTAAATTCTGTAAAAAAGAAATGATTATCTCAAGTAGTTTATGCAAAATTGCACTTTGAAATGAGGGTATAGTCTTATGTTGTGTGTGTTTCATCGGGACACTATGTAACCCATAGTTCACACATCAATTGTAGTGTTCATTTATTTAATGAATGTGGTGCTTGTTCATGTTCAGAGGAAACATTAAAACAAGTTTTATTAGTTTAATTTTTTTTTTAATGACTTTTGTTTGCAACTCGTTCTCTGGGACACCGTAACACACGCAACGTCATGATCAAAACATTTTGTGCCAGATCATAAATGTCAAAATTTAGCTTGAAGTTATCTTCAGTATATGCCATAAGTCATATTAGAATAGATCTTATCAATATCTTTTGCAATTATTCATATTTTTGTCTTTGGAGGACATTCATTTGCATGACGTTTCAGTGTTACGTGGGACACCAAACATACAAAATGAGCAGACAAAAGCTAACATTACACAAAATACCTTTATTATGCAAAATTAAATGCTTTCAAAGTATTAATGAGAGGGGAAAAAGGTGATTCACATTAAAAAAAAAAAAAAAGTACAACAAAAAAATCTGCATCTCCAACCTCCTTGCCCTACATAAATCAGGGATGAAAACTTCGCCGCTTTCTCCACCAGGATTTTTTTTTTTTTAATCTCCGGCAGAGACAGAAGACAAGTGTCTCCGCTGAGAAAGTTGTGAAACGATCATAAATTGACGCACTTTGGATACATCCGCCATTCTTTTCCCCCTCTCCCTCCTCATCCTCGCTCATCACAATTCTGAAGATGAGATAAGAGGTGCAGCTGTTTTACTGTTGGCAGAAACATTAACTGCTGGAGAAAACTTTTTTTTTCTGATCTGTTTTCAGCCCTGATAAATATAAGAAAATTCATGCAAATAACAAAAAAAAAACGAGAAATTAATATAAAAAGAAATAGTATACATAATGTACAACATACAAAACAAAGGAAAACAGCGCAAACAAGCAAGACAAGTGCACTGAACTTTAATTAGTACAGGGATTTATGTAAAGCACATTTCAATTTAACAGTTTTTAAAAAGATACTTGCACAAAGCATTATTGATTATTCAAAAGTACACACAAACTTGAGTAAAATAGGACACACAAGTACACACACACAAATTAGGAAAACCAGGCATACAAAATGAGTCTGAATATTCAGACAACAACGCCAAACATGTATTTAACAACAGAATGACACATATGTACACCCAAAATTCAAAACTGAAAAATGATACACAAGCACACACAAATTGTTTATTTTCAACACCAACAAATGTTTGTAGTCCATCATCTTGCACTACTCCTGATCCACCACACTTTGTCTTAAAAGAAATGATGGCCACGGGAATTAACGTTAGGTGCATTCACTTGAACAACATCTGTCACTGGCACCCAGGCAATGTCATCTTCATGAGGAAATGTATAGAAGCTCCCCCGCTGTCTCATGAACTTCACTTTCAGCAAGTCTGGTTTTGACTCTATAACCTGAAAAGAGAAGAACCGCAAAAAATAAATACAAACAAAACAGCATCAATAAGTAAATTTTAACACACATTAAACACAAAAAAAAATACAATCTTGCTCTGGCAAGAGACTGCTATTTACTAGTAACCTGTTGTTGTGTAGAATACTTGAGGACATTTAGTGGTAAATACTTTGACTTAAAATAGTCTTTAAAATATTTCTGCGGGCTCTGATTTCTTCAGATAAATGATGATGATTTATCCCTGAAGAATGTGACGTCCGTATAGTAAACAATTTTTGTTTAAAAATTGTGTCTAAATATACATTCTGCGCATCTCCCAGTAACAAAAGCTGTTAGTCTTTGTGTGTAACAACATAAAAACAATCGTAAAGCCAGAAAAAAATATAGACTTAACAAATTTAGAAATGTGGAAAGGATTTTTATACTTACAACTCCATGGTACTGCTTTTCAATGCTCTTTCTGCCTACGGTTGCAAAGGTGACTTGCACCCAACCACTGATTGCAGTAGGCAAGGTTCCACCAGCATCCAGCTTTACATTGTCATCCCCAGCGGCAGCAGGCTGTGGGTTGTTGGCTGGTGGATCCCCAGCAGCAGCAGGCTGTGGGTTGTCAGCTGGTGGATCCCCAGCAGCAGCAGGGTGTGGGTTGTCGGCTGGTGGATCCCCAGCGGCAGCAGGCTGTGGGTTGTCAGCTGGTGGATCTCCAGCAGCAGCAGGCTGTGAACTGTTGCCTGGTTGACCCCGAGCGGCAGCAGGGTAGTCATCGTCGGGCTGTGGGTTGTTGACTGGTCGACCCTCAGCGGCAGCTGGTCCTTGTTCATTGGCAGGCAGCTCTTCAACAGCATCTGGTTCCATGATTGTACATTGCAAGATTATTTCATCCTCAAAACATTTCTTTAAACAATTCATTGTATCTACCTTTCATTATTTCTTGTCAACATTTTTTTAAAGTATATTTTAAATCTGGACAATCCTAATCTACAAACTGAATCAGTACTTGCTGAAATATTTTAATGCTCTGGCTTCTCAAATCCATTTTTCTATTAATATACTATTATACTAGTGGATACTAATATTTATGGGAAGATTTAGAGTGCTCTATCTCCAAAGGAGCTAAAAGGTGCTTAATAAAATATATGAAACTAAGATAAAATACATACAGAGAAAAACAAATGAAAAAAATATATCCTAATTCCTATCCAATGTTCCAGATAAAATGTCATTTAGATATTGCTGTTTCTTAAACTGCTTGCATTACTTTAAAAAGTAAATGTAAAATTCATTACTTTCCAAAGGTCCAAGTATACAAATTCTAAACAAAAGGAAGAATATAACACAAATCTCACCTTGATTCCTTTTCAGTAATTTGAAGACGGACCATTGCCCACAGCGCACATCATTCATGCACTGGCCTTCTTGAGCAGAGCAGGCATTGCAGAAGCAGCTGCGTGTCCTCGTTGACACGATGTATGGTGCCACACTTCTAAAACTGTGGAGCGTCCGTGTGCCTGGCAAAGTCCTGATGGCCGCTCCCTGTCTCTCTGGTCTCTGTCTTGGGATTTCTCCCAGGGCTACAAAAACGAAAGTTCTCCTGTTGTGACAGTGGAGTGTGGGGTCAGTGTTTACTGGTTTTGTCAGTGCTTTTTTCCCATAACTGAAGAGGTCATGGGCAGAGTCTATCACAGCAGCTCTTCTTTGAACAGCATGACTGGCACACCGCTTGAGCACTCCAATCTCTGCGTCACATGGGCCTTTCCCATGCCTGGTGCCAAAGAAATGTTTTTCTGTCGGTATTCCAGAGTCAACCTCTGCGAAAGAAAGGTCAACAAAGCTTGTACGCCCTTTGTACTGGGAGGGGCATCCATCGCTAAAATGGATAATACGTTTAAATGTCAATCCTCGCCCCAAAAGCTGTTCGATGACTTTCTGGCTGAAGAAGTGGACGGCATGGGAATCATGAGTCAAATCATTTGAAATGATCATAAAACTCTCCCTGACAGTTTCGTCATCATCTGGGCAGTGAAAAAATGCAACAATAGGGTGTATTGTTACTTGTGACCTTGCCCAGTGCACTCCCTGTACCTCATCCTGGAATTTGCAGGTGTAGTTCTCAGCAAAATCCATGACAAGTAACAGCCACCCTGGAGGAAGATTGTCCCTCAAACTGGCAAACTGCTGATGTTGCCAGGTTGAATTAAAAATGTGTGTGCTGAATGGTTTCAGGTCATTTTCGAGTTCTGAAATCAGCTCATCAAAGGGACCTTCTCTGACAAGATACTTCCTTCTGGAAACTGTCTTTACAGTCCCATCTCTCTGCTGGAATTCCTCTCTGCATATCTTCCAGTTGTTCCAGGAAACAATAGCGTCACCCTTGCTGTCCAAAACATTTTGGAGTTTTTGCCGCAATCCCTGAATTCCACAGTGTGTACACCCTCTGCAAATGCACAATGGCTTGTGCAGTCCATTTTCCTTTGGACACAGTGTCAAGTCCAGTGCTCCAAATTTGGAACCTAGAGTCAAATCCCCATGGCCATTTTGCAACAAGAAATTGTTGACAGCATCTACTTCCAACTGCACGTTTGTGCAGTATTCACACCCACAGGACTTCATCGGATTGTGCTTCATTGTTTTCGTCCTGGGAGGTCTGAGTTTTGAAAACTTTGAAAAAGACAGTGTCCTTGCCTGGTTTTCTGCACAAAATTGTTCATAAGCTTCTTTCAAAGTCTTCTCCATGAACCGGGAAGGTTCACCTGTACGGGCACTCACACTGGATTTGGATGGGTCATCCCTTGAAATGTCTCCCCTTTGGAAAAACTTTTGAATATCTTGAACAATAGCTTCTGAGATGGCATCTTTTCTTATTTTCCGCTTGATGTTTCCGGCTGCAGCACATTTTTTGACAAATTTCCTGCTGGTCCCACAAAGGTGCGCCATTTGTGACGCAAAGCCTGGATATTTAGAGTACTTGCCAAGAATATGACACAACATCTGTCTTTGGCCATTCTGCCTCTTATTTCTGGCCATCTTGGTTTCCTTGAGTTTGGTTTCCAATGCTCCAGCCAAATCCTGTGCAAACTTCAGCTGTTTTCTTGCTGATGAAGGCAGAACTCCTTTGTTCATCAGAGCCCGACGCTTCCTTGGAGACTTGACATCGGTGAGGCTATTCACAACATCTGCATATTTTTCCGGATCAGCTGGAAGAACTGAGAAAGCTTTCTTTACAGCTTTCCGTTTGGTACTGCCGTTTCTGTACCCAATGCTTTGTTCTGTTGTATTTGTGACTGTCTCAGCAGCACCCTGCATTTTCTTTTCCATTTCTCTAGCCTTCTTTTCAGCACTTTTTTGCCGTCTTTTCCTGTTAACCCAGGCCTTCTGATGAGGGGTTAAACGACTGCGGTATTCTGCTTTTCGCTTCCTCTCCTTTTCTCTTTCTTCCAGTATCGCTGCTCTGGTGGAAGGTTTTGACTTCTTTTTGTTAAGTGCTTCACCTCTTTCCTTCTTCTTCTCTCTACATTTGTGGACACGTTTCAGGTTGGCCTTGTTCTTTTCAGTTTTTTGTTCTTCGGTCCAGTTCTGTCTGATTTTTCTAAACCTTTCCTTTTCTTTCTGTTTGAACGTTGCATACCGCTCTGGATCAGCTTTCATTTTTTCACGAAAACGCCTTGAACGAATAGCCCCAGGAGACAATCCAGCACAGTCAGAGTGAGGCGCCATTTTCCTGGCTTTTGATGGTGGTCCCTCTGGCTGTGGCATAGTTTCTGGCCCTCTGTTCCGCTTGACGAGAAGTCGAGCTGATACTCTTGGTGAGCTTGTTGATGACACGGCCACCAGTGAGCCTAGTTAACACACAACAAGATTTTAACAGGCTTTGGGTAGGGAGGAAGAGGCAGGTAGGTAAAGCAGACTTAGGGCAAGAGGAGGGTGAGGGGGGATAAGGGAAGAGAGAAATTTTTTTAAAAATATGGTTGCCTAATGGGAGGACACTACTATTTTAAAAGGGGAATCAGAGGAAATAAAAATACATCTGGTCCGGCATAAAAAAAAAAAAAATCACCTCACTTTAGTTTAAAGATCCTTATGTCTGTACAGAATATGTTTCAGTGTATTATGTTTGTCATATGTAAAGCAAAAATTAAACAGTATACCAAAAGCCAGTAAATGAATAATCCACCAAGCTTTTGCTTTAATAACATTTCAACATGTTTCCTTACACACACACACACTCACAGACACAAAGCGAACACATACAAATGATACATTTACATATGTACATACATGAGTACTCACACACATTACAGTTTACACAAACATACAGTACCACACTCACATGGTCACCAACACACTTTTTTTTTTTGGTCTCTAATATCACTCTCAGTTTTTAATGGAAAAAAAGTAAAACTAAAGACCAACACACACTCATACACTGCCTCCCTTAAAAACCTTACCCACCCACTCCCTCCATTATTTAGAAAAAAAAATTGCCTTCTTAAAAGAACTTACCAGCATTTTCTTCCATGCTGTCTGCTGAGTCTTAAAACTTATCGGCTTTGTGTGGGTTTTTCTTTCAACTGCACATCTGCAAAATAAACTTCACTTAGACAGAGAGTCTGTGCAACATTTTTAACGTGAGAAAGTGTCAGCATTATGATCAATGTAATATTGAAACCTGTTGCACAAATTTCAATGCCAGTTTATTTTCCTTTTTAAATGCAATCATAAAAATAAATAAACAATTTCATATAGTTCTATTCTTTACCCACATTTTTTATTTTACCAATTATGAGTTGTTCTTGATACTTGACATTTTGAAAACAAGCATTTAAATGCACACCTTAGAGTTGGTTGGCAAGTTATAAATCAAATGTCCTGTGAAATGCCCAGAACGTTCTCTAAGCCATCCCCACATTTATAGGTATTAAAACCAACACACTTTGAGATTAAACAAATAAAGAGAAAGAAAATCTACATACATGTGCTTAAGAAAGTATTTGTTTCAATTTTCTATTAAAACATGGACAATAATAAAATGTCTGTCTCAAGCATTTCATGGGACACCAAACTCCATGTTTAAGTGAGTGTCCCATGTAATTCCCAGAATGGTAACATTTTTTTTTTTTTTTTTTTTACCTTCATAGCTATTTTTATGAAACCAAATGTATACAAATACAGTTAGTAAACACATTAACGCTATTCTGTTGATCTGTTTATTAAAATAGTACTTCTTCGCTATAAAACAATGAAAATAATGGAATATCCGTTCTGAGCATTTCATCGGACACAGTTTCAATGTTTTGAATGGCGTCCCATTGTTATGCTCGAAACACTGTCAAAGGAATTTCCACAATCACGACCTCAAACCCATTTTCATGAAAACAAACTTTTATGAAATAAAATAAAATGTTCATTACTTTTTAAAAATCCTTATTACAGATATCTCAATGTTTTCATTTGGATGCAAATACGGATTCAGAACAAATCTATTCTGAGTATTTCATGGGACACCAAACTTCCTGTCGATGTTCGTGTCCGCTGCAATGCCCGGAATGTTTTCGTGGTTAGACCAAGAATTATCACCTAAAGCACATTTTTATCAGGTCAAATGCAAATGGGTAAAGTGTACGAAAATCCGAAAGCAAACTACTCCATCTGCTAATTATAACAGTGTCCTTCTTTGCCAGAAACTTATGAAAACAATCGCACAGATGTGCTGGGCATTTCACGAGACACGGTTTGGGGTATTCTGAAGCGAGTCTCCTGTTACGCTCACAACATTTTCAGTACAATTTCACATTCTCGATCGCTGCTACATTTTCATGGGAGTAAAAGCATTCAGCTTTACAGTAAACTGTTAAAAAGTATTGTTTTGATTCATGAAAGTAAATGTCTCGAACAAAAAAAATCAAAACAATCGAATAATAGTTTCGAGCATTTCATAGGACACGTGCGTTCAATCAAAGACAAATGTCCGATTCAGCTGTTCAATCGCGTATAAAAATTCAAGTTTAACTTATCTGCACAAAAAAATCATACTGTATGATTGAATAAACAATGTAGCAATGAAAATTACTCACCAGAACAGCCGATGATGGTTGAAAACACCTTCTTTGTCACAATTAGTACTCGATGTCTAAAAACATGACGACCGCGTTCCGGGCTTTCACGAGTGAAACGGAAGGGACACGTCATCGTTTTTAGCCTATTGTACGTCACTCGATGGGAATTCCTGCGTGAAACGTCACCAGTTTACGGTCAGTGTATTACAGAAGATCCTGACCCAGTTCTTCTTGTGGGTTTCTCGACGTTTCGACTGCGCTCGCTGTTGTAAACATCGGCGTTGCGAGCGTTGCATTTGGGACGCGTCAAGATGAACTTGGACTTTTTTTTGTAGCTTTGTACATTTTTTCTGCTTAAATGATGATTATGGGTTACATTTTTATGTTTAAAATTGATTTCAATGAAAAAATGCATACTTTGCCCCTTCAGTCTGTTGTTTGACGATCTCCTATTGCGAAGGAAAGCGGGACACGGCCTGTAATGCCCGCAACGCTATTATTCATTGGAAATAATATAAAAATAATAACAAATACACGTTGTAACACATATGGGAGTGGTTTATTGACATTTGAAGCACACGTATAGCAATTTTGAAAACACACTTCCAATCAGTTATATCAAAACATCATTTCAAAGTTGGTTGGTATTCTCGTTCCCGTTTTTGGTCGCCATTTTTTGAGCATCTTCCCCGAGTTTTCTAATATATTATAAACACTATATTATGAAACGGGCTCAAATTTATAGAATTTATAGTTTAATCACTTGTGAATGCAATAATGTAAACAAAAGTTAAATGTCTAGCTTTGTCTGAATAATGTGCTTTGTCAAACACGCCGGCCCCCCATCGGAACCAGTACTGGAGAACAACTCATGTATATCACACAACAATGATCTGTTGCTATTTTCCCTGATCCAATCAATTCTTAACAGCAACATCAACCAGTAGAGACCCTGAGCAGTGAGGGGGCAAAAAAAAAAGTTTACAACATAAATCTGGAATATTTGAAAAGTGTCCTAAAATCTGTTCTTCAGTTCTTAAAAAACAAAAAAGAAAAGAAAAAATCTATGTCACTTTTACTCAGGGACTACACCCTTGTGACTTTATTCCTTTCCTAACCTCCCCGTCTCCCATTCACACACTACCCTCTCCTCCTCAACA
>CM065730.1:18374007-18426899 GCA_033310375.1 Conus canariensis | reverse complement strand
TACAAAAGCTATGTCCGCCCCATTTTAGAGTACGCCTGCACAGTTTGGGACCCCAGCTGGAAGCAGTTCAGCGATGAGCAGCCCGCTTTGTGGTTAATAGATACCACAACAGATTGAGTGTCACCGCCATGCTCAACCGACTCCAGTGGCCTTCACTCTAGCAGCGTCGAAGATCCAGCAGACTGGCCATGCTGTATGAAATACTCAATGACCAAGTCCACTTCAATAAAGCCAAGATCTGACCTGCCCCTGTCAGACAGCGTAGGGGTAACCAACACCAACTCCGCCAGCTGCAGTGCTGCACCGACTATCGTCAGGTCGCCTTCCTCCCCAACACCATCAGGGACTGGAACAATCTGCCGGACGAGGTGGCTGGAGCCACCACTCTTGACAGTTTTGTGTCAAGAGTTCACTGATCCCCCCCTCACCCTCCCCCTCCCCTCCCCCATCCCCCTCCCCCTCCCCTCCCCCATTAGCCCCCCCTCCCCCCTACCCACCCCCCAATCCCCCTCCTGCTGCACAGACCCAGTTTTTAGTATGGCAAAATAATCAACCTGATGATTGTGGGCATTACATCAAAAAGAAGAACAACAACAAGAGCCGTGTCCGCGTCATGACGTGGTTTGCGGTATGTTTATGATGAAAAAGGCCCATACCCAGATGCCGCAGATCACATCTGACATTGACTCATTGAGATGGTTTCATGACATTTTGATGTGCTTACATAGATCTTACACTATATTTTGTTATACCTTTAAATTTTGTCAGTTCACGATTTCCTACATAAAACAAAGAAGTTAGATATCCCCAGATTGGCATACTTACAAGCTAGTTAGTCAGTAGTTAGTCTACTAATCCCTCTTTGTGGAAGTATTCTGAATTAAAAACATCTTAAATTAAGAATGCAAATTACAAAAATCCAACACTTGCAATTATCTTTGAGGTTCATCCACTTTTCATCGCAGGGTTACTCATTTGGAATGTATCATCTCAAAGTGAGGACTCAGCACAAGGCAAGCAATTTCTCACTTCGGATGATAGTTACTCATGACTTCAATGTGCCCTCAATAACAGGTTTCCTGATGTAATGGATTAGGGTGATTCCATATCTGACTTTAGATTTGATACCATTCTTCAGGTGTCATAGAGTGATAATTAGAGGAGTGACAAAACGAAGAGTTTACACTACACTTTGCTCCTGTATCTGACAAACAGGACATATTGCAAGTTCAGTCCAGTCCTAGCCTCAGGCATCTCTCCTAGGGTTCCATGGCATCAATAAATCATCTTCACACAGATTATCTCTGAACAGTAACTCATCTTTACACCATCCTTCTTCCTCAAAGTAAGGGAGTTTCAACAGGATTGGAATTTTCCATCTGAAACAACCTTTGCCAAGCCTGATTCTGAGTGCTGGTGCTCAGCAGAATGTATTCTTCTTCCTCTTTGTCCAGGAGGTATTTAGTCCCCATCAACCGTCTGGAATAGCCTTCCTTAAAAGAGCATCAGCCTACTTCCAGTATTGGGACTGTTCAAGGCAAACTTCTTGATGATACCCACCCATTTCTGATCCATGCACTCCTGCTTTAGGTATTTTACACTCTCCAGAGGAGTATTTGAGGAAAATCAAGGTCTCTGCTCTATACTTTCAGGGTCCTGCTCCCAAAATGTATATAAGACCCTCATCCAGGTTGATCTGAGATTCCAGACGGATGCTGCAGACAACTCTTGTTTGCCTGGCATCCACATGAACATTTTTGGGCAGATTCTCTTCCCTACTCTTGGAGCTGCTAATCTCCATGGGTCCAAGAGGCACCAGCCACAGAGCTTATGGTACTGGAGAGCTGGAGGCCTGCATTGGCTATTTGCACGTTTAGAAACGAAGTGGCCAGTCCTTGGGTCCTCCCTCACATTCTAATTCTCTGGCTTGTCCTCGTTTAGAATTGACCCAAGGAACTTGAGCTGGTCCAGCTCTTCCATTGTCTTATAATATTGGCTTCTGGATGTGGCCTGTGATTGTTAGCAAAGGTTTTGCTTTTTTTTTTTCTGGACTGCCATTCCATACGAGCGTGATGCTTTCTCCAGCATGGAATTCCGCTTTGCTGCCTCTCAATTAATTTATGTTGTCGAAGTTGCACAGGTTCTCCAATGGATTTCGTGATGTTCAAATGTACTTCAAGCAGTATTTAATGTATTAGATTTTCTAGATAGCAGTGTCATTTTTAGGTCACCAGTACTGTCATATTCAGGGGGTAACAAGATTTGATTTATTGATGCATTTATTTTTTCAGATGGTATGCAAGAAGGCTGCACCACAAAAGCAAGGCGTGGCAGTTGAAGAGCATTGATTTATAGTGGACACTATAAATGCAACAAAATGACCACCCTGACTATCATTCACTTCAATGACGTGTACAATATAGAAGGTCAGCCTGATGAGCCAGTAGGGGGAGCTGCTCGTCTTTCGGGTTTCGTCAAATCATGTAGTCATCTCAACCCCTTGGTTCTGTTCAGCGGTGATGCATTGAACCCTTCATTAAGTAAGTGGGGTTGTTTTCATCTTTCACTGAATACCTTTTTAAGTAAACAGGGTCACTTTTGACCTTTGCTGAATCTGTGGTGAAGTAGGCTGGGATGTTTTAACCTTTAGTGAATCTCTTGTTTAAACTAAATGGGTCTGTTTTAGCCTTTTTGAATGTCTGGTTTGTTAAGTGGGGTCCTTCCAAGTTTGAAACATTTCTCATTGTCTTTATGCATATACTGAATCTGTACTTTAAATCAGACTTTAAATAAGAATTGATATGATGAATATTTGCTAACTTTTGGAATAAAGCTCTTTGTATCGTTTCTCAATATCTGGTCCAAGTGACTGATATCTGCTTTCCTTATAACATTGCATCAGAATGTAGTATGTTGCTTGTGATTATGATTTCCAGTGAGCATTTTCCTGAAGGGTGAGCAGATGATACCAGTGTTGAATGGAATTGGGGTCCACTGTGCAGTCTTTGGAAATCATGACTTTGGTGAGTGTCAGTAAATATGGTTAATTCCGTTTTCATGGGGCCATGTCAGCAGGTAAGGCTTGGTATCCACGTTTACCTGAAATAGTTGTTTTTGTAATATGGATCTTGAGAATTTTACCTCATAAAGCCAGCCTCTTTGAGAGTTTTACCACATAAAGCAAGCCACTAAGGACCCTTTTCCAAACAATTTCAAAATGAGTTGCTATATTGTCAAAATGTCTAGATGCACATCTGCAGTGTTCCCAAGATACTTTAAGCCCTTTTATTAATCTTCTCCTAGTTGCAAAGTGAGAGGACTGCAGGCGGAAATCTAAACAAATCTTAAATAAATGTTAGCGAACCGCCCAGAGAACGTGGACAAACGAGTCACAAGACGAAACACAACTAGTTTCGACCTCTTAGGTCTTCATCAGGTGAGACATTAACGAATAAAACAATGAAAATTCACTTAGCTTTGATCGCTTCAGATCACTTGGTAGGGTTCAGCGCAAGGAAGAAGGCGTTGAATCAACGCCTTCTTCCTTGCGCTGAACCCTACCAAGTGATCTGAAGCGATCAAAGCTAAGTGAATTTTCATTGTTTTATTCGTTAATGTCTCACCTGATGAAGACCTAAGAGGTCGAAACTAGTTGTGTTTCGTCTTGTGACTCGTTTGTCCACGTTCTCTGGGCGGTTCGCTAACATTTATTTAAGAATCTTCTCCTAGTTAAGGTCACATCCCTGCTCCTTCAATAGTTAGAATATGGTATCTTTCAGGATTGTCTCCAGTGACTGTGAAATTTGTTCAAATTAACAAGAAGTCACCGTGTGCCATATGATTTGTAACACAAGTGGTCACAATGCACCATATGATTCATACACCAGTAGCCACAATGTGCAGTATGACTCATACCAGTGACCAAGATGTGCCATATACCTTACAACACCTGTGACTGTAATGTGCCATATGACTCATTGCACTGATATCCACAATTTTACACCTGTGACCATGGTGTCCCAAACCAGTACAGGAGTGGCCATGATGTGAGCTTAGTATACATGTTGCCACAATACGCCAAATGATATTTCACTAGTGGTCACAATGTGCCTTGAGTCATTACACCAATGGCCTCAGTGTGCTGTGTGGCATTATGCTTTTGGCCATGATGTGCCTTATGTCTCTTTACACCAGTTACCACAGTGTGCCATTTAATGTTACATAAGTGGCCACAATGTGCTTATGACACATTTATGGCCACAGCGTACCATATCACTCATTGCACTAGTGATCATAATTTGCCATTTGATATTACACAAGTGGCCACTGTATGCCATATGACTCATTACACCAGCAACCACATTATGCCATATCACTCATCACACCAGTGATCACAATGTGCAATATGACATGACAATGTGTCATACCATTTTACGCCAATGACCACTATGTGTCATATGACACATTACACCAGTGGCTACAATGTGCCATGATTTATTGCATTAGAGGCCACAGTGCTTCATACAACTTATTACACCAGTGGTCAGATTTTTTCATATGACTTATTACACACTGGATAAAATGTGCCTAATGACTGATTACACCACTGTCCAGAATGAGCCATGTAACTTCTACATCAGTGGTCACAATGTGTCACATGACTTATTGTTACACTACAGGCTACAGTGTGCCGTGAGACTTATTACTCCATTGACCAAAGCTTGCCATATGATTTATCACACCATTGGTCAAAATGTGTCATTGACATATCATTACACCATTGATCACAATTTGCCTTAAGACTAAGTACACCACTGGCCACAATGTGTCATATGACTTATTGTACAACTGATCACACTGTGATTAAGGTTTTTCACATTTTTCAACAGAGGGTAGCAAGGACCCTCAAGTTTTCAATGCTATGAGGAACACTGGTGGCCACTATGCGCCATGTGATCCATTACACCAGTTGCCACTATGTGCTATGCAACTTACTACACCTGTTGCCACAGTGTGCTGTGCAACTCATTACATCAATGGTCACAATGTGATGTACAACTTATTGCATCAGCGGCCACAATGTACAACTTATTACATCAGTGGCCACAATGTGTTATACAACTCATTACTACAGTTGACACAGTCTGCTGAAAACTCATTTCACTAGTGACTACTGTGTGCCATATGACTCATGACATCAGATCAGTGGCCGTAGTGTATCACAAGTTCATGACATCAGTGGCCGTAGTGTATCACAAGCTCTTGACATCAGTGGCCATAGTGCATCACAAGCTCTTGACATCAGTGGCCATAGTGTATCACAAGCTCTTGACATCAGTGGCCATAGTGTATAACAAGCTCTTGACATCAGTGGCCATAGTGTATCACAAGCTCATGACATCAGTGGCCATAGTGTATCACAAGCTCATGACATCAGTTGCTGCAGCCTGCTGTATCACTTATCACAATACTGGCCACAGCCTGCCGTACACTTTATCACACCAGTGGCCACAGCCTGCTGTATCACTTATCACAACACTGGCCACAGCCTGCTGTACACTTTATCACACCAGTGGCCACAGCCTGCTGTATCACTTATCACAACACTGGCCACAGCATGCTGTATACTTTATCACACCAGTGGCCACAGCCTGCTGTATCACTTATCGCAACACTGGCCACAGCCTGCTGTACGCTTAATCACATCAGTGGCCACAGTGTGTTTTACCACTTATCACAACACTGGCCACAGCATGCTGTACACTTTATCACACCAGTGGCCACAGCCTGCAGTACACTTAATCACCAGTGGCCACAGTGTGCTTTACCACTTTTCACAACACTGGCCACACAATGCTGTACACTTTATCACACCAGTGGCCACAATGTGCTTTAGCACTTATCACAACACTGGCCACAGCATGCTGTACATATTATCACACCAGTGGCCACAATGTGTTTTACCACTTATCACAACACTGGCCACAGCATGCTGTACACTTTAACATACCAGTGGCCACAATGTGCTTTACCACTTATCACAACACTGGCCACAGCATGCTGTACACTTTATCATACCAGTGGCCACAATGTGCTTTACCACTTTGCACAACATTGGCCATAGCATGCTGTACACTTTATCACACCAGTGGCCACAGCCTGCTGTACACTTTATCACACCAGTGGCCACAATGTGCTGTACCACTTATCACTATACTGGCCATAGCATGCTGTACACTTTATCACACCAGTGGCCACAATGTGCGATACCACTTATCACAAGACTGGCCATAGCATGCTGTACACTTTATCACACCAGTGGCCACAATGTGCGATACCACTTATCACAAGACTGGCCATAGCATGCTGTACACTTTATCACACCAGTGGCCACAATGTGCTATACCTCTTATCACAACACTGGCCATAGCCTGCTATACATTTTATCACACCAGTGGCCGCAATCTGTCATACTGCTTATTAAGCTAGTGGCCATAGCATGCTGAGCAGTTTATTAGAAGTATGACATTGCACTAGTGACTGTGATAGACTGTACAACTTGTTAACCAGTGGCCACACTATACTAACGGTTTTGATGTGTTCTATAGGGCATTACAGCAATGGCCTTAACATAATATGTAACTCAATGCACCACTGGTCATTATCTGCTTCACAGCTCATTCCAGCAGCTGCCATGATTTGCTGTTCACATCATTATGCTTGTGGCCACAGTGTGGCATATGGCTGATTTTATAGTGAAAAATCATTTGGATATCTTTTTCATTGGAAGGCTTAAAATGAGTGGATAAAGACATTTAAGAAGTTGATTTTTTTTTCTTTTACATTGTTACTGTTACATCAATATATGTGTTTCCAACAGACTTTGGAGTGGACCATTTACAAGATGTTGTTGAACAGACAGCATTTCCGTGGTTGCTCAGCAACATTCTGGACAATGTCAATGAGGAGCCGTTGGCAAAAGGCGAAGTAACCTACATGATGGAACATAATGGAGTAAAGGTAAGTCAGCACTGGTTCACATTCAACGTGTGTTTTGTGTTGTATGATTTTGTGTAACTTGTCAACTGCAGCAAAATTCTCTATATTAAGTTTGGAACGCTGTCCACTGAGAGACAGCATCACCCTAGTACATAGCATTATTTTAGATCACATAGAAATGGGGGTGTAGTTACTTTTGGGGACAAAAATCATGAAGAGAAAAATAGTGGATAGGGTATGTATCGTTCCTCAAAGGTCTCATCACGTACTGGCAACTGGCTGTGGAGGTACGCAGTTTGAACAAAACTCCATCATTTCTATCTGTCACACTCCTCCATCATTTGTGTGTTTCACACAGTGCTGCTCACCAGTGCTGTGAAATACAGCACAAATAATCTCCATGCAGTTACAGACACTTCACTGAAGTGCTGTTCAAAGCAAAAAAACGAAAGACAAAAGAAAAACATATAGCATTGTAACCCAGCAGCCTATAAGTTATACACACACAGTACATGCCACACCACTATTGTACACTTTCCCCTCTGTCACCCCATGCAGTACAGCAATTAACATGCTGCATGACACCACAGTTTTACACCTTTCCCACAGTCACCCCGTGCTGAACAGCACATAGTACACTACTTTACACCATGCAGTGTCCACATTGTCATGCAACTTTCTTTCAGTCACCTCTTGTAATAATACAGTCAGTACATGGCATTACACATAAAAACTCGACACTGTTTTAAAATTCTCTTTCAGTCACCCCGTTCAATAAACCACACAACACAGCATCATGAACAACAACAAAACTGACATGTACTGATGTCTTAAGTCATTGAGAAATCACCTGGTTGTTAATTGTTTTCCCCTGGCGCCTGACCACAGGTTGGGCACACATGAACACACATGGCTGCCAGCACCCAGTCTAATACTGGGCATCAATCTCAGTTCAACTCTAGCCCACTTACTCCTTGTTCTGTGCATAAATGATGAGAACAGGGTGAAAACTTTGAAGCTATTCCTTTCTAGTAACGTGCTGCTTTGAGTAAGCAATTTTTGAATGATTTGGTGAGGGTTTTTTTTTTCTCATCATAATGAAACCATAGTGATGCAAGAATGAAACCATAGTGGACAATGTTAGCAAATAACTCAAAATGACTAATTCATACAAAAGCCATATAAGTTTATAAAGTTTCAAAAAATGTGATTGACTATGACACAGTCAAGTTTGATTTGCATTTCACCACAAATGTAATAGTCCAATCTGTCAGACTAAGATGTACTGATAAAGCATCCATTCAGCCCCTTTTAAATCAAGAAACTATGCAACACTGAATCATTCAAATGCAATGAAAACATAACATGTCATAGAACGATTTGAGTGTGTGGGTCTTTTCATGTGCGGGTATGGTAGTTTGAGTAAAGCAGCTCTGATCTGCCACCTGAACAGCACAACATGCCAGATGGGAAGAGTACTTAGCCAGTGGCTAAGTCAGGGCTGAAAGGGTTAATGTGCTTCATAAGGTTTATGTGGGGTTGTCATCATTGTTGGATTCTGAGAGTGTAAAGTACTTTTTGGCAGTGTTGACCCTAAAAACATGATGGACATCTACGCTGATCCTTTTCCATTTTGGGATCAGTTGATCCATCCTTACTTTCATACATGTACACACACACACACACACACACACATGCCTGCACACACACACACACACACACACACACACACACACACACACACACACACACACACACACAGAGTCTCTCTCTCTCTCTCTCTCTCTCTCTCTCTCTCTCTCACTTTCCTTCTCTCTCTCACTCTCTCTCCCTTCCTCTCTCTCTGTCTCTATCTGTCTGTCTTCTCTCTCTTTTCTCTCTCTCTCTCTCTCTCTCTCTCTCTCTCTCACACACACATATACATACACCTTCCCATAGTGATGTCCCTCCCTTCTGTCCTTTCCTTCTTGTATTACTCTGTAGGAACAGATCAGGAGGGGGTCCAAAACTGAGGATGGGGTGCTGTAACCTAGCAGCAGATGTTGTAAAAACCACGTGGGGGTGGGGTATTGAATAGGGTGGGATGAGGGGGAAGGGGTACCAGACACAGATTTTATGTTAAAAAAAAAAGGGGGGGGGGAGGAAAACAGGAGGGGGATGTGAGGCACATATTTTTTTAATCTACACATTCATAAATCCTCTTTTTTTGTTGGGGTAGGTGGTGGTGGTTCTGGAATCCCTGGAATTCCCCTCCCCCCCTCCCTTCTCCCAGATCTGCTTCTGCTTTTGTTGTGAGTGGTGTGTAACGTACCTGCTTGATGCAGGTGGGACTTATAGGCCTGGTGGAGGAGGAGTGGATAGCCACCCTGGCAACAGTGGATTCTGAGGACATCACCTTCCTCGACTTTGTTCAGCAGAGCCAGCGTCTGGCCCAACTCCTCAAGCAGCAAGTGAGAACAGTGGAGCTGTGATGACATCATGACTGTTGTCTGTTGGTTGGTGGAGTTTGTATGTAACAATTTTATGCAGTTTTGTTTCAGGTAATGAATTGTGTGTTTTTGTGTGTGTACGTTTTAAGTGCTGATTGAGCGCAGCAAGGTGTTTTGGTGTTCCTTTTCATTATTTTAAAGATCTTATTGCCTTTCTCTTGTTCTTTTCTTTTTTTTTTTCAATTTTTTTTTTTTACCTCTTCTTCTCTTGATTTTGATCTGCATTTCTTTGCTTAGATATTTCCTGAGATCAAAAGGAATGATCTTCTCTTGTGAAAAAAAATGTGGAGAGTTTTCTATAAAAACACTTTCTTTTGATTGTTTACATATAAACATATATATCGACAAGGTTGTCATGTTCTTAAGATTCTGAAGCTTCCTTTGGCATTGTGCCTCAAAGAGTGCCTTTTTTTTTTTTTTTATCATGACATAGAATAGAAACCAAAATCTATTGCATGGATGTCTAGAATAAGTTTCTTCATGTATGCATGTTCTGAAAAGTGATGCGTCATATGTGCCCCAGTAGTGGGCTTGGTACAAACAGCAAGAAGCGAGATTCACAAAGTTACAGAGATTTTATCCACAATAAAAGATGCTGTTGTTTCATTACCAGGTGATACGCATGACTGTAGAAACAAACCAGTAGAAATTTATTAAATTTAAGTGTGCATGCCTCTCATCCATCCTCTCTCTCTCTCTCTCTCTCTCTCTCTCTCTCTGTACTATCAGTGTGTGTGTGTGTGCATGTGCGCATGCATGTGTGTGTGTGTGTGTGCAGTTACGTTTCTTTTTTTTTGCTTTTTTTTTTCCTTCCTGTATAGTGAATGGCCTCTAACGAGAGACCACACAAAAGGGAGGGGGGCAGGGGGAGGTGGGGGGGGGGGGGTGGGGGGGGGGGAGGTGGGGGGGGGGGGGCTTCACTGGGACCTTGGCCTTTTTTTCAGCAATTTTTAAAGTCAGCTGTTCTCCAACATGACAGGGAGCACACATGGTTTTATTACTGACTAACATGGACAGTGCCTGACTTAGAGAAAAATGTGATAATAGCACTGCATCACATTGACTGTGTATAGCTTGACATGTAGAGCAGATGTGTTCATAGCACTGACGCACATTGTGTTGCTTCATATAGGGAGCAGATGTGGTGATAGCACTGACCCATATGAGATGGCCCAATGATGATAAACTGGCAAAGTCTGTACCGGAAATTGACCTTGTCCTTGGCGGCCATGACCATGACTATGGGCTTGAACAGGTGAGTCTAGCATTGTGAAAGGTCAAGGTTGTCATTTAGCTTGAAGGTCATCAGAAGAATGAGGCATTTGTATGACACATGCTGCAGAGTGAAAGTTTCAAGGTTGTCATTTAGCTTGAAGGTTAAGAAAGGTGAGGCATATTCTATTTGGAACTCCCTCCCTGAAGACCTTCGTAATCAGCCTACTCTTTCTTCTTTTAAATCTCAGCTCAAAACTTACTTCTTCAAAAAAGCCTATTCTCTTCTGTAGATGACTAGATCTCTCCTAAATTCCTCCACAACTAGTTCGGTGAGGCAGTTTATGCATGTAGGTGCGTCTGCCATTGTGTATTTTCTTTTTGCTGTGTGCATGAATATTGTACGAATAAGTGCAAATGGTGGATGTAAGCGCATTGAGTTGTACAACAAGAAATGCGCTATATAAGTATTATACATTATTATTATTATATATATGACACCCATTTGCAAAATTAACTTGTTATTGTAAGTCTGAATGGTGAGGAAAAAAATGATGTGTGCATGTCTTTGAGGTGAAGATACAAGAACAAAAAGGCTGATATTTAGGGGGATGGATTTGAGAGAAAGGCATGAAATGGCTAATATTTAGGTGCTGGGTTATAGGTAAAGATAAAAGACCTGATATTTTGAAGGGGGTTTGAGGTAAAGGCAGAAGACAAAAAAAAATTTGGTTTGGTGGGGGAAGGAGGGGGGGGGGGGGGGGGTTGTGATAAAGATGCTAAACTGAAAACAAACAAACAAACAAACAAACCAGTTGATGATTTCGAGGTATGGATCTGAGGCAAAAAGAGAAAACCAAAAAATGAAGGGAGTGGAAGTTGGTAGGATGGATGAAGGAGAAAATCCAGAGTCACAGTGAGTCTAAAATTGAACATCAGTTTAGCCAATTAAAACCTTTCTCTTTCCACATCGAAAGAGGAAACCAGTATAATTACATCTCTGTCACAATGTTAGTTCCTGGAGTTGGAAGCTTGCACTGATTCATGGATTTTCGGGGCAGGTGAATGGAACGTATGTGCTGAAGAGCGGGACAGATTTCCGGAACTGCAGCAAGCTTACCCTGACACCAAAAGGTGCTGGCTGGCACATGGATGTAGAACGTGTGGACCTGACTTCTGCCTTCCCAGAAGATCCCAACATGAAGCTGATTGTGGAAAAAATGCTCAGTATGTCACAGATACGTTTGCTTTTTTTTTTTTTTTTTAGCAACTGTTTTGAAAGCATAAATGCAAGGAGGGAGGGAAAGAGGGATAACGGGGGTGGGGGGAGGGCTGGAAAGAGGGAGAGAGAAAGGAGAAAGAGCGGAAGAAGAAGAAAAAGAGTGAGATAAAAGAAAGTATGAAAACCAGATTTATAGGGGCACATAGGCATTTTGACACAAACACCATTTGTGAAGGAAATCAAGAAGTGAAATCTATCCAGGACCAGTTAAACTTGAACAGAAAACTATATGCACACGGCCTCAGCCTTTGATGTGCCGGCACAATTGTTGCGGTGAGTTTACAGTGAAGGAATGGACTACGAACAACACATTTCTCTGTGGATTCTTCATAGCTGGCCTGAAGTGGAAGTATGTCAGCAGTTGATGCATCCTGCTGTTTGTGTAAGGGGATGGAAGGGGGCAGGAAGTTAGAACAGAATGTTGCTCCTAACTGCTGTCAAAAATGTTGTCTTAAGCAGATGAAGATGAGCTCCAACTGTCCATGGGGTCAGATTGTTTTCAGCATGAAAACCCTCTCGGTCCACCCACCAGTAAATGGGTTCATGTGTCAGTTCATGGAAGAAGGTCAAGGAGAGGGAAGGGGGAAGATAGGTCCATCTTCTGTTATACGGTGCCCTCGACAAGGTGAATTTCTAAAGGTTCACTTCAAGCCATTAAGGTCAAGGGGATGAAGATGGGCTAGAAAAGGGCATTGTTGATTAGCTGGGAAATGAAAGAGGGCATTGTTGATTGGGCGGAAAATAGAAGAGGGCATTGTTGACTGGCTAAAAGAGGGCATTGTTTATCAAGCAGACCAGAGAAGAGAGCATTGTTTGTTGGCTTGAAGAGGGCTCTACTTTTGGGTGAGAATATACAAGTGGGCATTATTTATTGACTGATGGAGGGCACTGTTTTTCTTGTTTAGAAGAGTGCATTTGTTAGTTAGAAGTTTTTTTTAAATTATTAATTCACATTGTTACCTCTTGTTTATATTAAGTTCTGACACTGTTTTAGCCCTGTCTGCAGGTTTCTCTGACTGTCTGTACGTGGAAGCTTGTAAACAAGATTGTTTGTTGATATGTTTTGACTTATACTGTGCACACAGAGGGGAGGGACGATAAGGGGGACAAATCAATGTGTACTTTGTTTGCAAAGGGAGTGAAGAACAAGGGGGACATGTAGATGTGTTGGTGGTGTGTGGTGTGCTCATAAAGGGGGTGAAGGACAAGGGGGACATGTTGATTGTGTTGTTGATATGTATTGTGTTCACAAAGGGGATGGAAGACAAAGTGGACATGCCGATGTGTTGTTGATGTGTACTGTGTTTACGGTGTGTGTGTGTGTGTGTGCGTGGGCACACGTGTTGAAAGACAAGGGGAACATGTTGATGTGATCTGTGTTCACAGAGGGGGATGAAGGAAAAGGGGGAAATGTCGACGTTGATGGTGTTCACAGAGGGGGGGGGGGGGGGGGGGGTGTGTGTGAAGGAAAAGGGGGAAAAGTCGACATTTACGGTGTTCACAGAGGGGGGTGAAGGAAAAGGGGGAAAAGTCAACGTTTACGGTGTTCACAGAGGGGGGTGAAGGAAAAGGGGGAAAAGTCAACGTTTACGGTGTTCACAGAGGGGGGTGAAGGAAAAGGGGGAAAAGTCGACATTTACGGTGTTCACAGAGGGGGGTGAAGGAAAAGGGGGAAGAGTCGACATTGACGGTGTTCACAGAGGGGGGTGAAGGAAAAGGGAGAAAAGTCGACGTTTACAGTGTTCACAGAGGGGGGTGAAGGAAAAGGGAGAAAAGTCGACGTTTACGGTGTTCACAGAGGGGGGTGAAGGAAAAGGGGGAAAAGTCGACGTTGACGGTGTTCACAGAGGGGGGTGAAGGAAAAGAGGGAAAAGTCGACGTTGATGGTGTTCACAGAGGGGGGTGAAGGAAAAGGGGGAAAGTCAACGTTTACGGTGTTCACAGAGGGGGGTGAAGGAAAAGGGGGAAAAGTCAATGTTGACGGTGTTCACAGGAGGGGGGTGTTGGTAAGAGGAAGAAAGGGGGAAAAGTCAACGTTTACGGTGTTGTTCACGAGGGGGGTGAAGGAAAAGGGGGAAAAGTCGACGTTTACGGTGTTCACAGAGGGGGGTGAAGGAAAAGGGAAAAAGTCGACGTTGACGGTGTTCACAGAGGGGGGTGAAGGAAAAGTCAACGTTGACGGTGTTCACAGAGGGGGGTGAAGGAAAAGGGGGAAAAGTCGACGTTTACGGTGTTCACAGAGGGGGGTGAAGGAAAAGGGGAAAAGTCGACGTTGACGGTGTTCACAGAGGGGGGTGAAAGGAAAAGTCGACGTTGACGGTGTTCACAGAGGGGGGTGAAGGAAAAGGGGAGAAAAGTCGACGTTGACGGTGTTCACAGAGGGGGGTGAAGGAAAAGGTGAAAAGTCGACGTTGACGGTGTTCACAGAGGGGGGTGAAGGAAAAGGGGGAAAAGTCAACGTTTACGGTGTTCACAGAGGGGGGTGAAGGAAAAGGGGGAAAAGTCAACGTTGACGGTGTTCACAGAGGGGGGTGAAGGAAAAGAGGGAAAAGTCGACGTGGACAGTGTTCACAGAGGGGGGTGAAGGAAAAGTCGACGTTGACGGTGTTCACAGAGGGGGGTGAAGGAAAAGGGGGAAAAGTCGACGTTGGTGGTGTTCACAGAGGGGGGGTGAAGGAAAAGGGACCCTAGGATATGTTGTTGATGTGCGCTGTGTTTGCAGAGGGGGTGGAAGACAAGATGGACACATACCTCGGCACAATGGGCGTCAACCTGGATGGACGTTTCAACTGTGTCAGGACCATGGAGACCAACCTGGGTGAGTGTGAGAGCACGTGTAAGACTGGACATGCCGATTTCATTATTTTCTCCCAGGAGTCTGGCATGTGTTATGGATTCATTGACTTTTGGTTTATTTGCATGTAGACAGCTGGCAAAGGGAATGTGACTGGACAGTGCTGGCTGAATATGACTGTGTGCATGTGCGTGTGTGTGTGTGTGTTTGTGTCTTAGTATGTGTGTGTGTGTGTGTGTGTGTGTGTCATTATGTGTGTGTCTGTGTGTGTATGTGTATGTGTTTCTCTCTGTGTGTGTGTGTGTGTGTTTCTGTGTTTGTGTGTGTGTGTGTGTGTGTGTGTGTGTGTGTGTGTGTGTGTGTGTGTTTCTGTCTGTGTGTGTGTGTGTTTCTGTGTGTGTGTGTGTGTGTGTGTGTGTTTCTCTGTGTGTGTGTGTGTGTGTGTGTGTTTCTGTGTATGTGTGTGTGTGTGTGTAGGGGAAGTGGAAGAGGCACTGGAGAGAAGGATGTGGAAGCTATTCCATGAAGTGTGTAAGGAAATCCAGGTCAGTAAGAAAACTGGATATATTTGGAAGTATAGTGACAACTGAAGAGTAAAAGTGAGACAGAAGGAAGGAAATCAATTTTAAATCAACAAGAAATATTGAAATGGAAGTACACAAAATAAAACATTACACATGCAAAGTGGATATTGAGTCACCCCTGAAAGGTGTAGTATAATATTAAAGGTACAGTGTTGACATTTTCAATGGATACAGCAACAGGAAAGACATTTTGTGTGACCTGGACATTGATCTTGGTCAGATTGTACAAGTATATATTATTCTTTCTCCTGAAAGAAGTTTGTTGTGATTCGATGTTGGATTAACCCCTGAACTGCTAAGGCTGTACATCAGTGGAACAGCACATTGCCTGCAAGTTGTTGGTGACTATCCAGCATGTGTCTGTGTGATGAATGGGCTCAGCAGCCACAACCAGGTAGTCAAATCTTTTGCCCCATACTAGCCCCACCACTGCCTTCCCTCTTCTTTTCTTTTTTTGTGTCTCTCATATTATAGTTGTGAATAGATATTATATGCAAGTTCATATTACAGTGGTGAATAGATATTATATGCAAGATGAATTAATTTACCTTCAGTTAGTTTATTCAACCAGCTGCTATGATACACTTGATTGAGTTACTGACAGGCATTCTGGGATTTTTTTTTTTTGGCCCCTGCCAAAGTTGTGTGCTGTAAGTTGAAATAGGAAGACTGGAACCACCGTCTAGTTTGATGCGCTTAAAGCATGTGTCTTTGAGAGTGTTACTCAAATTTTCTAACATTACAGGTGTCTGTATCTTTCGGGCCATTCTCATGCCAGTGCCTGTTATAAAAGAGAGTGATACAGCCCAGTCATGGTGTCTTAAATCATAGGGTAACTCCATGACATCATCATCCTCATCCTCTTTGATCGTCAGTCAAACAAAAATCTGCCTCACTGTTGCTGCAACCACAGTTTTGTTTGTTTTCTCCATGTCCAGGTCTGTGGTGAATTTTTGTTGACAGTTATTGGTATCTGCAAGTTCATGAGAATGTAATTGGATGGTTAAGCTTGTACCCTTCTAAGAGAAAGGCTTACTTTTGCAGGCTCCATGACTAAGTGATTAAAGGGCAGATATAGCTCACTTAGAAGAGTGTCGGACTCATTATCCTGGTGATCCTGAAGTTTCAGGTTTGAATCTCCACTGGGCTGTTTCAGTACAGGATTATTTTTCCCTAAGAATTGATATTGGTTCTGATTCCATTTCCTGAAGAGTCTGTCGAATGAGACTGTAAACCAAGGTTTCGTGTATGAATGTACACAGTATATCTTGCACACATGCAAAACCCCGTCACAAACTTTCAGAAGAGGTCAGATAGTATGGATGACACATTATACGTAGCATGCACCCTGTGTGAGAAATCCAAAGACTGAAGGAAAAAAATAAGCTGAGTGACTGATCTTAAGTGAGTGTAATAGTAAATGACAGTGCAGTGGCAGCAGTCAGCTCTACCCTGGTAGGCAGCCTGTTGTGTAAACAAGTGTGTGGACTGTAAAGTGTTCAGAACTTGGTTTCTGAGGATAGGTTCCGTTCTCTCTCTCTCTCTCTCTCTCTACACACACACACACACACACACACACACACACACACACACACACACACACACACACATACATACATATATATATATATATATACTCTTAGTAATAGTCACAATAATTGTAAGTTTGGGCTTGGTAGGTGGTGTCCAGTGTAAACTGGACTAGAACAGACCCAGCTGGACATCGCCAAAGTGACTTAGCAGCAGTGAAGTGTCTTGCCTTGCTGAGCTGCCTCATGATAGTTGTTGTTGATTGTTTGGATTGGAATGCAGCGCTGGGGCCATGACAGGATGATGCTGTGCATGGCTGTGACTGGTGCGCTCAGAAGCAGCATGAAAATAATGCCTTGGAGGAAACATGGAAATGAAGGGGGAAATTTTTCTATGACGATTTATGAATATGGTACATGTGTCCACATTTGCTGAATGTCATAAAGGGATGTACAGCTGTCCAAAGGTGGAAAAATTGGTCAGTATAGCAAAGAACAATCAAACAGAATGGATGTTATCAGTTTGTAATACCAAAGCAATTTTTTTGTCTCCCAGGGAATTTTGTTACTGACATCATGCTGACAGCTACCCATGCTGAAATCGCTCTGCTAAACTCTGGAACTCTTCGATCTGACCGTCTGCATCCAAAGGGCGAGTTTAAAATCCGGGATTTATTGTCGATTCTACCATTCCCTGATCCTTTGCTGGTTATCCAGGTGTCTGGTGGGTTTAATGACCACTTCTGGCTTTCTTTGGGATGTGTGTGTGTGTGTGTGTGTGTGTGTGTGTGTGTGTGTGTGTGTGTGTGTGTGCGTGCGCGCGCTGAGGTGTGGTTGAGGTCAGGGAAGAGGGGATGGCATGTGTGTGTGTGTTTGCTGGTGATGCTCGTTTTATCAATGTAACTCATTATCATAACTGTTGAAAAACAATTTATAATGTCTCGTTTTCTTGGCTTGTTAATGTCCAACCCATTCTGTCTGATAACACTTTTGTCTATCTCTCCTTCCCTTGTGTATATTGTATTTATCAGTCTGTACGCCTATACTCCCCGGACGTGCATACACTTTGACATAATTGTAATGTACATTCTTTAGTGAAGGATACTTTATTGTGTATCACATTGTTGCCATGGAAAAGGATAAATGCAGGTATAAGCAGTGTTTGGTCAACATTTTGCCAACAGCTTGATGGGGGTGGGGGTGAGGGGTAGAGAGAGTGGAGGGGAAGGGAGGGAGCAGATAGGTGTTTGTACATAGGAGAGTGGATAGGGAGGATATGGGGCATTTTTCTCCTTTTTTTCTCTCTTTTTTCTTCACTGTGCAGAAAGGTTAATAAAAATATTTTTTTAAAAAGATGTAATAGCAATAAGTAATGACAGTACAGCATGACAATAGAGAATGACAATGTGGAATGACAGTACGAAATGACAAAACAGAATGACAATACTTAATAACAGTACAGAATGACAGTGCAACATGACGAATGGAATGACAAAACAGAGTGACACAGAGAGTGTTAGTGCAAAATAACAAAACAGAATGACTGTGCGGTTATTTTTTTTTTTCATTCCATGTGCATGGCACTGTCGTTACACAACTTTCATTCTGTTGATTTTTGCTTCTGCTGCAGTCATCCACTTTCATTCCTGAAGACAAAATACGGCTACCTTAATGGTGGTGTTAAAAGAGTTGTATGCACAAAAATCTCACCACTGTTGAACTGCAGGGTTGTATACCTAGAAACAGAGAAAGAAAAGACAGAAGTCTACTTTCTGCCCAGCAAATTCTGCCAGTGAGATAACACTGCAGGAACCAACCAGTTCTTTTTTTGTGTGTGTTAAGCACAAATGTGGTTTTGTCCATTTTGGGTTAAACATACTGAACTAAAACATTCACAGAGACCCAGGTCTTGGCACACAACCAATAGACCTGGAGGAGACTGGTGTATTGTTCAGTGCCGCACCCTAATGACCTTTAAGAAATTAAGGGAAGAAGAATAAGCTACTGGAATGTATATGATTGTGCTTTTTAGGAAACAAGAGAAGCGACAGAAATGCACGAGGTAGTGTGTCCAGTGTGTGCAGTTGTTGTGTGTGAATGTTGCAGGGAGTCAGCTGGTGCAGGCTCTGGAAAATGGGGTGACCTACTACCCGAGAAAGGAAGGCCGTTTCCCCCAGGTAGCAGGGGTCACCTTTGGCTTCAACCCTACCCGACCTGTCGGTCAGCGAGTCAATCTGGACACGGTCAGAGTACAGGGGGAACCTCTCCAGATAGATAAGGTAGAGTGTGTGTGTGTGTGTGTGTGTGTGTGTGTGTGTGTGTGTGTGTGTGTGTGTTTCTGAATGTATGTGTGTGTGTGTGTGTGTGTGTGTGTGTGTGTGTGTGTGTGTGAGTGTGTGTGTGAGTGTGTGTGTATGTGTGTGTGTGAGTGTGTGTGTGTGTGTGTGTGTGTGTGTGTGTGTATGTGTGTAAGTGTGTGTGTGTTTGTCTGTCTCTCTGTCTGTCTGTCTGTCTGTCTGCATGTAAGTGTACATTTGAATGTGCATGTTTGTCACAAACTCAACATTAAATGAATAAGGAAGAGCCAGAGCCAGTCACTACCAGAAGATGCAACCAATACAAATGAAAAAGGTGGAAATGAAATGCTACTTAAATTTGTTAAAGTAGTAAGAAGGAACCAAGATAGCAGTACCCTAGCACTGATATGGATAGTAAGTATTTGAAATGAAGAATTAGAAGAGTGGGCTATTAAAACTGTTAGAACGATTGAGATGAAAGATAGACAGAGGTAAAGAAATTGAGACAGAGGATCAGACTTGAACTTGCATTGTCACAACACTTTTATGCCACAAAGATTCAGTCCTAGTTACCCCAAACTCCTCTCTAAAGACACCTGTACCCTTTCCCACAGCTTACAGCTCAAGTTTTGCAGTTTGGGGGAAAAAATGAAATCAAGAGAAATTCTATGTGAAATGAAGGTACATATGAGACACACAAATTAAGATAGATAATTCACAGAAAGGGACCTGGAAGCAGACATCAGGAACATGGGGATGACTTGGAACCAGCTGGAAAGAAGAGCCCAGGGCAGAGATGCCTGGAGTTCCTTGGTTGGCGGCCTGTACCCCAGGAGGGGTAATAGGCGATGATGATGATGATGATGATGATGGTGATGATGATGAATTCACAGAAACCAAGTCCATTTGACATACAGGCACATGATACACAGAAGAAAATTATCTGTCAAATACAGGCACACGATGTACTGACACAAATTGTATTTAAACACGTGCTCACGATACACAGAAACAAATTTTGTGTGAATGCAGGCACAGAGTGCACAGAAGCAAATTTTATGTGAAAAACGAATACATGATACTCAGAAACAAAGTTTTAATGTGAAAGAAATGCTCGTGACACACAGACATGAAATTGTGTGTAAAATGCAGGCACACGATACACAAAAACAAATTTTGTGTGAAACACAGGCACATAATACACAGACAAAAAGTCCATGAAAAAAGAGGGACAATGTTGATGGTGCTTTGTAAGTGTTTCCAAGGGGGATGGAGTCAGACTCTTACTCAAGCAACGTCGACAAACAACCAATCAGACAAAACAAGAATTAATTCTCCCTTTTAATCAACAACTAAACTTTTTACACTTTTTACATATAAATGTTTTTGTACTTTTTTCAACAAAAATGTATTAGACATTTGAGGAAAAAAAATTGCATCAACAGGTCCTTATGGACTGAAACAAAAAATTTTTTGTTTTTCTTTCCCCCCCCCACCCCCCCCCCCCCCCCCCCCACCCCCAAAAAAAATTGTTTCATTTTAAACGTTTCCTGGTCCTCACAGGCCTGTAACAGTTCTTCACCAATTTCCATTCTCTGCTCTGTCTTGTCAACTTACACAACAAACCACAAACTGTGCCTGTACCCCTCTGAACAAAAAGACTATAGCCCTATTCTGTCAATGGAGAAAGTTCCTGAAAGGAGTGAAATATATTAATCATCATATTGCTCTTTATCGAAAGAATAGCTATCTTCTTTTTTTTTTTCTCACCATTCATTTTCTTCATCATGGTTTCTTACTATGGGCCAGCCATGGCCTTCAGTCTACAGAAGACACCTTAATCTGTGTCTTTGAAAAAAAAAAAAAACGAGGTATACATTCCTGCGTAGCCTCACTGTCTCTATGGCACCGTCGACCGATCGTTGTCCTCTCTCTGCTTCGACTACACATCCCACAGGTAACACATCTCCCTGAGTTCTATGTTCACTGCCTGGCATGCGTGCATGGTGCACGGTTTTCTTGAACAGGAGAGCTCAGAACTCTTCTGTTTATTTTGGATAGCCTGCACAAACGATGCATGTTTTCAGTCAGCACACGCCCCCGACAGATAAACATACAAAATCACCAGGAACGTGGGCACAATTTCTGACAGAGGGGGAGGAAGGACTTAGCACACCATCAAATGTAAGCAATATATTGTATAGATGGATGTTGAAAAATTGAAGAAAATGTTTTTCTGTGGAATCTATTAGCTCATTCTCACCTGCTATCAACTCTGTCTGGAAGATTAACTTGTACCAGTTTGGACATTTTGATGCAGATTTTTTGGGGAGGTTATGACAGTTTACTGATCATAAGATAAAGATTATGCATGAAGATATGTCACATCATATGTCAGAATGTAGGTAAATGTTGGTGGAATTTGATTTATTAAAAGAATATATCGTACAGAATCTGACCATAACATGTTTAGATTGCTCAAATTCTTCTTGGCTTGGCTTCGCAGATGAAGATTATTGAGGGGGTTGTCCACATCGGTTGCAGGCGCTCTGATGGCTGATGAGTCCTATGCAGGACAGGCATGATCTGCCACAGCGGCCACAGGTCAGGGTCGGGTCCGGTGGTTCTTGAGCTGCTGCAGCCTGGCGTGCTTTCCTCCTTTGCCTCTTTTCTCGGAGGCTTTCTCTGCGGGAGGCTTCAAACGAGGATGCAGCCTTGTGAATGGTGCTTCTCCAGGCGCCATGGTGGCAGCGAGGTCTGACCACTGGCGGTGGTCGATGTTACAGGTACTGAGGCTTTTCTTTAGATTGTCTTTGTAGCGCTTTCTAGGCGCTCCTCTATCACGATGGCCAGTGGACAACTCTCCGTAGAGGACTATTTTTGGCAGGCGGTGATCCTCTATCCTGGAGACGTGCCCTGCCCAGCGCAGTTGGGACTTCAGCAGTAGAGCCTGTATACTTGAGACCTCCGCTCTTTCAAGGACTTCAACATCGGTGGTAAAGTCACTCCAATGGATGTTGTGCAGAGGCAGCGCTGCTGGAAGCATTCAAGGAGTTGCAGGTGGTGATGGTAAAGGACCCACGACTCTGAGCCGTACAGGAGTGTGGTCAGTACGACTGCACGAAACACGCTGATCTTGGTGCTTTGCTTCAAATGCTGGTTGTTCCACACTCGTTTGTAGAGTCTTCCGAATGCACTGTTTGCTTTGGCCAGTCTGTTGTCAATTTCTTTATCAAGCTTGGCATCTGAAGAGATGGTGCACCCCAGATAGTTTGCTCAAATAGTAACAGTGGAAATATGTGAGGGAGTGAATTAGCAAAAGTGAGGCATCCTGTTCAAATCAAAAAGTAAAGTTAAATAAAGAAATAAATAGATTTTAACTTTAAAAAGAAGAAAAATGCTGTCAGAAGAAATGATTGTAGCTGTAAAGGTGATGTGCTTCATTCCAGGACCCCCCACAAGTGAGCCGGAATTGACAGTTAGAATGATATCTCAGATTTCTTCATCAGAAAAGACAGTCTGGAAGCATCTTTTGAAAAGCATTATTTTTTAGATTTGCTTGTGTGCTGACAGTATATTACTATTTGATTGTAGTGCGTGTGTGAGTACTTGAAACCAGGATTGTCTGTGTGCCTGCCTGTGTGTGTCAGAGCATCAAACTAGAGTTGTTGTCTTGCAGAATTACCGCCTTGTGACGAAGGAGTACATCGCCACAGGTCATGATGGCTACGATGTCTTCAAAGACTGTGAAGTGTTGGTGAGTACAGCGCTGACTGATGGAGAAGCAAATAGGTCAGCTTAGGTCACAGCAGTGGGTCAGGTCAGGTATGCTATGTGAAATGCTTTTTAGTCAAGTCACAAGTGTGATCCCTATAAGGAAAATTTGAGTCAATCAAACAGCTTTAAGGAATCTATATCATCTCAGTGATTTTGCATCTCACAGACAAAGATAACCGCATTCTAAGAATGTTGAGAGCATATCTGTTGGCCAGTTAAAGGTGAACTTGTGGTCCGTTTCAGTTGAAGTCTCTACATTCTCTTTGAATTTTGTTCTCTGCCTGTTGTATAGAACTCATGCAATTTTCACCCAGACTCAAAGGAACGTTGATGGTCATGCAAGACATGGCAGGAAGCTTTGAGTCTTTGTTCAAGATGCCATTGAAGTACCTATTATGTATGAGAATTTTCTGTCTTGGTGCCTAGCCAAGCTGCCATTCATGTGGCCATTATGATTACACGTTTTGACCTTGGCTCTTTATTCAAAATGCCAATGATTCACCCATTTGATCTGTGTATTTTTGTCCGGCTCATAGTTTTACGCTGCCATTGATTTACCTGTAGTAAATCTACATATTTTGACTTTGGTTCATTAATCGAGATGCCATTGATTTGCCCTTTTGATCGGTGTATTTTTGTCTAGCTCTTAGCAGCCATCAATATGCCTGTTATGACTATATATTTTGGCCTTGGCTCTGTATTTAAAATGCCATAGGAATGCCTATGATGACTGTATTTTTTGTCTTGACTGTTAGTGTAGCAGCCATTGACATGTCTGTTTTACCATGCTTTTGGTCTGGGCTCTTTGAGCTTCCATTGACATGCCTTTTACTGCTAAAAGTAGTTTAACAATATACTTACCTCTCCAAACAGTAGGCTGCCCTCCCGCTTCCCGCAGAGCCCAGAAAAGTCCAAAAATTGGTTGAGCTGAGAAAGAGCTGAAGAGTAACTCACTAAGGGAGATCACTCTGGCACACATCCACAGTCGAGGTAAAGTTACCTCCCCAGTCTACCAATTTTTTTGGGGGGAAGGGGATCCCCATGTTTGGTGATGTTCCTCTCTAAATAAGGATTAAACATTTGTTTGAACTGTTAAGTATATTGTAAAACTATGTTTAATAGTAAAATTTCTGTTTCATGCCTGACTGATATTGACAGCTGACAGACGAGCAGTGCCCCGCCCTGTCCACGGCTGTGCAGAACCACTTTGAGTCTGTACAGATCTTTCAGGGAAAGAAGGAGTGCAAGTCAGGCCATCGCCAGTCCCTTGTCGCCCAAGTCCAGTGAGTGGTGTGTGTGTGTGTGTAAGAGTGTGTGTGTGTGTGTGTATGTGTGCGTGCGTGTGTGCGTGCATAAGTTAGTCTGTATGTGTATGTACGTGAGTACATGAATGTGTGTGTGTGTGTGTGTGTGTGTGTGTGTGCGCACGCGTGTGTGGGCGTGCGTGTGTGCGTGCATTTGAAAAGAGAGACAGAGTGTGTGTGTGAGTGGGTGTGTGTGTGCACATGAGGTGAGTGTGTGTGTGCACATGAGAGTGTGTGTTTGTATGTGTGTGTGTGTGCACATGAGATTGTGTGTGTGTGTGCGCGCTTGAGAGTGTGTGTGTGTGCGCATGTGAGTGTGTGATTGTGTGTGTGTGCACGCATGCTCGCACGTACATGCATGTGTGTATGTGTGTGCGCGCGAGCGTAGAGTGTGTGTGTATGTGTGTGTGTGAGAGAGTGTGTGTGTGTATGTGTGTCTGTGAGAACGTGTGTGTGTATGTGTGTATGTGTGTGTGTGTGAGAGCATGTATGTATGTATGTGTGTGTGATAGATGTGTTAAATGCATGTGCATTCTTACTTGACAATCTGCATGTCGTTATGCGCAAACGTTTAATAAGTATTCAAATTCAGCCACAAGATTTATTCAGTAACCTGCAGAACACAATCTGGTCGGAGGACTGGGGCAAAGGAGGAGAGTGATGGAGAAGAAAGGAAATCTCCATCAGCCGCCATGGCGAAGTGGTTAGCGTCGCAGACTCCCAGCTGGGAGGTCATGGGTTCGATGCCATCAGAGTCATGTAGGTTTTTCTGCCCTGACCGGCTCCTACCCAGAGTTGAGTTTGCTGCGGACTCAGTTGGGAAGACTGGGACCACACAGTCGAGTTTCATCCACTTAATGGATGCGTTTCTGGGAGTGTTGATCAAATTTCCTGACCAACACTGCAGGTGCCTGTATCTCTCGGGCCTGGTTGACGCCGGGATATATTATGAAAGGAAGTGTAGAGTGCAGCCCTGTCATGTAGTCTCAGACCGAAATGGAATTCCATAGCATCATCTTAATCATCCTCATTCTCATCGATCAACATAAAAAAAAAATGTCTCAAATTCTGTGGCCCTTCGTGCCCTGCTCTCATGGTGACCTCAATTTCGATGTCCTCTCCATGTCTGTGGTCTTGATTTGGTTCCGTCGGGGTTGCCGGTATCGGCGAGTCCGTGGGGTTGTCGTTGGATGGACATGGTGGCGCCTTCCGGAGGGAGAGCTCACTCATGCCGGCTCCGCAACTAAGCAATTATTTTGTCAGTAGGGGGCTTAGTAGGTGGTGTCCTGCGTATGTTAGATCAGAACAGGCGCCACTGAACACCACCGAAGTGACTCGGCAGCAGTGTAGTGTCTCCTCTGGTGGGTTGCCTCTTGACGACTTGACATTGACTGCTCCCTGTGGATTGCTGGTGCCGGGGCTGCGGTGGGGCCGACCGGGCTGTGGCTGTGGACGGGGTGTCAGAATGAGCGGTGTGGGTGCACTGCCTCTGAGGTAGCGCAGAGGTTGGGACAGCAAAAAAAAAAAAAAAAAAAAAAAAAAAATCTGCCAAAATTACTGTAGAAGGAAAATCATGGTTTGGAGGTAAAGACTGCCCAGAGTGGGTAGATCACTCAGCTCAAAGATACCCACTTCAATGTCTAGTTTTGTGTTGTAACCGTCCTGCTTCCAAACACACTGCGGGTTAACGTCAGCTGGGTTCAGGGCCTGACTGCGGACATTTTCATCTTGTGCATCATGTCTTCATGTCCTCCGTGTAAGACAGGAGTTTGTGGCACATTTCATGAGCTACCCATTACTACAATGAACAGGGAGAGGATTCAGGAATAACAAAGTGGGACGTTGAATGAGGAAGGAGATGACGGAGATTCTGCAGCCCTTACTGCTGCTGTCTTGATAACAATAACAGCAACAAAAGACAACAACGACAAAAAAAACCCGCCCCTTACATTTCCTGTCACCCACGCATGGTTATTCCATTGTTTTTTTTTTTATGGTAGATAGTTACATGTTCTTCCCCTTAAGGCCCCCCTCCACCTCCCCTTTCTGGTTGTTTCTCATTTCTCTGGCATTGTTGTAAGGTTCGTGCATGCTGAATTTAGAAAGTGTTTGAATAGGAACTTAGAGTATGTGCTTATTCCAGAAAGCATGTTTAAGGTAATGCTTAAATATCCAAATGAAGAGAGCCATTTCTTTTTTCTATGATTATTGTTGTTTTATTCTGATATGATTTGAGAAACGGAAACTGTTCTTTATTTCATTTTGGTAATCTTGTGTCTCAGACTTTACGAAATATCTCCCATGGTTTCCGTTAAAGTGTAAGAAGTACGCCTTTTGCAGGAAGGACAAACTGATGCGGGAGCAGAACAATGAGCAACCAGGGAAGCCACGCCGCCTGGTGCGACAGGAGAGTATCCATGACGCTGAGGCTGAGTGCTCCTTCCTGTGCCCTCATGTGGAGGGACGCATCTTCATCACGTCGGATGAGGTAATGAGAAGAGGTTTATGGATAAGCTTTTTGCCAAGTAATAGTGTCTGCCTGCTGTCTGCTGTTGCCATTCGTTTTCATCCCTGTCTGTCCTGTTGCTCACATCAGAGGGTTTGATCATTCTAAGATTAGAAGTGAAGTGAACTGCTGCCTGGGATTGGTTCTCAAAGGGTCAAACCACTATCTGTGACTGGCATTCAAAAGGGTTAAATCTCTTAGTGGATTAGCGCTCAGATGGTTAAACCTCTAGAGACCTGGGGTTGGCACTCAAGGGATTAAACTTTATGTGGGATTAGCACTCAAGAGGATAAACTTCAAATTTGGATTAACAGTCACTGAGTTAAATTTCAGCGGAGAATTGGTTACTCAACGGGTTAAAGCTCCATATAGGATTGGCTCTATGGGTTAAAGCTGTAAGTAGTATTGGCACCCAAGAGATTAAAACAATTTCTGTACAGAATTTGTACCAAAGGAATTAACCCTTTCACCGCCAGACATTCTATTTTGCATAAATCCCCATCGCCAGCCATTTTTCCCAAAAAGCTCTTATTTTATACCAGCATATGTGAAACGCGGATATCTTTGGAACTAAACAACCAATTCTCATGCTATTTTTTGTAAAATGGAGGAGATACACTGTACTTTTATTATATCATAACATGTTAGTAATGGTAAGTAAACAACAATTTCAAATTGTTAGTACTTTCAAGTGCAAAAAAAATGCAAAATAAAAAAAAGAATGTTATGTTCCTTCTAAACGTAAAAAAATGAAGAAAGAATGCCAACAAACTCTCAACAAGGGAGGAAAAATACTCCACTCACAATTGAAGACTAGAAAGTATGATATTTCCACCAGAAAAGTGGAATAAACAGCCACAAACACAACTACTCCAATAGCAGGGAACACACACATAACACACACACACACAACACACACATACACACACACACACACACACACACACACACACACACACACACACACACACACACACACACACATGCTTATGCCTAACTGGTACACATGTAAGAAAGAAAAAGGGCACACACACACACACACACACACACACACACACACACACACACACACACACACACACACACACATACACACACGTCCCTTTCACTCTCATCAGTAATATTTTTTTATGAACCCAAAGTCATTCATGTGCCTGTTGGTCTCTGAACCTTTGAGAGCCCTTCAGCTATTCATAAAACCCACCCAACATGTCTCTGTGGCTCGCCTCTCACGTGTCAGTTGGCCACGCCCCCTTCAACCTCGACCAGCAAGTGTCGGCCCACAGCGTGTGTGAAGTTCATAGCTCGCCCCCTCACATAACCCATCAGTCAGTCAGTGAACAGTCAGTCAGTGCTGGCTGGCTCAACACAAAAACACTGGGGTACAGCGGTAGTAAGTGGGCGTCTAGTCTTATCTCTCGTCAGCACGCCTCCTCTCCCAACTATTTGGCCACGGTCCAACGCTTCACGTTGCAATAATTCGGTCAAGCCCTCACTATCGTTGTTTCCTTTTAACTATCTGGGTCTTCTTCATCTGTATTAGGAACAACTGACCATCTATTCAATATTCCCAGCACTTGATGTGTGGTGAATGTACGGCAAGGTCGAGTACGTAAAGTGCTTGGTGGTGACATCATAGTGAATGGAAAAACAATCTGAATAAAGTCGATAAAACACTGAACTGAATAGTGTTCTGACAAAGCAAATGGCTGTGAGCACGGGCCAGACCATCCCCCAACTATGGTGTTTATTGCTGGCTTTTTATTTCATGAACTTGGATTCATGAACTTGGATCGTGAGAGTATCAGGAGTTAGGTCACCCTACTTTGTCGCCAAATGGCGACGTCGGCGCTCTGCCCTGTCATCGCCAAAAGGCACCTTTGGCGGTGAAAGGGTTAAAGCTGTATGTGGTATCGGTACTAAAGAGGCCAAAACTGTATGTGGCACTGGCACTCAAGAGGTTAAAGCTACCTGGGACTGGCCCTGAAAGAGTATAATCTGTGAGACTGACTTTTAGAGGTTTAACTCTGTGCGTGGGGATGGTGAGCATTGCAAAGTGGGAGAGGAACACCATTTCTGTTCTCATCATCCAGCAGTGCTGGGACTGCTTGTCTTCAGTCCTCGTTGTTCAGTCTGAACTGTGGTGAAGTGTGGTGTGGTGTACCTGTTAGCGGTTTATTTTTGTTTGTTTTTAATGTTGTCTTAAATTGATAATGTTTTATGTTGGGGGAAAGACAGTGATGATGGGAGGAAGAAGAGATGGGGCAGACTGAGTGGAGTAGAGAGCACCCACTGAGATTGAGAGGCTGGCTGGGGAAGAGGGGATGGGTGGGGTGTCTGCAGGATAAGAAAGAGAGAGAGAGAGGGGTGGAATGTGTGTGGTTGTGGAGGGAGGATTGATTTCTGCATGATGGAAGACAAAGGCACAGAGAGATGGGGGGAGGTTTAGGGAGTGAAGCGAGAGTAAGTGTGTGTGTGTGTGTGAGAGAGAGAGAGAAAGCTAAGGAGGAGGTGGGGTGGCTGAAGGTGGTGGGGTTAGTGTGAAAAGGGGAACAGGGAGGGAGAAAGAGAGAGAGAGAGAGAGAGAGAGAGCACAAAAGAGTGACATGGGCATTCTTTCTGAACCTCTGATACTGATTACAACCTGACATACTGCTAACTTTTTAAAAAATGTTTTTGATTGTTAACTTCTTTTTTGAACTACGTTCAGAGATCCCATCTAGTCCTATTGCTGTGTTGCTGTGTGTGCAGAACTTGAACGCCATTTCTCCCACCACACTTCACCACAATCTCAGTGTCATCAAGGAAGCTTCAGACTCTGTTCGCAGCAGCACTGAAAGTCTGGAGAAAATCTAACAGCAGTTACAACTTGAGAGATGGCAGTGTAACGTGGTGAAATATTCATGTGTTCCAAGAGGAGGGTGTGGAGGGGGCTTGTCTTTTTATCAGACGTATGCGAGAAACATGATTCCATCCTTATGTACACATGCTTTTGCAGGTACACATATCAATCCATATATGGTGTGTGGGAGATATCAATCTATCTATATCTGTATCTATCTGTCTGTATATACACATATATAGCTGCACAAAACAGATGGACACAGATAGATATACACACACACGCGCACACACACACATACGCACTCACTGAAGTGAGAAGAAAATTAGTTCTCAGAAGAGACTTACAAAGGGTTCTTTTCTTGCAAAGACAAAACTTTTTTTTAGTGCTACGGTATACTGCTCAATGCCAGTTCCAAGGATACAGTTTGTAGACATCCAGACAGCTTGATGCTCGGTCGACTTCGGGAGGTCTGCACATGGACTTTCTGGCCCGGAGAAGTTGAGGAAAAGAAGATGACTAACACAACACTAACATTAAATGCAAGGAAAACTCACTGGCAACCTCACAACCAGTGTTACGATGCTCAGAAGGTAATGCCGGCACATCTGCAACATTTAAACGAGTGTTGTGATAGTCCAGAAGTCAACGAATGACCATAAACATATTGAACAGATGTCCAAGAGGAAAATGTTGTGGAAAACTTGGAGACAGCTTAACAGTCATTATGTCCAGATGTCCCTGATCTGCGAAAGGATTCCACATGCAAAAAAAAAAAAAAAACGATTGCAAAAATCAAAATGGTTTTGAATAGCTGATGTCACGGGTAGGTGAGGGTTGGGGAAGGGGGGGGGGGGGGGGTAAGGGAAAGGAGAGAGAGAACAAGGAACGGAGTGGTACGTGGTAGGAGGAGGGAAGCTTTTCTTGATTAGTGACACTTGAGTAGGGCAGGCTTCAGGGGAGAGTATGAGAATGAAAGAGTGTGTGTGTATGTGTGTGTGTGTGTGTGTGTGTGTGTGTGTGTGTGTGTGTGTGTGTTTGCGTGCGTGCGTGCGTGTGTGAAAGTGAGAGAGTGAGAGAAACAGTGAGAGGTAAAGAAGTCAGGTAAACAATGAGCACTGCACACTTCAGTTGTTGGTTTAGTGATTTCAAGGGAGCCATTTGATCCCTTCTCAATTTTTTGTTTGTTTTGTTTTTAGCCAAACCTTAACAAGTTTGTTTGCACAGTTAACACAGAAGGGCATGTAGGCAAGTGTGCAGGTTCTAAGTTTTCAGAATGCCAAAATACAAATAAAATACACAAATAAAAATGTAAAGCAACAGAGATTTTACAAACAATACGAAAAGGAGACGTAAATTTCCTGCGTACCAGTCTTCTGCAGACGTTACAAACTGTAAACACCAATGCTCAAACCAATAACTCCCCTGATATCAGTCAGCATGAGGATGACAGGGATTGTTAATGTTATTCTCATGCTGACTGCTACCTACTAAGCCCCCTACTGACGACAATGATTGCATAGTCGTGGAGCTGGCATGAGTGAGCTCTCCCATGGAGGGCGCCACTGTGTCCGTCAAACGACAGCCCCCATGAACTCACCGATACCGGCGACCCTGACGGAACCAAACCAAGGCCACAGACGTGGAGAGGACATCAAAACTGAGGTCACCATGAGAGCAGGGCATGAAGGGCCACAGAATTTGAGACTTTTTTTTTTATGCTGATTGATGAGAATGAGGATGATTAAGATGATGCTACGGATTTCCATTCTGGTCTGAGACTGCATGACAGGTTTGTACTCTACGCTTCCTTTCATATTATATCCCTGCGTCAATGAGGCCCGAGAGATACAGACACCGGCAGTGTTGGTCAGAAAATTTGAGCAACACTCTCAGAGACGCATCCATTAAGTGGATGAAACTTGACTGTGTGGTCCCAGTCTTCCCAACTGAGTCTGTAACAAACTCAACTCTGGGTAGGAGCCGGTCAGGGCAGAAAAAATCCCACATGACTGTGACGGGAATCGAACCCACAACCTCCTAGCCTGGAGTCCGTGACGCTAACCACATCGCCAAGGGACTGGTGTTTGTCAGAAATTTACTTCTTTGTTTTGTATTGTATGTCAGATCTCTGTTACTTTCCATTTTGCATTATGTGTTCATTTGTATTTTGGCCTGGTTTCCGGTGATGCTACAGTCTGTGATGCTACAGTCATTTTTGTTTGAAACTGCATTTTTGTTTTCTGGTTTTTTTTTTGTTTTTGTTTTTTGAAAATATAAATTCAAGAAAAACTGTCCCTTCAAGAAAAACTGTGCCATCAAGAAAAACTGTGCCATCAAATAGTTGAATATCTGTGTTGTATGTAGAATGCAAGACCTTTTGTAATGTCCAGCTAATACTGGGTTTGGGTAGTAGTTTTCTTTTTTTTTTTTCTTTTGGCCTTCGTTATAGTAGCTCATGTTAACCACGTGAACTCCACCGGCTGTGAAACATGGAAGAAAGACATTCAGGGTGCTCAAATCTTTCAGGATGTGTGGCACTGCTGTACAAAGTTCCATCATTTATAGAAAAAAAGCTGCACTGTTGCAGTCTATTTTCATACGCAAAATAAAACTAAAGACATTCATATTTCAGCATGTTAAATTTGCCATGATTTATGTCCCGGTATTCAAATTTAAGTTATCGGTAAGATGTTTGAGCATTTGCAACTGTGATAAATGTGTATTTGACTTCTTTTTTTTCAGACTTACCACATGTTATGCTTTTTACAGAGCGTGATATAGAATTTCATAGAATGAATATTTCAATAGAAGAAAATGGCTGAATAATTCAGTGATATTTGTTGTCCACCAGATCTGACAGAGATGTATTCATTAAGAAATGTTATAGCTGATTACATTCCAAAATACTGTACAAGTCAATGAAGAATGGATGAGAAAGTTCAGATTTTGTCATGGCGTATTTTCCTGCTCTTCTACAGTTCCAGTTTGTGATCATGCAAGAACAGGAGTGCAACACGCAGTTCATCTAGTTGTGGAACTTTGGAAGTTAAAGTTCAGGTCAACATTTCAATGATTTTAATGTTTGCAGTTCTGTTTTGTACACTTCCATCATTCACAGAAAGAAAAATTGTGCAAGTACCATCTATTCCCAGTGAAAGAACAACAAATGATTACACATTTCAACCAGTTAAGCGTGCTATCCTCTTTTCCAGCAGTTCCAGTTTGTATTTGTGTAAGGGCAGGAGCAGATGGACATGGAACTTGTTTGTCTTTTCCAAATGTTCTGATCAGTGGTCTTTAAAAAGAAAATGCACCTAGTACAAAAATAAATGATAAAGGAAGCTTTTGGTCCCATGTGGAAATCATCATATGCCTATAACATGAAATTTATGCTGCTTCCTAGTATTCGAAAAGAATGAGAAACTCCGTCACATTCTTCTTCAGCATCCAGGCGAATATTTATGGACACCTTAGTGATTGGTTTTCGCAAATAACTCAAACCTTTAATGACAAAAGCCATGTCAATTTGGACAGTTACTGAAAATTTGTTTCTACTGTGAAACTCTCAAGTCCGATACGCATTTGGTCAAAATGTGGTAATACAGCCTAACAGAATGAGAAATTCTGATGAAGTGATGAATTGTCAGTGTAACCTCTGTTTTCAAAGGAACCATGCATCTCTTGATTATTTGAGCATGATGTGAATTTAGTGTGTTTTAAAAAAAGGTATTGCTGAAACTATGTGCCCTTTTGATGTGTCATTCCAGAGTTTCGTCAGTTGGAGCAAAGCAAAACTGTTCTTTCAGCTGAATAGCCAAAACATGCCAGGCTGAGAAGGTTACAGATCAGTGGCTTTGTTAGGGCTGAAATGTTGAAACAAAAAAAAAAAACAAAAAAAAAAGCAGCACCATAGGTAACGAACATTTAATTGTTTTATCATGAAAGGAAAAGTGGCCTGCCTTGTTTTGTGCTGTATTATTTTATGCCTTCTCACCTCATTTAGAATTCCTTTCTGTAAAAATCCCACACACAGCTATCACAATAATGCCACGATGATTTCAAGATCAGCATTCTTTCTCTCCCCAAAAGTTTTCACAAAGCGCTATACTTTTACCAAAGTGTTGCATTTCTTTAAGTCAAACTCGCTTTGTTTGTGTGTGTGTGTGTGTGTGTGTGTGTGTGTTTGCTCTGTATAGATTTATTTCTTCTGAACTGTAACATCATATTTTTTGTGCTTGTTTTTACACTGTAGTCCGTCTGTCCTATGCGAATGTTCTTGAATGTCAGTTCTCTTTTCCATCGTAACATTTTGTTTCGGATCACATGGTCAGTAGGAAGAAACTCTAGGGACAATTTGACAGCAGGTCTTCAGAGGAGAAACCCCCCTCAGACGAGTGTTTCACCTCTGAACTCCTTACACTCTAAGAGGGCCGGGCCGCTCCCAGATGCCCTTCTACTGCCAGCTTTTTTTTTTTTTGGCGCTGCTGGGATTTGAACCCACAACTTTTGGATGGGTGGATGTCTTAAGGCATGCCTTTTTAGACGGATGTCTTACCCCACTGCTATCGGGACACCTGTTCTGAGCTGGGAAGTTTAAGCCTAATGAAGTTCACTGTTGTTCCTCCTCAACCAGATCCAGCTGGAACTCTTTTCGGCTGCCTCTGCCATTGCCTTCAGGGTTCTGGTCCTCTTCTTCCCTGAAATCCCGAGCTGTTTCATGAGGTCATAGGCTGATGAGCCTACAAATCCCCTTGCTCCCACTTCTATGGCGATGATCCGGGCCTGGAAGCCAGATTCCCTCAAACCGGTCGTAGACTGGCATACTTCTCAGTCTTATAGAGGTGCGCTTGCTCCATTCTGCATTGGAATGGCACAGTGAGTTCGATCAGAATCATTTGATTTGATGATCCTGAGTGTAGAACTGTTAACATTATATTTTTGGTGCCTGTTTTCATACTGTAGTCTGTCTGTCCTATGTGGATGTTCTTGAATGTCAGTTCTCTTTTCCATTGTAACATTTTGTTTTGGAACACATGGTCAGTGATAGTGAACATGGTATTTTTATTTCAAATTAAATTCTGTTATTTGATGAATATATCTCCACTTGTGGGACGTTTTATTAGACTTGCATATTTTGATAGTGTGCAGCCTTTACTGTTTCAGTCAAATGATCAAAATCGTCATTGGAAGGGATGTCTGTCTGTTGTGTGAGACCCTGATACCAGCATATCAGTTTGTGGTTGTTGTGAACCCCAGCACTGGCTAAACTGATTTTTGGTTGAATTCTGTGCCACAGTATAGAAGATTGTTTTTGTTTCATATTCATTTATTTGTTCATGTTAACTGGTGAAATCAAAACTGAGGTGCTGAAAGAAAAGCGTTGAAGGAGCAAAGGGAAACGTTTTGCTAGTGAAGGACGATGTTGCAGCAGTGAAGGATGACGCTGAAGTAGTGAGTCAAGGAAGACTCTGAAGTATGGAAGGAAGACTTTGCAGTTCTAAAGGAGGATATGGAAGAAATGAGTGAAGGAAGACATTGACAAATTTTTTTTTTTCTTTTTTTTTTTTTTTTTTGGCGTACGCAGGCTGATACTCCTGCGGACACTCCTGTATAGACAGGCAGGGATTAATCCCATCTACCCAACAAAGGGAGTGGAGTTTTGTGTGTATGACCAGTTTTTATCCTGCCATTAAGGCTGCCATACTCTATCTTCAGGGAAGGTGCATGCTATGTGTAATGTGTTATCCATACCAATGGCCAAACTGGCCTTCTCTTCCAAAAGTTGGTGATAGGATTTTACGTGTGTGCAAGATGTTATGCGTGCGTTCACACACGGAACCTCGGTTTATTGTCTCATTCAAAAGACTGTATGGGAAATGGAGTCAGAACCAATGTTAACTCTAAGGGAAAAATCCCCCTGTACCGAAACGGCCCGGCGGAGATTCAAATCCGCAACCCCAAGATTACAAGTCCGGCGCTCTACCAACCCAGCTATTCAGGCCCCATTGAGAAATGAATGGAGGAGGAAGTGAAGGAATACATAGAGTAGTGAAAGAGGAGGAAGTGAAGGAAGATAATGAGTAGAGAATGGTGAAGAAAGTGAAGGAAGACATTGAGTAGAGAATGGAGGAGGAAGTGAAAGAAGATAATAGAGTAGTGAATAAAAGATGTGGAAGAAGTCAGTAAAAGAGTGAAGGAAGATACTGACGAATTCAAGGAAAACACTGAAACAATGAAAGAAGACACTGAAATGGTGAAGGAAGATGTTGCAGTAGCGACGGAAGACCATAAAGCAATGAAAGAAGATATTGCAGTAGGGAAGGAAGACCATAAAGCAATGAAGGAAGATGTTGCAGTAGTGGACGAACACCATAAAGCAATGAAGGAAGATGTTGCAGTAGTGGACGAACACCATAAAGCAATGAAGGAAGATGTTGCAGTAGCGAAGGAACACCATAAAGCAATGAAGGAAGATGTTGCCGTAGTGGACGAACACCATAAAGCAATGAAGGAAGATGTTGCAGTAGGGAAGGAACACCATAAAGCAATGAAGGAAGATGTTGCAGTAGGGAAGGAAGACCATAAAGCAATGAAGGAAGATGTTGCAGTAGTGGACGAACACCATAAAGCAATGAAGGAAGATGTTGCAGTAGTGGACGAACACCATAAAGCAATGAAGGAAGATGTTGCACTAGGGAAGGAACACCATAAAGCAATAAAGGAAGATGTTGCAGTAGTGGACGAACACCATAAAGCAATGAAGGAAGATGTTGCAGTAGTGGATGAACACCATAAAGCAATGAAGGAAGATGTTGCAGTAGGGAAGGAAGACCATAAAGCAATGAAGGAAGATGTTGCAGTAGTGGATGAACACCATAAAGCAATGAAGGAAGATGTTGCAGTAGTGGACGAACACCATAAAGCAATGAAGGAAGATGTTGCAGTAGTGGACGAACACCATAAAGCAATGAAGGAAGATGTTGCAGTAGTGGACGAACACCATAAAGCAATGAAGGAAGATGTTGCAGTAGTGGACGAACACCATAAAGCAATGAAGGAAGATGTTGCAGTAGTGGACGAACACCATAAAGCAATGAAGGAAGATGTTGCAGTAGTGGATGAACACCATAAAGCAATGAAGGAAGATGTTGCAGTAGTGGACGAACACCATAAAGCAATGAAGGAAGATGTTGCAGTAGTGGACGAACACCATAAAGCAATGAAGGAAGATGTTGGAGTAGTGGACGAACACCATAAAGCAATGAAGGAAGATATTGCAGTAGCGAAGGAAGACCATAAAGTAGTGAAGGAAGATGTTGCAGTTGTGGATGAACACCATAAAGCAGTGAAGGAAGATGTTGCAGTAGCGAAGGAAGACCATAAAGCAATGAAGGAAGATGTTGGAGCAGTGGAGAAAGATGAAGTAGTGGACACAACGTACTGCAGTAGTAAAGGTAGACATTGCACTAATACAGGAAGACAATTGAAGTAGTGAAAGAAGATGTCACAGGTGGAAGCTGTGTGGAAAACTAAAAAAGATTAGCTGTAGGTGCCATTGACACTGCTTCCCGGGGGAGGGGGGGGGGGGGGTGGCTCCTCATGTAACTGACAGGTTTATGGTAGTCATACAGAAAGGTAAAAATGAGTGAAAACCAAGACAAGGCCATTGACCAGAGTAGAGAGCCCTTTTATTGGTGGTGATCACATTTCTGATTCAAACTGCCACATGCATTCCAAGTTAGTTGTGCCATACGCTTTTTTTTGGATAGCTTGTCTTCGACGTTTAACCAGCTTTGAACATGTTTGCCATAAAAAAAAGTATATGTTCCGGTGACTGACCTATTTTATCTTTTGACAGACACTGAGTAAGCATGTCCTGGTGACTGACTGTCTTTTCATTGATACTGAGTAAGCCACTAGCTCATGTTACATGGATACCTTTTTGGTCCGGTGATGTGTAAACCAGGGTGAGTGGGTTTACAATTTTTCTGGACATTGGTTCAGGAAGTTTCATTTTGTTTATTGCTTCCAGCAGTTGTTAGATTAATTGTATTATCAGGTTTTTTTTTTTTTTCAACACATATATTTGTTTAAAGTGGCTGAGTTAAATCACAGTGGTGCTCAGACAGACATGGCTGCTGTTATGTACTTCAAATTGTGTGATTTCAAAAAACTTCTTTATGTTGTTTCAAACATCTGTTTTACAATGAATGTGTTTAATCTATCATTCATGTGCGAGTCATTCCATGGCCATATCTATTACAGATAGACGTAGAGAATTTCGAGTCAGAATCGAACCGGTGCACAGAAATTTGACTGAAAGATCATTGGTTGTTAATTCACTTTCTGCTGAAAATTCAAACAGATTTTTTTTGTTCTTTTGTCATTCAAAGGAAACAAAACACAAAACACAACATGCACATGATTAGATATTAGTAATGATGCATTGTACAACCACATTAGCAGAAACAGACTGTTTTAGCATGGAATGATTCCTGCCACACCATTTGCTTGGTGAGACGTACACATCCACCAGCGGTTTTATTGCACTTGCACTTGTAGGCACACACACAGAGACACACAAAGATACCCACATATACATGCACACGCACGCACACACACACACACAGACACACACACACACACACACACACACACAACGCACATGCATATACACTTAGTCACACATACTCAAGGAGCATAAGTGAGTAATGCTTTCAGAATATTGACAACTATGGAGAGGGCAGCCTCATGAAATAAAAAAAAAAAAATTCAGATTTATGATCTAAAGTTACATTATACTCCACGGTATCTCTTTTCTGACTTCTTAGTGAAGTGAGACTAGCATGACACATAAAGCGTTTTACATACTGTTTTTGGTTTTGTGTATTTTTCAACTTGTTTGTGTATTTGTTTATTTGTTTTTACAATTTTTTTTTTCCTATGCTGTAGTGTGAGCTTGTAACTACATTTATTTCATGCTTAATGCTTTATCTCAGCTCCTGTGTATGCTCATTATATTTAGGGGATCACGGTGATGATTGAGAAAACAATGAAGCTTGACAATCATGGCAGTTGTATTGCTTTACGTGCTGTTATTGCCAGTTATTTAAACAATATTTATGTATTGCAAATCAAAGTTGTTTGTTCAAGGTATTGTTGCTGTTTGTTAAAGTTGATGTTGCTTGTTATAGATTTATGCCTGTGATGGAATGGATTGACATTGATATAATTTAAGAAAGAAACAAATAAACAACAACACAGTTTGAAATGTTTTTGCATAGGAAATTATTATACATCAATAAACGTTTTCAATCTGTATAGATTTGCCAGATGTGCTTAGCATAGCATAATGATATATTATAGTGTAATGAATATATGAATATATACATACATATGATATTAAGGAAATATGTACACATATATATATACACATAATATTTAGGAAATATGTACACACACATATATATATATATATATATATAGAGAGAGAGAGAGAGAGAGAGAGAGAGAAATATATATATATATGAAAAGATATGTGGATGGGTAAGATTCTTGATAGATGAGATGTTGAAGGGGTGTAGATTTGATTGCATCAACACATGATTGTGTTTATTGTTGCTGCCTTGAACATAAAAGTATGTACTTTTTTTCAGCACACAAAGTCTTTAGTGTTTACCTCTCATCTTTTTTTGTTGTTGCTGATGAGTTGAAGTACAGCTTCTTAAGTTCGGTGTTGGTTGGTGACAGATGAAATGGAATCAACCAAAACACAGTGAACCTCAGTATGGAAGTAGGCCAGCACCGAAATGTTCCAGAAGAGGCTGAGGCAATATAGCTATCCTTGGTTTCCACTGAAATCTCTGGCTTATAGCAAACTCCCAGTCATCCGACGTGTATCTTTTTGTTGCTTAGAATATGTAAATGTATGCCTCTAGGTTCACTTTAAATGTAACCCTGCCCATTCACAATTAACAGTAAACAAGTGGGGTATTTTTTGCTCCCATAAGAAAACCTAACACAGAGTAACTTTTATTCAAGACTGGCACAGCCTTTTAAACTTGAATAAAGTCAGACAAATACATAGACGAACAATCTAATTTCATTTCCCATTTCATTTCCCATTCACGATTGTCAATCACTCTTTCAGATGGTAGCGTACCGTTGGATAGAAACTCCGACCCTGCTTGTGTGTTCACTGCTACTGCCGCTGTTTAGCCAATGTTTGAGTGCTTTCCCTTTTTTCTTTTTTTGCTTTATCATTGTATATACTTTGTGTACTTCATATTCATGTCTTTAACAAATGTGGTGCCTCAAAATTAGTTCACATGCATCTTATTTGTCAACTGTCATGTGCCAGGTTTTTACCTCAGAACTGTGGAATGCAGATGCCAATACGATTTTGGAAATGAGGCCAGCAAACTCTGAAAAGGAATTGGATGTGGAGTTCTATTAGGAAATGGAAACTTTTTGCTCGATACTTTTTTATTTCTCTACCTTTTTAATAAAAGCTGGCAGTGCTGTTCTTGGTTGTAGTGTGTTCATTTTGAAAGGAAAAAGTTCCTTCTGAAGCGAGAACATGATATTGATTTACTTTTATTTCTTGTGTAATTTCATGTACATCAGAACAACATTACGTATGTCCATACTATCATTTTTTCTTCACATCATATAATGCCGAGCAGCAAGTTTTCATTCTTGACTCTTTTTGAATGCATGTATAAGCAACATTGATTTGTATTGAAGTTTATGTACAGCCTATTTACAATCAATTTATGTATATATTATATTTGTTTTACCACCTTTCAATAATGTATTATCTACCTCTTATGTTTTGAAACCGGATATGATATTTTGAAGTTCTCTTTTTTATTATGTGTCTTAGTATTTTTTTTCAAATCTAGGAATTGCATTTCAGTTTGCCATAATGTTTCCAATTATAATTGGTTCTATAACTGGCTATCAAGAGTATTTAAAAGTTCAGGAAATTTTTACCTTGATCTGCTTCATATATATATATATATATATATATATATATATATATATAATATATAATATATATTCGGGGATAGCATTCTTCTTAAAACCGAAAAGCAGAGGAGTCAAATTAACACTTTCCGCGGTCACTGAGGAGAAACAATCAGGTTTCGAAATATCAGTATCTGACCAGGAGTTATATGTTAGTGAGTTTCCTCCCCATTGGAGATTGTCTCCCCCTTGGAGACTATAAGCTTGCTGAAGGCTCATTTTGAGAAGCATTTATTTTATTTTTCCCCATTCACCCACTCAAGCACATACTGTTAGTTAGGCAGAATTATCAACCACTGCAGATATGAATGCTTATCTCCCCCTGTTTCTTCAATCTAAGACAAAACAGCAAGCTTTGTTTAGTATTGAATATTTCTTGCAGTCATTGCAACACCAAGCTGCTCTGTAAGTTGCTGGAATGGTGCTCGATACTTATCCTTGGAATTTATTAGTTTATTGTAGTTTAGTCCCTTGCGGATTCATTCCAAGAACTGGCCCTCAGCACTTGTGTCTTAAGAGGTTATCTTTTTATATTTTCTACTTTTCACAAGAAAATGTAGTTTGTTTTGCTCTTTCATGATTTTCTTTTGCTTCTTACGTGGCACCTTTGGTTGGTGTTTTGAAAACTCAACAAACATACTACGGTATTGCACACCAGCCTTTTTCGGGGATAGCATATATATATATATGTATGTATGTATGTATCTATGTACATACATACAAAGAAAAGAAAACAAGCAACAATTTGCGTGTGTCTGTGAGAGACAGAAAGAGAGAGATGCACCTGTCTGTCTGCTTTCAAGATCCGTCTTTGAAAGGAGAATGGAAGGATGCATTTTCCTTACTTATAAACTTTTGAATTACTAAAAAACTATTTGTAAACATTCCAGCATTGTTGTACTGACTCTACATCTCTGTTATTGTTGCTCATGTCTCAGACACAGGAAACTGCATGGCAATGTGGAGGCCTGTCATGACATAGGGGAGGTGTTCTCCTGTCCTCAGACAGTGTAGACACAGCGTAGGGCAATGTGGAGGTCTGTCATGACATGGGGGAGGTGTTCTCCTGTCCTCAGACAGTGTAGACACAGTAGAAGGCAATGTGGAGGTCTGTCCATGACATGGGGGAAGTGTTCTCCTGTCCTCAGACAGTGTAGACACAGTGTAGGGCAATGTGGAGGTCTGTCATGACATGGGGGAAGTGTTCTCCTGTCCTCAGACAGTGTAGACACAGTGTAAGGCAATGTGGAGGTCTGTCATGACATGGGGGAGGTGTTCTCCTGTCCTCAGACAGTGTAGACACAGTGTAGGGCAATGTGGAGGCCTGTCATGACATGGGGGAAGTGTTCTCCTGTCCTCAGACAGTGTAGACACAGTGTAGGGCAATGTGGAGGTCTGTCATGACATGGGGGAGGTGTTCTCCTGTCCTCAGACAGTGTAGACACAGTGTAAGGCAATGTGGAGGTCTGTCATGACATGGGGGAGGTGTTCTCCTGTCCCCAGACAGTGTAGACACAGTGTAGGGCAATGTGGAGGCCTGTCATGACATGGGGGAGGTGTTCTCCTGTCCTCAGTCAGTGTAGACACAGTGTAGGGCAATGTGGAGGCCTGTCATGACATAGGGGAGGTGTTCTCCTGTCCTCAGTCAGTGTAGACACAGTGTAGGGCAATGTGGAGGCCTGTCATGACATAGGGGAGGTGTTCTCCTGTCCTCAGTCAGTGTAGACACAGTGTAGGGCAATGTGGAGGCCTGTTATGACATAGGGGAGGTGTTCTCCTGTCCTCAGTCAGTGTAGACACAGTGTAAGGCAATGTGGAGGCCTGTCATGACATAGGGGAGGTGTTCTCCTGTCCTCAGTCAGTGTAGACACAGTGTAGGGCAATGTGGAGGCCTGTCATGACATAGGGGAGGTGTTCTCCTGTCCTCAGTCAGTGTAGACACAGTGTAGGGCAATGTGGAGGCCTGTCATGACATGGGGGAGGTGTTCTCCTGTCCTCAATCAGTGTAGACACAGTGTAGGGCAATGTGGAGGCCTGTCATGACATGGGGGAGGTGTTCTCCTGTCCTCAGTCAGTGTAGACACAGTGTAGGGCAATGTGGAGGTCTGTCATGACATGGGGGAGGTGTTCTCCTGTCCTCAGACAGTGTAGACACAGTGTAGGGCAATGTGGAGGTCTGTCATGACATGGGGGAGGTGTTCTCCTGTCCTCAGTCAGTGTAGACACAGTGTAGGGCAATGTGGAGGCCTGTCATGACATGGGGGAGGTGTTCTCCTGTCCTCAGTCAGTGTAGACACAGTGTAGGGCAATGTGGAGGTCTGTCATGACATGGGGGAGGTGTTCTCCTGTCCTCAGACAGTGTAGACACAGTGTAGGGCAATGTGGAGGTCTGTCATGACATGGGGGAGGTGTTCTCCTGTCCTCAGACAGTGTAGACACAGTGTAGGGCAATGTGGAGGTCTGTCATGACATGGGGGAGGTGTTCTCCTGTCCTCAGACAGTGTAGACACAGTGTAGGGCAATGTGGAGGCCTGTCATGACATGGGGGAGGTGTTCTCCTGTCCTCAGACAGTGTAGACACAGTGTAGGGCAATGTGGAGGTCTGTCATGACATGGGGGAAGTGTTCTCCTGTCCTCAGACAGTGTAGACACAGTGTAGGGCAATGTGGAGGTCTGTCATGATATGGGGGAGGTGTTTTCCTGTCCCCAGACAGTGTAGACACAGTATAGGGCAATGTGGAGGTCTGTCATGACATGGGGGAGGTGTTCTCCTGTCCTCAGACAGTGTAGACACAGTGTAGGGCAATGTGGAGGTCTGTCATGACATGGGGGAGGTGTTCTCCTGTCCTCAGACAGTGTAGACACAGTGTAGGGCAATGTGGAGGTCTGTCATGACCTAGGGGAGGTGTTCTCCTGTCCTCAGTTACAGGAGTCACAAGGTAGGACTAAATAAGCAGAATTCTCCTGAGTATTCTGCGTTAGGGCCTTATAACATTAATTCTTAAGTATGTACATATGTATGTATGTATATAGGCAACAACGTCTTTACAGATATGTATGTATGTATGTACATACATATGTGGACGTATATGGTATGGTATGGTATAACGACGACAAGCCTATATGCAGAATACTTCCCAAAATGTTGTTCATTTAATATTTCCATGTTTCTTTGCTCAACATTAACCATGACAGATACACTTATCTATGGCAACATTGCAGTGGTAAACACAGATTTCACATCAAAACGCAGACTTCTTTTACCAAACTGTCGACATACATACGTACACTCACACCCCACACACACACACACGCACACGCACACACACACACACACATACACAGACATGGACATACACACAACACAACACAACGCACACAACACAACACAACTCAATACACACAGACACACACACACACACACACACACACACACACACACACACACACACACACACACACACATACATAGCTAAATGTACTCCTTTAAACACATTATGTCAGATATAGAAATTTTTGCGTATTGTGGATTTTCTGTCTCTCTTTGTCTCTGTCTCTGTCTCTGTCTGTCTGTCTGTCTGTCTCTAACCATATGTATAAACAAACGTAGGAATGGATATATGTATGTATGCATGTAGATACAGATAGATGCATGGATAGAGAGGTATTTTTGCTTGACATATTATGTGAAATAGACTCTCCATATTTCCTGGGCGCCACATCTCACAAAAAAGACATGTTGTTCACATGCCTTTTTTTTTTTTGCTATTTAGAGATAGTTTAATTCTATGTCTGGGAGCTTTTATTAAGAAATGTTCTTAACAGATGCTTTTTATTATTGTTTAGGTCACAAATGCCGCTAGTTCAACACGTTTGGACAAAGCTGATATGGCTCTCGTGATAGTTTATACTGTACACAGCGTGTTTTCATTTGATTTCACCGATGATAATTGAATATGGTTTAAGAGTCTTTTAGAAAATGACTGATCTTCTTGTGATGATATCTCTCTGATTGCATGAGATTTTAAATACTTTGATGCGTTGCTACTTTCAACGAAACTAAAAAAAATCCACTGTGATCTTTGTAGAGGAAGAAGAGGGCAGGTTGGGGAGTTTGTAAATGAGTGTGTTCATGAGGAAGTTACTGTATTTACTGTTCATGTGAATAATTAAACTCTCAGGGTGATCAGTGATTGTGCTGATGACATGGGTGTCATGAGGATGTGCTGATGACATGGGCGTCATGTGGATGTTCTGATGACATAGGTGTCATGTGGATGTGCTCATGACATGGGTCTCATGTGGATCAGCTGATGACATGGGTGTCATGAGGATGTGCTGATGACATAGGCGTCATGTGGAGGTGCTGATGACATGGGTGTCATGTGGATGTGCTGATGACATACATGCCATGTGGAGGTGCTGATGACATGGATGTCATGAGGAGGTGCTGATGACATAGGTGTCATGTGGATGTGCTGATGACATGGGTGTCATGTGGATGTGCTGGTGACATACGTGTCATGTGGAGGTGCTGATGACATGGGTGTCATGAGGAGGTGCTGATGACATAGGTGTCATGTGGATGTGCTGATGATATGGGTGTCATGTGGAGGTGCTGATGACATATGTGTCATGTGGAGGTGCTGATGACATAGGTGTCATGAGGAGGTGCTGATGACATAGGTGTCATGTGGATGTGCTGATGACATGGGTGTCATGTGGATGTGATTATGACATGTGTGTCATTTGAGTGTACTGATGACGTGGATGTCATATGAATGCACTGATGAGATGAGAGTCAAATGCTGATGACTTTGTGACATGTGTATATGCTGATGAGATGAGTGTCATGATGGATGTACTGATGACATGGCATCCTTTGGATGTGCTGATGATGTGGAACATCTTGTAGATGTGTTAATGACAATATGGGTGTCATGTAGGTCTGCTGATGACAACATGGCTGTCATGTGGGAGTGGTGATGATGCAGATGTCATGTGGGCTACCAGTGTGCTGATTACATGAATATCGTGCGGCTGACTTCTGGCTGTGTCATGAAGATTGAGGCAGACAGTTCCTGCCAGGAGAAACCATGCTGCTGATTTTATACACATCAACTGAATGTCTAAGAATTCTTGCATAATATTTGAACGTCTTTTGAAGTTCATGATCATCGATTGTAAGATCTGTTCAAATGCATGCACAGTAAAATGATCAGTTCATACAGAATCAATTGAACATCTGTAAAACTTGGTGCACAGTCAGTAAACATCAACAGAATTTTGTACTGTGCATCAGCTGATCATCTATTAATCTTCAAGCGCATCAACTGTGCATCTGTTACTATAGTACCACTTGCTCCATCTGCAAGCAAAATCATATCATGGCTCACAGTTTCCAAAATCTGTCATCGCCCAAAACATGATGAACATCTGCTTCCTATCATTAGCATGACTGAAGGCACCACTGTTCCCCAATGGTTTGTTTGGGCTTGTCATTTTTTTTTTATGTGTGTGCCATATTTTCCATCATCTGCTTTTTCAAATGAAAGAAAAAGAAATGATTGGCTTAAGCAAAGGAAAGAGGAACTTAACTGGCATGTGCAGATAGCAGGCTTGGCATAATGATCATCAGGGTTGTCAGGGTAGTCTCCACAGTCCTAACTTATGTACCATGTGGTTTTCACATGTCTTGCCAGGGTACATATGGTTCATATGCTTGTCCACAATGTCACATTGTTTGGGATATTGAATAACTCTTGTTAAAACATCAGCACTGTCCGTGGACATGTTTTGTCCTATGTCATGTCCGAATACTGCCTGAAGCTAACATCACACATCTGCCCTTTTTCTTCCTTCTTATTTTTTCATGTGTGTAAGGAGGGAGGGGTAGGAGGGGCATTGGGGGGGACGGTAAGCTTTTTTTTCATTGCGTTCATGAATGTTTTGAGAAGTGTACAGTTTTATCCTAGCCAAGGGAATGATGATTAGAAAAAGAATATCGTTTACCTTTTGACAAACGCTTGCCCTCTTCTCGCTTCCAAAAATATTGTCTCAACTACTACACTTTTCAACTCTTTTCTTTGAATGAAATATTTGTATGTGCTGCGGCTATGCAAGTCAACATTAAGCTTTGGTTTTTGTACTTGAAAAATTGCTGTTTTGATTCAATAAACAGAAAATTACACCTCATGTGTTTGAATTTGTGCTCAATGAAATCAGTGCCATGGCATTACTTGAGTTCTTTTTTCTTATATTCACATTTGTGAGAGACAGAGGGAGAATGTGTGTGTGTGTGGTGTTCAAATTTGGAACAGAATCATACACAGAATTGCAAATAGTGGCAAATCAAGTGGGATTACCACAGTGCTATTACTATTAAAATTATAGACAATTCCAAAAGGATAATACAAAAGACTGAGTAGAATGCCAACAGGTGTCATTTGCTGGTTTTATGTACCAGTTGCAAGAAATTGGCAAATCGTGTACACTGATACCTGTGTAAGAGACAGAGACAGAAAACAGTTTAAGCATCCCAGTTTCTAATTCCGATTCCTATGATCGATCCTTTCCAATTTCCCAGACAGACTATGTCATGTATGTGTGGATTAGTCCCCCCCTATATGCAGCAACACATCTGATGAACTATGAAACCATGGTGCGTAGAGTTTACAGCCACAGCCCGAATTTTTCCCAGCATATTAGCTTTGTTCCATTCTTAGCACTTGGAAGGTGTTGCCCATCTCCTTTCCCGTGACTTCAATGTTGAGGTCATCATGTCAGCAAATTACTGAAGTGGTGTCTGACATGCAGGAGAGAAGAAAGATCCCACTCAGTCATCTGTATGTGCATGCCCATGTCAGTTTCCACCTCACTTACCCATCCGTTTCTGCAATGAGTGTGACAGATGAAAAGTCAAGTGATTTGAATTAGCCTTTGCTTCAAGAAATTGCAAACAAAAGAAACCATGAGTGAATCAGATTCTACTTTTTGACTGGTGAGTCTCTGTTCAAGTGTGGGGCTGCTGTGTGTGAGCAGACATGAGACTGTTCTGCACAAAGAGACTAGACAGCATTAAGCATCTTTCTACATGCTAACAAGGTTCTGCTGCACCACAGGCAATTGAAATGAGCAACTTATTGTGATGAAAGAGGCCTAGGCTTGCAATGTTCAGTGATTAAGAAAATAAAAAAGGTTAAAGTATCCCACCCACCCAGCCTCTGTCTGATCTCCCTTAACAGCTTTCTTTCAACTACAGATATGTGTGTGTGTGTGTGTGTGTGTGTGTGTGTGTGTGTGTGAAAGGAAGAGAGAGGGGAGGATTAATGTTCACTTAATCTCTCTCTCTGTCTGTCTGTCTCTCTCTCTCTCTCGCTCTCTCTCTCTCTCTCTCTCTCTCTCTCTCTCTCTCTCTCTCTCTCTCTCTCTCTCATTCCTTCTCTCTCTTCCCAAGCCTATTCACTTCCCCCCTACTTATGTAAAAAAAACAGATCAAACACACACACAAGCACGCACACACGCACGCACGCACGCACACACACACACACACACACACACACACACACACACACACACACACACACAATGAATTGATTTAGCTTTTACTAGGATGAACATAAGTTGTAAATCTCAATGCCTCACCTCCTTCCCTCCCTTCACCATTCTTGCAACTAGAAAGTAGAATGAACTAATCCCGATTTCTTTTTTTCTCCCACCAGGGTAGGTACACTTCTGCCAAATAACTTGGGTAATATTCCTCTCTCCCAATGAAAAATCATCAATGAAGATGTACATATAAATATAAAAGGTAAACTATTGATACAAAAGAGTACAAAAAAAAAAGAATGACACAATTAAGTATTCCTTCCATCTTCTATGACAACAAACAAACAAAAAAATTGTTGTCTGTTTGGGTTTGAAGTCGAAAGGAAATTTTACCTCATTCGGTACCGACGTTTGTTTGTTTGTTTTTGCTTTTGTTTTGTTGTTTTTTGTTTGTTTGTTTGTTTGTTTGTTTTATAGAACTTACGCCATTTCATCACTCTCTACTCTAGGGAAATCTGTCACACAGGAGATCGAAAGCAAAAGTAGGCAAACTAAAGGGAGGTTACTCCTTTCTTGTTTCCCGTCTGCTAGGATAGTGGTTGCTGCTGCTGCTGCTGCTGCAGGTTGATGAGGATTGTAACACTGCACGGTGGATCGATAAATGTCTCTGACGAGACACATCACAGCGATGTATTTACTAGGTGTGGCAGCGCTCACATGACTAGCCTATGACTTCAAGCACTTACGTTGCCTACAAACAACGGCAGTCGGATTTTTCGTCGAGTCCCAGTCTCACAGTAAGTGTCGAGTCGTTTCTGTTGTCAGAAAGTCCAATTCCAGACAAGTCAAAAGACCCCATTGGTTGATTAAGATTGATATTACCGATTACGAATAGGTTTGCCCGAAAACATTTAATTTTTTGTTGCAGAAAGTTTGGAGCATCATTTGGATTATTGCTGAACATTGATTAGAATATGAAGGTGAGAATGTTGCAATGGATGAGAACTTTACAACCATGTCAGAATCCATTTTAGTTTCACGACTTTTAGTTGTACTGCTTTACCGTGGAGTGCGAAAGCCGTAATATCGTGATTTTTTTTTCTTCTTGTTTTCCTTTCAGTATTCTGCTTAGATCAGCAATAGACTGTTAGTAGAGCAGCCTCCTGATCGTTAGAATTGAAGAAAGATTTTATTCTCTGTGTGAGGGTGGACAGGTAAAGTATTTATATTTTTAATTGGTTGATTAGCTTGATACCATGATGTTTGCTGGTCATTTTCACATGTGTCCAATCAGAGTTTTGCCCCAGATGACAGCTTGACATAACACTGATGCAGAAATACTCACTCTCTCTCTCTCTCTCTCTCTCTCTCTCTCTCTCTCTCTCTCTCTCACACACACACACACACACACACACACACACACACACACACACACACACACACACACATTCACAGTGAAGCATAAAGAGATGGAGGCACTGTACACGTTGTTAAAGCTGGTCAGCTTTACTGTGAACAATACAGCTGAAGAGATCAGATTAATGCATGCAATGTACAGATAACATGCTGCACAAAGTGAAATGTTTCACACCTTTTTACACACCCAACACTTATAGTACACACACACACACACACAACACACACACAAAACACACAACACACACACAACACACACACACACACACACACACACACACACACACACACACACACACACACACACACACACACACACACACACACACACAACCACACTAACACTACACACACACACTTACACACACACACACACACACACACACACACACATATATAAATTTCTGTTATTTTTTGTCGTTTCACTGAATTTAAAAAAAAAAAAAAAATTATGAATGGCTTGATGTAAAAAAGCAGATTTATTGCTTATTCAATGTTCCATCTGAAAATAAAATTTTGACTTTGAATTTTGACATTACATGCATATACACACACCTGCTAACAAACATACATCATCAAATATATGTGCACACATACTTCTTTAATGACTTAAGCATCTGTACAGCATTGTTCGTGATTAAACTAGTGTCAAGATACTTGCAAACAGCATGATTTTCCATGTTTCCATCAAAATATCATTTGGATATGCATCGCACATGTTTTCTTCAATTCTCCTTTCTTTCTTTCTGTGTACGCAGGCTGATACTCCTGCGGACACTGCCTGTATAGACAGGCAGTGGAGTTTTGTGTGTATGACCGTTTTTTTTATCCCACATTAAGGCAGCCATACTCCATTTTCGGGGAAGGTGCATGCTATGTATAACGTGTCATCCATACCAACGGCCAAACTGGCCTTCTCTTCCGAAAGTTTGTGATGGGATTTTACGTGTGTGCAAGATGTTATGCGTGCGTTCACACACAGAACCTGTTTATAGTCTCATTTGAAGGACTGTATGGGGAATGGAGTCAGAACCAATGTTAACTCCAAGAGAAAATCCCCCTGTACCGAAAGTCGAACCCGCAACCCCAGGATCACAAGTCCAGTGCTCTACCAACTGAGCTATTCCGGCCCCCTTCCATTCTCCTAAGTCTGATGATATACAAATTAAGCATTTGTAGATTTTGTCAGTGTTCAACTCCCACTTACTGATTAAGTGAATGACAGCATTGCTTTGTTCAGAAAACCAAGATGCAAGTTGTAAACTTGGTTGGCTCGACCATGACTTGTGTTTCATCTGGGAAAAAAGAAAATGAAATGGTAGAAATAGCAGGATTCTGACTGGGGCTTGAAAACAAATATTCATTGCGGTACAAGAATAAAGTCGAAAAGAAAAGCAACTTGTCAAATACATGTTGTGAGATGCTTCATGATAATAGGGTGGTACACAAACCATTGGCAAATTACACACATATACATTTAGGCCTACATACTCTACATTGCCATCAAATTAAACCCCTTGTCCTGAACAAAACATACCATATTAACTGTAAATTTGACATGGACTAAAGTGACTTTTTAAAAAAATGTATGGATAGTACCCCATTTTGCCCAACTTTTTAAGTTCAGAAAAGTGATATGGCAGTTTGGGTGTTGTTGCTCAATTAAAGTTTTTAGGTAGAAGAAGTTTAATACCTATACATACCAAACGTCAAACCAGTGGATTGAAATGGACTTGTGAGAACAGGCATAATGACCAGCAATGAGTGTGTAGATAGTCATGAATAGTAATCAAGTTGATCTTGACTGTGTGGTTTTGTAATTTGAACCCATAGACACTCACCGTTTGGTAGGAGGCATCCAGGGTAAAAAAAAAAAAAAAAAATCCTGCAAATAAATGCTATTGATAGGCATTGAACCCATAACCTGCCAGCCTGCAAGTCTGTGATGCTAAGCCCTACAACTGACAGCAGTCCCTATCATCCTTTTAATTCTTTTGAGCATCCTGCAGCGAATCTTTCAGCAGTTTACTCACTACAAGGCAACATGTTCCAATCATGTAAGTGGCAGGCGATTAGTCAGATAATACAAAATTTTACGAGAATGATGGCGATGATCATTAAAAAAAATTAGTGTTAATGAATTTTTGTGAAGAATCGTAATAAGCAACTTCAGAGTAAGCATTCATCCCTTCCTATGTCACATGGATTGTGTGATAGCAATTCAGTGACAGTTATTTTCATTGGCTGATGTGAAGAGAACCAGCCATGCCTTACTCCAGGCTGCAAGGGACAAAGATAAACTCGAGTAAATGATTTTTATAGAAGACCCTTTTCAACTCTGTCACACAAACACAATATGATTCTTTTGAATAAGAAAGAATAATGGTTACCGCAAGGGTAGACATCAGTGAATGATTATTACAGAAGACCTTTTTCAACTGGATCAGACTAACTCGCTATAATTATTCTGAAAAAGAAACAAGAAGGGTTACCGCAGGGATCACCTATCATCACCTGTCCTGAAGTTTTGAACTACACAAGACTGTGGGGGCGCCACAGAAGACTTTGCAACCAGCCTTGTTCATTCCTGTTGGGTCTTGGGCGCTTTTAGGCAGTTGCTGAGTTGAGACCAGTCCATGCACTGATGTCGTCTTCCCATTTATTTCTGTCTTTCTCTTCTACCTCCTCACACTGTACATTGTAAAATGGTTTTGACAAGTCCTGTTGATTATATATGACTGTACCATCTCATTTTCCTGCTTTTCACTTTGGACAACAGGCCTTCGTATGGTCCAGTGGCTTGCTTTACTGTGGTTTGGCCCTCCAGGTTGGTAATGTGGTCTTTGTATGAGATGCCAAGGATCTTGCAGAAGCATTTCATCTTTAATGTCTGAATCCTTCTCTCAAGTTCAGCTGTCCGAGTCCACATTTCACAGGAATGGAGAAATATGGCAATGATCAGGGAGCACATCAGTCTGATCTTTGAATGATTGTGATGTTTCTGTCATTCCAGATGGGTCTTAGTCTAGCTAACGCTGCAGCCCCTGTCGTTTGTGCAACTTTGGAAAGGCGCTCCAGATTTTGATCCCTCATCTCAAACAATTGCCCTGAGGTACTTCAAGCTCTGCACTGTCTCCAGTTTTTCTCTCTTGACAGTGATGTTAGCTCTGATGCCATTGGTGTTGTTGGTCATGTGTTTTGTCTTTTTGGTGCTGATCTCCATGCCGAATGCTGCAGAACAATCATCATTTGTAGACTTTGGTTGATCACAGTTATTCTGTG
>CM065730.1:18346507-18366507 GCA_033310375.1 Conus canariensis | reverse complement strand
TGTCTACATACAAAATAGTATGCCTCCCCCCCCCAAACAAACAAACTGCTAAGGTAATGTTGCTTATAGCCCAGTCGACCGCAAAGGGCCATATCAGGGCTGCTGAAGCTGCTGAGTCAGCTATACTTGTCAGTAGGGGACATAGTGCTTTTATAGAGGTATGTTGAACATGAACATTCAGTAGGAGACGTAATGCTTTTGTAGAGGTATGTTGAACATGAACATTCAGTAGGAGACGTAATGCTTTTATAGAGGTATGCTGAACATGAACATTCAGTAGGAGACGTAATGCTTTTATTAAGTTATGTTGAACATGAACATTCAGTAGGGGACATAGTGCTTTTATAGAGGTATGTTGAACATGAATATTCAGAAGGCGACATAGTGCTTTTAAAGAGGTATTTTGAACGTGAACATTCAGTTGGGGACATAGTGCTTTTAAAGAGATATGTTGAACGTGAACATTCAGTATGGGACATAGTGCTTTTAAAGAGGTATGTTGAATGTGAACATTCAGTTGGGGACATAGTGCTTTTAAAGAGGTATGTTGAACGTGAACATTCAGTTGGGGACATAGTGCTTTTAAAGAGGTATGCTGAACGTGAACATTCAGTTGGGGACATAGTGCTTTTATAGATGAAAAAGCAGAAGAGCACACAAAACAAAGTGTGAAGTATTTGCCTTTTGTGCTTTTATAGAGGTATGTTGAACATGAACATTCAGTAGGAGACGTAGTGCTTTTATAGAGGTATGTTGAACATGAGCATTCAGTAAGGGACATAGTGCTTTTATAGAGGTATGTTGAACGTGAACATTCAGTTGGGGACATAGTGCTTTTATAGAGGTATGTTGAACATGAGCATTCAGTAGGGGACATACATAGTGCTTTTATAGAGGTATATTGAACATGAACATTCAGTAGGGGACATAGTGCTTTTATAGAGGTATGTTGAACATGAACATTCAGTAGGAGACGTAATGCTTTTATAGAGGTATGTTGAACATGAGCATTCAGTGGGAGACGTAATGCTTTTGTAGAGGTATGTTGAACATGAACATTCAGTAGGAGACGTAATGCTGTTATAGAGGTATGTTGAACATTCAGTAGGAGACGTAATGCTTTTATTAAGTTATGTTGAACATGAACATTCAGTAGGGGACATAGTGCTTTTATAGAGGTATGTTGAACATGAACATTCAGTAGGGGACATAGTGCTTTTAAAGAGGTATTTTGAACGTGAACGTTCAGTTGGGGACATAGTGCTTTTAAAGAGATATGTTGAACGTGAACATTCAGTATGGGACATAGTGCTTTTAAAGAGGTATGTTGAATGTGAACATTAAGTTGGGGACATAGTGCTTTTAAAGAGGTATGTTGAACGTGAACATTCAGTTGGGGACATAGTGCTTTTAAAGAGGTATGTTGAACGTGAACATTCAGTTGGGGACATAGTGCTTTTATAGATGAAAAAGCAGAAGAGCACACAAAACAAATTTGTGAAGTATTTGCCTTTTGTGCTTTTATAGAGGTATGTTGAGCATGAACATTCAGTAGGAGACGTAGTGCTTTTATAGAGGTATGTTGAACATGAGCATTCAGTAAGGGACATAGTGCTTTTATAGAGGTATGTTGAACGTGAACATTCAGTTGGGGACATAGTGCTTTTATAGAGGTATGTTGAACATGAGCATTCAGTAGGGGACATACATAGTGCTTTTATAGAGGTATATTGAACGTGAACATTCAGTAGGGGACATAGTGCTTTTATAGAGGTATGTTGAACATGAACATTCAGTAGGAGACGTAATGCTTTTATAGAGGTATGTTGAACATGAGCATTCAGTAGGAGACGTAATGCTTTTGTAGAGGTATGTTGAACATGAACATTCAGTAGGAGACGTAATGCTTTTATAAAGTTATGTTGAACATGAGCATTCAGTAGGAGATGTAATGCTTTATAAAGGTATGTTGAACATGAACATTCAGTAGGGGACATAGTGCTTTTATAGAGGAATGTTGAACATGAACATTCAGTAGGGGACATAGTGCTTTTATAGAGGAATGTTGAACATGAACATTCAGTAGGGGACATAGTGCTTTTATAGAGGTATGTTGAATGTGAACATTCAGCAGGGGACTTAATGCTTTTATAGCAGCATATTGAATGTGAACATTCAGTTGGGGACATAGTGCTTTTATAGAGGTATGTTGAATGTGAACGTTCAGTTGGGGACATAGTGCTTTTATAGAGGTATGTTGAATGTGAACATTCAGTTGGGGACATAGTGCTTTTAAAGAGGTATGTTGAACATGAACATTCAGTAGGGGACATAGTGCTTTTACAGAGGTATGTTGAACGTGAACATTCAGTAGGGGACATAGTGCTTTTATAGAGGTATGTTGAACGTGAACATTCAGTAGGGGACATAGTGCTTTTATAGAGGTATGTTGAACGTGAACATTCAGTATGGGACATAGTGCTTTTATAGAGGTATGTTGAATGTGAACATTCAGTAGGGGACATAGTGCCTTTATAGAGGTATGTTGAATGTGAACATTGAGTAGGGGACATAGTGCTTTTATAGAGGTATGTTGAACATGAACATTCAGTAGGGGACATAGTGCTTTTAATAGAGGTATGTTGAATGTGAACATTCAGTAGGGGACATAGTGCTTTTATAGAGGTATGTTGAACATGAACATTGAGTAGGGGACATAGTGCTTTTATAGAGGTATGTTGAACGTGAACATTCAGTAAGGGACATAGTGCTTTTATAGAGGTATGTTGAATGTGAACATTGAGTAGGGGACATAGTGCTTTTATAGAGGTATGTTGAACATGTACATTCAGTAGGGGACATAGTGCTTTTATAGAGGTATGTCATTCCGTAGGGGACATAGTGCTTTTATAGAGGTATGTTGAACATGAACATTCAGTAGGGGACATAGTGCTTTTATAGAGGTATGTTGAACATTTACATTCAGTAGGGGACATAGTGCTTTTATAGAGGTATGTTGAACATGAACATTCAGTAGGGGACATAGTGCTTTTATAGAGGTATGTTGAACATGTACATTCAGTAGGGGACATAGTGCTTTTATAGAGGTATGTTGAACATGAACATTCAGTAGGGGACATAGTGCTTTTATAGAGGTATGCTGAACATGAACATTCAGTATGGGGACATAGTGCTTTTATAGAGGTATGTTGAATGTGAACATTCAGTAGGGGACATAGTGCTTTTAGGAATGTTGAACATGAACAGACACATTTATCCTGACATCACTAAAGCTTCTCAGCCTTAGTGCACTGTATCCTTTGCTGTTGGTTACCTGCTTTGATACAGTCTTTGGTAGCTGTTGGTGCCAGAAGTCCTGCAGGAAGAGCCCTGGTGAAGATGTGCTTGGGTGATTGGGGATGAGCAGTATATATGGTCATCACCGACTGGGCACAAAGGATGGGACGGAAAAAAGACCCTCCAGTGTGATAAAGCAACAATGCCAGTGTTTTAATGCTGTTAATCTGAAAGAAATTGGTTCTCAGCAGAATGTCACTTCTGTTACCAGAACACATCTGTGTTAACCACAAGTAGGTATGTCAAGGTTCTGTAACTCTCCTGTGATGCAGTTAACGGTGTTCTTTTGATCTTCAAAAATCAATATTTCCCAGCATCATTATCTTCTGTGTGGTATCTCTTACAGACGCATGTGACTTATTGATTGATTAATAATACTGTAGGTGCAGTCTTGTTAATGATGTTGCTGCTCAACCAGATTACTGCTGTGCTTGTTGCCACACATAACAAGATGTTTTTAGTAAGGTTGTGTTGTACCGTGCAGATATCAGTGTAAAATTTGAAGGGCGAGCCAAATCGTCCTGGGAGGTGACGGGCAGTGACAGCAAGAAGCATTACCGGGCCTATGAGACTTACATCGATGAAAATGTCACGTTATATAACACAGAGGGTGAGTACAGCTAACCTGTTGTTGTTTGTGCCTCCACTGGAGAGGTTGTGTTTTTGTATACATGTGTCTGTTGGTGGGTTTGTCTGTCAACAAGATTGTCCAAAGACTGCTGAACTGTCTTTCATGAAACTTTTTGGAAAGAATGAAAAAAAGCCCAAGGATAAACCCTTGAAATGTTGTTGTGGATTTGGATCAGGAGTGGGTTCAAGGTCTTTTTTGTTACTCTCTGTTACACTTAATCACACTGCAAGATCACTTAAAAAAAAAAAGAAAATTGTCAGTTTTTCAAAAATTGCATGGATCACAATGTGAAAAAAAAAAGGCTTTTTGTCGATATCATATCTGCGAACTTGTCAGATTTGGTGCTGATCAAGACTATGATGGGGATCCTGTGAGCACAATAACATTCATAGCAGTGGAAAGGTGGTGGTGGTGTGGTGGTGTACTAGATTTATTCACTCATTGCATAGTGATAATTGAGCTAGAAAGCTGCAGCTACGACCAGATGTTGCTGAGATACAACAAGCTTTCAGTTTGGACAGAAAGTTTAGATGCTGTTGGGCAGTGGCATCACAGATTCCAGGCTGGCAGGTCACGGGTTCGATTCCCATTTGGGCTATTTCTTTTTGGGACTTTTGAGCCCCTGACTGGCTCATACACAGAGTTGAGTTTGCTGTGGGTTCACTGGAAGACCAGAACCACAGTTACATTTCATTCACTTAACGGATGCGTCTCTGAGAGTATTAATCAAATTCCCTGACCAACACTGCAGGTGTCTGCATCTCATGGGCCTGGTTGATGTCTAGATGTATTTTGAAAGTAGGGGTAGTTTACTTCCTATCATGCAGTCAGAGACCAGAATAGAACTCCGTAGCATCACCTTTATTATCTTCAATTTCATCAATCAGCATTATGCCATGTTCTCATGGTGACCTCTGTTCTGATTTCCTCTCCGAGGGCCGGAGTAGCTCAGTTGGTAGAGTGCCGGACTCGTAATCCAAGGGTTGTGGTTCGAATCTCCGCCAGGCCGTTTCGGTACAGGGGGATTTTTCCCTCAGAGTTAACATTAGTTCTGACTCCATTTCCCATACAGTCCTTTGATTGAGACTATAAACCGAGGTTCTGTGTGTGAATGCACGCATAACATCTTGCACACATGTAAAATCCCATCACCAACTTTCGGAAGAGAAGGCCAGTTTGGCGGTTAGTATGGATGACATGTTACACATAGCATGCACTTTCCCCGAAGATGGAGTATGGCTGCCTTAATGACAGGATAAAAAAACGGTCATACACACAAAACTCCACTCCCTTTGTTAGATAGATGGGATTAATACTTGCCTGTCTATATAGGGAGTGTCTGCAGGAGTATCAGCCTGCGTACGCAGAAGAAGAAGATTTCCTCTCCTATACTCTTGGTAAGTTTGTGTCAGTGCCATGGCTATTGACAAGTCCACTGTGACTGTTGCTGGAGGCACATGGTGGTGGCCTCTGATGGGGCATGCTCACTCCTGCTGGTTCCATGACTAAGATTATTATCGTCGTCAGTAGGGGGCTTAGCAGAAGCTGTCTTGCATATGCTGGATCACAACAGACCCCGCTGAACGCCACCAAATTGATTCGGCAGTCATGCAGTGTCTCCTCTGGTGGGTTGCCTCATGATGATGTTGACTGCTTCCTTTGGAATAAGCCAGGGTGTGGCCATGACTATGCAGCTGGAATGAGCGGCACGGGGGTGATGTCATTGAAATGGCGTCAAAGAGGACACAGCAAAAAAAGAAGAAAAAAAAAAGGGGGGGAAAAAAGCATCTATAATGATTTTGGAGATATATTGAGAGAGATATAGATTCCTGCAGATTTTGATTAGTTAGAAGGACTCTTTGACCTTCTAGCTATCCATCATTTGGTCAGCAGAACTTGTTTTCAGAACTCCCTTGCAGCTAGCAAGGACATCTTTTATCTATAGATACAATGCAGCCCTGTTACGTTGGACTTAACAGCCATGAGTACAGACTGCTAATGCTGTTGTAGACATGTGGAGGTTCTGAGATTATTATGCAATTTTAGGACTGGTTTGATATGTTTTCATGTCACTGGAAAGCTACATCAAGATTCCAGCAAGCTTCATATCAGATTTGATCCTGGTTTTATGTCATTGAAAGTGGTGCCTTGATTGTACCTTCTATGGCCAACATCTAGATCTTGCATTTGTACATGATTTTTTTTCCAGTTCTGACACATCTCTTCAGATGCTGTTTATTTAGTGGAAGTATTGGTTTACGTTGGTCAGCAAATTTCTGTTGTGCCCTGACAACTGTGTTGAGTGACCTCTGTTTTAGTCTCACAACCTCCTTTAAGTTCTGCTACAAATTTCCGTTTTCTGTTTGTTTTTGCTTTCGTTTTTGTTTTTTGAGTTTTCAGTATGATGTATAATTTATTTTCTGATTTGCATATGTAGTTCACCTGCATTTTCTTACCACTGTGAATCCAGGTGACGTCATTGAATGTTGTCCTTTGACAGGCAATGGAAAGAATGGAAGTAACAAGATGGAGATGATCATTACACATTGAATATCATCAGTTTGAAAGTTTTCCATCCACCATAATGCAGTGGTTAGGGCAGTGCATTACAGGCTGAGAGTTCTGGGGTTCAGGACCTATCAGAGGCATATTTTTGTGTGATAATTCAGTTCTGGCTGACTTTGGCCCAGTGTTGTTTAGTATCGGCTCAGAAAAGAAAACTCAAACCACACACATGAGTTTCTTCCATTAATCTGATGCATCTGTGAGACAGACTCAGGGTTGTTCAGATTTTCAGACCAACACTGCAGAAGCCTGAATCTCTCAGGCCTGGTTGATGCCAGGGTACATCATGAAAGAAAGCACAGATTACAACCCTGTCTTTTAGTCTCAGACTAGTAAGGAATTCCACAGTATCAACTTCTTCATGCCGTTTGATCAGCTTAAAGAGGAAAGGAAGGGAGAAAAAGTGACCAAAACAATTATATAAGTAAGTAAAACAAACAGATAAGTAACCCACATAGTTCCGTAGTTAGCAACACAGTCTTGCTGGTTTGGAAGTCGTGAGTTTGAGCCATATCAGTCATATTAATGTGATTGTTTTGGCTGAAAGGAATTTGACGAGGTGAAACCCTGATATGGTCACTCACAGTCTGCTGGGCTATAATGACATTAAGTGAATTGTGATTTTGTGGTGGAGGTGAGCTACCCAGAGGTGAGGAAGCTAAGTGCTCAAATGGGGAGACAGAAACCAGGACCACGCAGGAGAGTGTCATCCATTTGTGGATGCATCTCTCAGAGAGCGTTGCTCAAAGTTCCAGACCAAACCTGCAGGTTTCTGTATCTTTTAGGCCTGGTTGACGTGGGATTCATTATGAAAGTAGTTTACAGTACCACCCTGTCATGTCTCCTCTGACCCGAAAGGAGCTCTGTGACATGATATTTTTCAGCCTCATCTTCGTAAATCGCTGTAAAGAAAAAGTCAAACTACACTGCCTTTCTTACCCTGCTTTCATGGTGACCTTTTCTTCACCTTGTCCCTGCCTGTGGTCGGTTTGTGTCAGAGTTGTTACGTATTCAAGAGTTAACTTCATGGGGAATGTTCATGGATCAGTGTGGTGCTGCACTGCAGAGGGGGGATGTTTACACTAGCTCTGTGACTAAGCTGGTGTTGCTGTCAATAAGGGGCTAACTAGGTGGTGTCCAGGGTATGCAGGATCAGCACAGGTGCCAATGAATGTCATCATAGTGTCTCTGAAGCAGTGCCGTGTCTCCTATAGGGGCAGCCTCTGGACAACCTCAAATGGACAGGTGACAGGGCAAACCATGGTGTGACAGTGTAAGGGAGAGCCAGAACGAATAGCGTGGGGGCAATGCTGCTTGTGGGGACATGGAATATGAGACAGCAGAACATTAATATAACTAAGTAACAACTAAAAATAAATGAATGAATAAATGAATCAATAAGAAGTTAAATAAATCTAATATATAAATGGCAAATTCTGTGTGTGTGTGTGTGTGTGTGTGTGTGTGTGTGTGTGTGTGTGTGTCTGTGTACGCTATAGACTCAAAAACGGCTCAACCGATTGTCATGAAATTTGGCAGGTACGTCTGTTGTGACCCGAGGATGGTTTTGGGCTAATCTCTAAAAAAATAAAACCGTTAAAAACCGTTAAAAAACTGTTATAACGGTTTCAAAGACATCTTTTTTCCTCTGCTTTTCTTCAAATAGCCGTTGTGACATTGCACAGGTACAGGACTACTTCTCGAAAATTAGAACCGTTATTTGGCAGTTAAAAAACATTATTTATAACAGTTAAAAACCGTTAAAAACGCCAAACCCTATAAAAGAAACTGTTTAAAACCCGATCTTCCTGAAATTTAGCAGGTACGTCTGTTGTGACCCGAGGATGGTTTTGGGCTAATCTCTAAAAAAGTAAAACCGTTAAAAACCGTTAAAAAACTGTTATAACGGTTTCAAAGACATCTTTTTCCTCTGCTTTTCATCAAATGGCCGTTGTGACATTGCACAGGTACGGGGCTACTTCTCGAAAATTAGAACCGTTATTTGGCAGTTAAAGAAACGTTATTTATAACAGTTAAAAACCGTTAAAAACACCAAACCCAATAAAAACTGTTTAAAACCCGATCTTCTGAGGTTGCCGGCCACGAGAGTTATCGGATCGCCACCAAACTTGACATAAGCCTACAGGAACATCGAGCGGGTAACATAGGGTCATTAGATAGTCATTATGACCATTAAATTTGACCGTTAAAAACCGTTATTTTCAAAATTTAGGTTGTTCTTGATGAAATTCGGTATACATGTGCAGTTTTAAATGCCGAAAAATTATATACAACTTTTATGAACCGAAATTTAAAATTGACCGTTAAAAAACGATATTTTTATAAATTTAGAGTATTCTTGAAGAAATTCGATATACATGTGCAGTTTTGAACGCTAAACAATGATATACAATTTTCAAGATCCGAAACTTAACATTGACCGTTAAAAACCGTTATTTTCTGAATTTCTAAATTTTCACTGTTCTTGATAACATTCCGTATGCACGTACAGTTTTAAGCGCTGAGCAATGTTATGCAAATTTTATTGACCATTAAGAACCGTTATTTTCTAAATTTACACCGCTATTGATAAAATTCGGTATGCGTATGTCCAGTAACGGTAAGTAATTTTGCAACATGGATGGGACAGGGTAGGGGATGAAAAGGGAGGAATGAGAGGGGCCAGAAAAATGATTGTACTGTGCAAAGCCTGACACACTATTTTTACATTAGACACAGACCCGTTGAAATAAACTACTTCTGCACAAAGTCTATTCCTACAAAATCAAGGGCAATCAGAAGAATGGGAATGGGAACAGTGAGTGCAGGCAGAAAATCGAGCGAGAAAAGCATCTCGATGTGCTAGGGAAGATCCAGAGGAAAGGGGCCAGACGCAGGCGGAAAACAATAGAATGTATAAGAGAGAGAGAGAGAGAGAGAATGTGTATTTGTGTGGGGGAGGGGGTGGGAAGATGTTGGGGGGGGGGGGGATTGATTGTAAATCAAAACAATTAATACATGTTTGCCGTCACGTGAGTATCGCAAAGAATGTTCATATCCCGGGCAATGCCGGGTGCCCCTGCTAGTAGATGAATAAATAAACACACGTTTTTTTTTGTTTTTTTGTTGTTGTTTTTTTCTGTCCCAACCTCTGCGCCACCTCAGAGGCAGTGCACCCACGCCGCTCATTCCGACACCCCGTCCACAGCCACAGCCCGGTCGGCCCCGCCGCAGCCCCGGCACCGGCAATCCACAGGGAGCAGTCAATGTCAAGTCGTCGAGAGGCAACCCACCGGAGGAGACACTGCACTGCTGCCGAGTCACTTCGGTGGTGTTCAGTGGCGCCTGTTCTGATCTAACATACGCAGGACACCACCTACTAAGCCCCCTACTGACGACAATAATTGCTTAGTCGTGGAGCCGGCGTGAGTGAGCTCTCCCTCTGGAGGGCGCCACCACGTCCGTCCAACGACAGCCCCCATGGACTCGCCGATACCGGTGACCCCGACGGAACCAAACCAAAGCCACAGACGTGGAGAGGACACCGAAACTGAGGTCACCATGAGAGCAGGGCATGAAGGGCCACAGAATTTGAGACTTTTTTTTATGCTGATTGATGAGAATGAGGATGATTAAGATGATGCTACGGATTTCCATTTCGGTCTGAGACTACATGACAGGGCTGTACTCTACGCTTCCTTTCATAATATATCCCGGCGTCAACCAGGCCCGAGAGATACAGGCACCTGCAGTGTTGGTCAGGAAATTTGAGCAACACTCTCAGAAACGCATCCATTAAGTGGATGAAACTCGACTGTGTGGTCCCAGTCTTCCCAACTGAGTCCGCAGGAAACTCAACTCTGGGTAGGAGCCGGTCGGGGCAGAAAAACCCACATGACTCTGATGGGATTCGAACCCACGACCTCCCAGCCAGGAGTCCGCGACGCTAACCACTTCGCCACGGCGGAATAAACACACGTTTTGTACCCATGATAAGAAATGACAGCTAACACAGTTAGAAATGACAATTCTCACCTCCAATGTGATGATTTCCCATTGCAGACGAGGAGGCTAAGCACCCAGCAGGGTACCACATCTACCCCTTCAATGTGGCCTTACCTGCCAGCATCCCATCCTCATTTGAGGGGCGACGGGGCTACATACGCTACCAGTGCATGGCCTTTCTGGACCGGGCTGGAAAGGGATGCTGGATTCAGAGATGGATTTCACCGTGATACGCCACCTGGACCTCAACACCATCCAGAACGTGGCAGTAAGTACTCAGAATTTTTCGTTTCTTACATTGTGACCTAGTTTTCTGCTTCAGTGGACATACCGTTTTTTTTTTTCTTCCACTTTTTACCTGTCTCTTTTCTTTATCACGCTGTTATATCTCCTTACAGTTATGATGTATGACAAAAAACAAGTTGAAGATGAAAAGAAAAAGGTGTAGACAGATCCATTCACACATGTTCAAAATCAGTTCAAAATGAAAGGAAGCAGAAAGGTGTATTTTGGTGTGTTTTTTTCAACAAAGTTGATGGTGTGTCAGAATTCAAGAGACAAGGTTGTGAGATCATCCAGCCCAAGCTGAAGACTGGCAGAAAATGGAAAGTTCAGGAGGCAGTGGACGTGGCAGAGGAGAAGCTCAAGATGAGGGAAATAACAGGACACACACAAACCAACAGACAGGGGCTGGGGTCAGCAGAATTGAAATGGTGGTCAAAGGCAAAAGAGAAAGCAAAAAGAGACATAGCATCGTAGGAGTTGAAGAAAGATGAGGACGCCAAGAGAATCCAGAAGGCAGTCCAGCAAGGCCAGTAGTTGCAGTGGACTACACTAGAGAATGCACTCCAAAGAAGCCTCAGCTGGAATGAAGTTCAGCATGTGGGACCCTTCCAGCTCAGTTTCATTCTCAGATCTGTAAATGGCTTCCATGCCTGCAATGCTCATGCCCTTGAATTCAGACTTGGTGAAATAGGAGAAATCAGATGACACTGTGTGTCTGGTGAATTCAGATTTGGTGAAATAGGAGAAATCAGATGACGCTTGTGTCTGGTGAATTCAGACTTGGTGAAGTAGGAGAAATCAGATGACGCTGTGTGTCTGGTGAATTCAGACTTGCTGAAATAGGAGAAATCAGATGACGCTGTGTGTCTGGTGAATTCAGACTTGCTGAAATAGGAGAAATCAGGTGACGCTGTGTGTCTGGTGTGTCAGGGCAAACAGTGTAACCTGTCCCAGGTTGATGCAAAGCAGCGCTAACACAGGGAAGGTACGCATGGAGACACAATCACGAGTTTCAAGAAATTGCATATGTGTTTAGCACAGCCAGAGGACACAGTACGCCACTAGAAGCTCCAGCAGTGATATTCAACACGGTAGGGGCCACAGATCATGGTCTGGTACAGCTGTGGCATCAGGAGCTGGAAAGTTAGGTTTATTGACAAAGTGGATGACTGGGAATGCACAGCTGACTTTTCAGAATTGGGAAACCACGCAGAGATCATCAGGAAGAGTCACATGAGGCCAGATGTTGTTCTCCGCCCAAGTTCATCAGAGCAAATGATTCTGATTGAACTCACGGTGTCACATAAAAGCAGAATGGAATAAGCTCACAGCTACAAGACTGAGAAGTAATCCATGGCACCTCTTAGTTTCAGCTTCATCCTCAGATCTGTGTATGATTTCCTGCCCTTGAATTCAAACTCTGTGAAATGGGAGAAACCAGATGGCCGTACATGTCTTTTCTGTCAGGGCAAAACAAACAAATGTGCACGTGTTAAGTTTGTGTAAAGCAGCACTAACCCATAGAAGGTATACATGGAGATACAACCCAGCCCAGTTTAAATATGACAAAATTGGTGCCATGTAACACACATCACTTAAGATTTTCAATGGTGTTTTATGCCAAGGCGCTGGAAGATTACAAGTTTATTCCTGCCTACAAACAATTGCGAGCACAAACAGGACTTTTTGGTAAAAATGCAAACAGTCTCACGTTTTTAATTTTTGACTCAAGCACTTCATGAAGTCAGCACAGTTTCTGACCCATGGCGGCGGTATTTCAAAGTGTGTGCCAACACTTATGTCACAAGACAGAACAGGTTGTGCATGTGATCTGTGAAGTTCCATTCATCAATAAACAACTCGGTGAGGACCCAACAGTCCTCCCATGATGTGACCTTTCAGCCTGTTCCACTTGATGACAAGGGCATGGTCCCATCAATTTGTGCTTCTATTTATATTGTTTTACTACGTCGGTCAATAAGAGGGTTTGGGGGCCTTTCAGCTTGTACTCCTCTCTACAGCTGTTGACTGCATGTGTCATTGATGAGGGTGGGGATCTGTTCAGTGTGTGCTCCTGTCTACAGCTGTTGACTGCATGTGTCATTGATGAGGGTGGGGATCTGTTCAGTGTGTGCTCCTGTCTACAGCTGTTGACTGCATGTGTCATTGATGAGGGTGGGGATCTGTTCAGTGTGTGCTTCTGTCTACAGCTGTTGACTGCATGTGTCATTGATGAGGGTGGGGATCTGTTCAGTGTGTGCTCCTGTCTACAGCTGTTGACTGCATGTGTCATTGATGAGGGTGGGGATCTGTTCAGTGTGTGCTCCTGTCTACAGCTGTTGACTGCATGTGTCATTGATGAGGGTGGGGGTCTGTTCAGTGTGTGCTCCTGTCTACAGCTGTTGACTGCATGTGTCACTGATGAGGGTGGGGATATGTTCAGTGTGTGCTCCTGCCCACAGCTGTTGACTGCATGTGTCACTGATGAGGGTGGGGATCTGTTCAGTGTGTGCTCCTGTCTACAGCTGTTGACTGCATGTGTCACTGATGAGGGTGGGGATCTGTTCAGTGTGTGCTCCTGTCTACAGCTGTTGACTGCATGTGTCACTGATGAGGGTGGGGATCTGTTCAGTGTGTGCTCCTGTCTACAGCTGTTGACTGCATGTGTCACTGATGAGGGTGGGGATCTGTTCAGTGTGTGCTCCTGTCTACAGCTGTTGACTGCATGTGTCACTGATGAGGGTGGGGATCTATTCAGTGTGTGCTCCTGTCTACAGCTGTTGACTGCATGTGTCACTGATGAGGGTGGGGATCTGTTCAGTGTGTGCTCCTGTCTACAGCTGTTGACTGCATGTGTCATTGATGAGGGTGGGGATCTGTTCAGTGTGTGCTCCTGTCTACAGCTGTTGACTGCATGTGTCATTGATGAGGGTGGGGATCTGTTCAGTGTGTGCTCCTGTCTACAGCTGTTGACTGCATGTGTCATGATGAGGGTGGGGATCTGTTCAGTGTGTGCTCCTGTCTACAGCTGTTGACTGCATGTGTCACTGATGAGGTTGGGGATCTATTCAGTGTGTGCTCCTGTCTACAGCTGTTGACTGCATGTGTCACTGATGAGGGTGGGATCTATTCAGTGTGTGCTCCTGTCTACAGCTGTTGACTGCATGTGTCATTGATGAGGGTGGGGATCTGTTCAGTGTGTGCTCCTGTCTACAGCTGTTGACTGCATGTGTCACTGATGAGGGTGGGGATCTGTTCAGTGTGTGCTCCTGTCTACAGCTGTTGACTGCATGTGTCACTGATGAGGTGTGGGGATCTGTTCAGTTGTGTGCTCCTGTCTACAGCTGTTGACTGATGTGTCACTGATGAGGGTGGGATCTGTTTAGTCTGTACTCCTGTACAGCTGTTGACTGCATGTGTCACTGATGAGGGGGGATCTGTTCAGTGTGTGCTCCTGTCTACAGCTGTTGACTGCATGTTCATTGATGAGGGTGGGGATCTGTTCAGTGTGTGCTTCTGTCTACAGCTGTTGACTGCTTGCGTCACTGATGAGTTTGGGGATTATTCAGTGTGTGCTCCTGCGTACAGCTGTTGACTGCATGTGTCACTGATGAGGGTGGGATCTATTCAGTGTGTGCTCCTGTCTACAGCTGTTGACTGCATGTGTCACTGATGAGGGTGGGGATCTATTCAGTTGTGCTCCTGTCTACAGCTGTTGACTGCATGTGTCATGATGAGGGTGGGGATCTGTTCAGTGTGTGCTCCTGTCTACAGCTGTTGACTGCATGTGTCACTGATGAGGGTGGGGGATCTGTTCAGTCTGTGCTCCTGTCTACAGCTGTTGACTGCATGTGTCACTGATGAGGGTGGGGATCCTGTTCAGTTTGTGCTCCTGTCTACAGCTGTTGACTGTATGTGTCACTGATGAGGGTGGGGGATCTGTTCAGTCTGTACTCCTGATACAGCTGTTGACTGCTTGTGTCACTGATAGGGTGGTGATCTGTTCAGTCTGTACTCCTGAATCAGCTGTTGACTGCATGTGTCATGGATGAAGGTGGGGATCTGTTCAGTGTGTGCTCCTGTTTCTTCATTTTGCTAATAGCTGGTGCTTGTGTTTGCTCCTTTTGCTACAATACGTTGACAAGGCTGGCACCTGTTCAGCTGTATTTTTGTTTGCTGCTTTTGACTACTTTTATGTCATGTTGAGGGTTGGGTCCATTCACTAAGCATGTTTGGTTGTTACTTTCTACTACATGTGACAAACACAAAGACCACTGTGACCTGTTCAGCTTGTCCTTGTTTCCTACATTGTATTACATGTATCACTGATAATGACTGGAGCTTACAGCTTGTGTTTCTGTTTTCTAATACTAACGACATGTTTGATCAGGCAGATGGTCTATTGTGCTGGTATTTCTGATTGCTATATTTTACTGCATGCGTCATTGACAAAGGAAGGGGGCATGTGCAGCTTGTATTCTGTTTGCCTGTTTTGTTTTGTTTTTAGCTGGCATTGATAATAATAGTAGTATAAGGGCAGGGCCATTCAGGTTGTGCTTCTATATTCTACTGTTTAGTGCATGCGTCACTGAAAAGGCTGGAGCCTGTTTGGCTGATGATTCTCATTTGTGCTTTTTACTATAAGTACATGTTTTAGTACATGTGTGTCTGGTGCTTGTTCAGCTGGTACTTCTGTATGCTACATTTAACTACTGGTGTCATTCTGAAGGACTGGAGCGTGTTCAGCTGGTAGTATTTCTCCTGCTTTCCTCCTGCTTTCTACCAAACATGCCTTTGTCAAGAGGGGAGACCTGTTCAGCTGGTACTTCTGTATGCTACATTTAACTAACGGTGTCTGCCTGAAGGACTGGGGCGTGTTCAGCTGGTAGTGTTTCTCCTGCTTTCTACCAAACGTGCCTTTGTCAAGAGTGGAGACCTGTTCAGCTGGTACTTCTGCATGTTGCTTTTTACAGGTGTCACTGATAAGGGCTTGGGCTTGTTCAGGTTGTGCGACTGCTTGCTGCTTTGTACTACCCATGTTACTGTCAAGGGCGCAGGCCTGTTCAACTTCTACCTCTCTTCGTTACGTTTTTTTTTCTTTGTCTGTTATTGACAAGGACTGGGGTCCGTTCTGCATGTACTTCTGTTTTCCATTTTCACTGTATGTGTCAGTCGACTCAGGGGCAGGGGATGGGGACTGTTCAGCGCGCAGTTCAGATTTCTGCTGTTTGTATATGAAATCTGGTTCACGCTATTCCATCTTTCTGTGTGCATGTGAGAACCCCCCCCCCCCTCCCCCCTCCCCACCCCCCCAGAGCATATCTGGAAAGAATCCCAAGCCATGAAAATGAGATGTTATCACAAGATACTCAACATCAGATATACTAATTATGTCACCAATGAACGAATGTGCCACACCAAGCAGCACATTGGGCCATATGAAAATCTGTTGTCAACAGTTAAAAGAAAACTAGATTGGTGTGACTGTGTAGCAACCTTCTGTGGCCTTGCTGACACAGTGCTCCAGAGAACTGTAGAGGGATGAAGACAGAGGAGAAGACCAAAAAAAAAAAAAAAAAGAAAAAGAAAAAATAATGGACTGACAACATTGCAGAATGCTCTTCTTCCTATGTCCTCGATAAATTCATGTTAAGGTCGCTGTTATTGACAAGTTCATGGGGACTTCCGTTGGACAGACGCGGTGGTGTCCTCTCTACAAGGGGACTTTCACTCATGCTAAGCAATAATTGTCGATCAGTAGGTGGGTTACTCATGCTAGGCTGGAGACTAAGCAGTAACTGTCACAGGTAGGTGGCTTAACTGGTGCTGTCCTGTATGGGCCGGATCTTAACTGGTACCACTGAACGCCACTAAAGTGACTTGGCAGCAGTGCAGGGCTCCTCTGGTGAGTTTGCTCATGATGACTTGACATTGACCGCCCCCGGTGGATTGCTGGTGTGTGGGGGGCTGTGACGAAAGAAACGAGGGCACGGCTGTGGACAGGGAGTCAGAATGAGTGACGTGGGGGTAATGCCTCTGATACAGCGTGGAAGATTAGTCAGGAAAAAACATTTGCAGAATGATCAGGACACCATTTGCAGAGACCCCAGGCTTTGGTACACACACCAATGATTCTTCATGGAGAAAAGGGAGAAGGAGAAGTCACTAACAAGAGATAGTGCCAGTTCAACTGGTACTACTGTTTGCCCCTTTTAAAAAAAAAAAATCTGTGTCATTGGGTGTCAGCAGGCACTTTTTCTGTACTGGTTTTCACTACTTGTGTCATTCTGCAAATGGTCAACCTCCCTTATTGGAAAAAAAAGATCCTTATTTTGACTACACCTGTTATAAGTTCAGTGTAATACAGCAGTGCAAACTGGCAGACAGAGCAGCCTGAAAGAGTTGTCATTGAGTGTCTTTGGGGCTTCTTCAACTGAGAAGTTTTGTTTCACTGTGTGCATGTGTGTGTGTGTGGTGTGTGTGTGTGTGTGTGTGTGTGGTGTGGTGTGTGTGTGATAATTATTATTAAAGTATGAAATCTGGAGATTAGACTATATAGAATTAAGCCTTTAGCATCAGACTTCTGCAGATGTGTACGTGTGTGTGTGTGTGTGTATGTATGTGTGTGTGTTGTGTGTAGTGTGTGTGTGTGTGTGTGTGTGTGTGTGTGAATTGACTGTTATAGTTCAATTTGACATGTGGAAGCGATGTCACGACGAGTGCATTGCAATCGATGCGACATGCCTCCCACATTGATAACTGTGTTGCTTAACGCACTGGAGAGCAGTTGGACTGTTAGAAAAAAAACATAATAAGTCGTAGAGAACATTTTTAAGACAGGTCTAATATAGGAAAACATAGTATGAAAAAATAGAAAGTAGGGGTAAAAATAGGAAGTGTAGAACAAATTATTAACAGGAAGATAAAAGTAGGGAAGTAAGAAGAAGGAGATTAAGAAAAGGTATAAAAACGAAAGTAGAAAAGGTTGGAAAGGCAGGGAACAATTAAAGAAGGAAAAGTATGGAAAGGTAGTAGAACGGAAAAATAGGAAAAGTAAGAGAAGTTGAAAATATAGGAGAAGGTTTGGAAAATATAAGTTGGATCAGCAGAAAAGGAAGGAGTAAAGTAGGACAAGGGAAGGAGAAAAGATGGAAAAAGAAGGAGGCAAATAGGAAAACAGAGAGAAAGGTAGGGGGAAAAAAGAGCAAAGTAAGGGAAAGGAAGGAAGGGAGAAACGTGAAAAAGGAAGAGCACAAGTTGGAAAACGGAGGAAAAAAGCAGGAAAGGAGGACAAAAGTAGAAAGAGTGAAGAAAGCAGGAAAAGGAAGGACAAAGTAGGAAAGAGAAGAAGAAAAGAGGAAAAAGGACAGGTAGGAAAAGAGAAGAAGCAGAAAAGGACAAGTAGGAAAGAGAAGAAGAAAAGCAGGAAAAGAAGGACAAAGTAGGAAAGAGAGAAAACAGGAAAAGGAAGGACAGAAAGAGGAAAGAGAAGAAGAAAGCAGAAAAGGACAAGGTAAAAGAGAAAAGAAAAGCAGGAAAAGGAAGGACAAAGTAGGAAAGAGAAGAAGAAAAGCAGGAAAGAAGGACAAAGTAGGAAAGAGAAGAAAGAAAAGCAGGAAAAGGAAGGACAGAAGTAGGAAAGAGAAGAAGAAAAGCAGGAAAAGGACAAAGTAGGAAAGAGAAGAAGAAAACAGGAAAAGGAAGGACAGAAGTAGGAAAGAGAAGAAGAAAAGCAGGAAAAGGACAAAGTAGGAAAGAGAAGAAGAAAAGCAGGAAAAGGAAGACAAAGTAGGAAAGAGAAGAAGAAAAGCAGGAAAAGGAAGGACAGAAGTAGGAAAGAGAAGAAGAAAAGCAGGAAAAGGACAAAAGTAGGAAAGAGAAGAAGAAAAAGCAGGAAAAGGAAGGACAAAGTAGGAAAGAGAAGAAGAAAAGCAGGAAAAGGAAGGACAAAAGTAGGAAAGAGAAGAAGAAAGCAGGAAAGACAAATAGGAGAGAAGAAGAAAACAGAAAGGAAACAGAAGTAGGAAAGAGAAGAGAAAAGGAAAAGGAAACAGAGAGGAAAGAGAAGAAGAAAGTAGGAAAAGAAGGAAATGGAAGAGAAGAAGAAAAGCAGGAAAAGGACAAAAGTAGGAAAGAGAAGAAGAAAACAGGAAAAGGAAGGACAAAAGTAGGAAAGAGAAGAAGAAAAGCAGGAAAAGGACAAAAGTGGAAAGAGAAGAAGAAAAGCAGGAAAAGGAAGGACAAAAGTAGGAAAGAGAAGAAGAAAAGCAGGAAAAGGGAAGGACAAAAGTAGGAAAGAGAAGATGAAAAGCAGGAAAAGGACAAAAGTAGGAAGAGAAGAAGAAAAAAGAAAAAAGAGGAGAGAGAAAAGGAAAGAGGCGGAAAAGGAAGGAAGAAAAAGGAAGGCAAAAACATAAGTGAAAGAAGGAAGGAGAACATTGGAGAAAGGAAGGAGAACAGTTGGAGAAGGAAGGAGAACAGTGGAGAAGGAAGGAGAACAGTTGAGAAGGAAGGATGAACAGTGGGAAAATTAGGGGAAAAGATAAAGGGAAGGAAAAGATGGGAAAGAACTGGAAAAGTCTGGATGAAACAGGAAAATATACCAGCTGACCAAGCTGTGCTTAACATTGGGGATTTGAAGGCTGGGAAGCTTTCGGTTTGATTTTCGTCTGATGCATGTATTTATGGGACTTTCTGAACCACCTGACGCCACTGTAGGGACTTGGCAGAAGCGCAGTGTGTCTTCAGTGGGTAGCCACATGATGACTTGGTATCGACTGGTCACTATGGATTGGCCGTGCTGGTGCTGCAGCAGGACGACTAGAATATAGCTGTGTACCAAGACCTGGAATGAGCGATGTAAGCCTCCTCTCCTCCCCCTCCCCTCCCCCCCCCCCCCCACCTCTACTTCTTCCATACCTCCCACAAAGAAACAAAACAACAACAAAAATAGAAACATTTTAGTAAAGAAGAAACTTTTCAGGAAAATATCGAAAAGGAATAAAAGATTTTAAAAAAGCTAAGGAAAGCAGGAAAAAAGTTAGGAAAATGTATGAAGGCAAGAATAAGGAAAGTTGAGTAAAAAAAAAACAATGTATGAAAGGCAGGAAAAAAATGTATGGGAAAGAAAAAATGTGGTAAAAAATAGAAGATTAGT
>CM065730.1:18316507-18341507 GCA_033310375.1 Conus canariensis | reverse complement strand
CATGTGGTTAGACCTCAGCTGAAACATATTCTTTTAGATTGTTGGGACTTGCACGATGTGAGACATAAACGCTTTACAGCAGAGTCCATGAAAACCCTGTTCAAGAGATGTCCCGCCTGACGTGATCTTTGAGTTTCTGAGGGAGGTTAACATTTTTCATCTGATTTAAGATTTTACAGAAGAAAGATTTTTAACGAAATTTCTGGTGTGTTTTTAGAAGATGTGTTTTTAAAGAGATGTGTGAAAGTTTTTTTGTTTTGTTTTTTGTTTTTGTTTTTTTGATGACTTGTGAGTTGATTTTAACGTGGTGACAGCCCTGATATGGCCCTTTGCGGTCGGCTGGGCTATAAGCAACATTACCTTACCCAGCTGATGTTCAGCTTTTCTGAAGAATTTGTGGCTGTTGGGACATTACTCTCACTAGTTATTTCATTCTACAGGAATACAGGATATTTCCTTCAAAGTGAGGCAGTGAGAGGATTTATTGTTATTATGTCTTTAATATTTCTGTTTGTGTAAAACACATCTGAACAATCGCGGAATTTAAGCCTACATTTGGTTTATTTGTTTTACCCTTCAATTAACCTTTTCCCGTTTTTTCCTGGGGATCACAAGAGCCTGAAACAGAATAAAACCAGAACAACTGCTGAAATATTCCAAAAATTCCCATGAAAATTTTTGACCTTGTCCAAAATTTAATTATCTGTGGTATCCTTTTTTTGTTTTTCCGAGTAGAAAAGTAAAAAGAAAAGTAATCAATTACAAAGTATGAACTACACATGTTCAACGACATGGGTCCTACAGGATCCTTAATCCATGCCAGAGATGTCTATTTTGATTATACACAACTGCCAATGCAGGTCTTTCCTGACCCACACATTTCACAGAGGCTGTACGGTATCTCACTGTCTGATGTGGGTCATCCATGACCCATAGTGTCTAAAGACAAGCCTGTGTGAAATGTATGAGTCATGAAAGACCTGCATCATTAGGAGTGTGTCGTCAGAAAAGCGACCAGTAAAGGTTAAACCTTTTCTCCATCCTTTGCTTTGCGGACATGGAGGTTTTGGGCGGGACTGCCTCTTCTGAAACGAAATCAGGGGAAGAGGGAAAAAAGTGACGCTGGAATTCATGGCAGAGTGCTGGTTGTGTTTTGGGTTTGCAAGCAGGAGAGACCTCAACACATCAAATCTTGTGTAAACTTCCGTGAAAGAGCACACAGTCACCAGTCTGTATACCCACTTGAAGGCAGGGTGATGTCATGCTTTATGTTGCGCATAGGCAATCTGCTGCAAAAGTGGAAAAGACCGACAAAATTCGTGCAAACGAATGACCTTGTGTGTTGTTGGAAAGAGGAATGGATGATACACCACTCGGTTCGTAGATTTGGCTCAGATTTCACCATTTTTAGAGCAAGTTTCAACATTTTTGGGAGGAAGGGAGAGCATTCTTGCTAGACCTTACCCCCTCAACCCCTCCTATCTCTGTTTCTGTTTTTGCAGACAGTGCGCTACACGGGTTATTCCGACAGTGTTTTTTCTTCGGGCAATCCCAAGTTTCACGACAAAGTCAACGCCTGGGTATTGTATGAGATTGAGGATGAAATTGAAGCCAACAAAACCTACTCGCTGCATAACTATGCACTGATCCCGGCAGTGGCCCCGTCTCTTCTGGAGGGCTGTGGCATCATCTCTACCATGTACGAAGTCACGGTGAGTTTGGTGTTGATGCGATGTGGAATCTGTACCATGCATGATGATAAAGTGAGTTTGGTGTTGATATGATGTGGAGTCTGTACCATGTATTATGATAAAATGAGTTTGGTGTTGATGTGTTATTGTGGTATCATCTTCACCTGCCGAGGTGAATTTGGTGTTGATGTGTTATTGTGATATCACCTTCACCTGTTTATGGAGAGCTTGGTGATGATGTGTTATTGTGTTATCATCTTCACCTGTTTATGGAGAGGTTGGTGTTGTTGTGCTGTCAAGGTGAATAAGTGTTGATGTGTTATTGTGGTATATCTTCACCTGTCATGGTGAATTAGTGTTGATGTGTTATTGTGGTATCATCTTCACCTGTTTATGGAGAGGTTGGTTTGATGTGTTATTATGATGTCATCTTCATCTGTCAAGGTGAATTTGGTGTTGATGTGTTATTATGGTGTCATCTTCATCTGTCAAGGTGAATTTGGTGTTGATGTGTTATTATGGTGTCATCTTCATCTGTCAAGGTGAATTTGGTGTTGATGTGTTATTATGGTGTCATCTTCATCTGTCAAGGTGAATTTGGTGTTGATGTGTTATTATGGTGTCATCTTCATCTGTCAAGGTGAATTTGGTGTTGATGTGTTATTATGGTGTCATCTTCATCTGTCAAGGTGAATTTGGTGTTGATGTGTTATTATGGTGTCATTATCATCTGTCAAGGTGAATTTGGTGTTGATGTGTTATTGTGGTATCACCTTCACCTGTCAGGGTGAATTTGGTGTTGATGTGTTATTGTGGTATCATCTTCACCTGTCAAGGTGAATTTGGTGTTGATGTGTTATTGTGGTATCACCTTCACCTGTCAGGGTGAATTTGGTGTTGATGTGTTATTGTGGTATCACCTTCACCTGTCAGGGTGAATTTGGTGTTGATGTGTTATTGTGGTATCATCTTCACCTGTCAGGGTGAATTTGGTGTTGATGTGTTATTGTGGTGTTGATGTGTTATTATGGTGTCATCTTCATCTGTCAAGGTGAATTTGGTGTTGATGTGTTATTGTGGTATCATCTTCACCTGTCAAGGTGAATTTGGTGTTGATGTGTTATTGTGGTATCAGCTTCATCTGTCATGGTGAGTCTAGTACCCATGTTTTGTGATGCTGTTTGGAGTGCATTATTTCTTGTGGAGTTAAAAAAAAATGCTTTATGTTTGTTTTGTTTTGCTTTTGTTTGTTTGGTTTGTTTTCCTTCAGAAATGGCCAGGGCTGTCAGCATGGCATCATCTTATCCACCTTAAAGGTGTCAAAAGTTTAGCATCCACGTCATAAATTGCATATCATTTTTGTTGTTTGCTATTTTTTCAGGGTATCGCCTTTTTTTCAGGGTGTGACTTTTTTCTGTGATGTGTGTTTGGTAAGCCTGAAAAAGCCCTGTGTGTTTTGCTGGACCATAACGATCAAAGGTATTAACTCTAAGAATGTTCTTTTCTGCGAAACGAACAACAAGTTAAAAAAAAAATGTCTATTTCATACACATCCCATCTCAGATTCATTCAATAATGATAGCAGCAAAACATCTGGTGGTTGTGTGTTCTGTTATCATCACCAGCTGGTTGGTTTAGTATTGGTATTTAGTGTACGCATTTCTGCTTTTGTCGATTTGATTATTTGTTGGTGTTGGATATGTGTGCGACTACATCATAATTTCTCTTCTGAGATCATGAAGTTGGGTTGAGTTGAGTTGAGTTGATTGTGTGTGTGTGTGTGTGTGTGTGTGTGTGTGCGTGTGTGCGTGCGTGCGTGCGTGCGTGCGTGCGTGCGTGCGTGTGTGTGTGTTAGTGTGTGTGTGTGTGTGGAGGTTGGTGCATCCATGTGTGTAACCATCTGTGCATGACCTGTTTTTCAGTTACGGATACCAGTGGGCTGGAGCACCACAGACTTGTCATCAGGGGTGACAATTGGAACTGTTCCTTTACGAGAGTTTGACCCCTTGCTTAGCATGGGCCCTCCCCAGCGAATGAGCATGATCGACCGTGAGTTCTCTCCCATACCACATCATTTTACAGTGTCATGCTTGCATTGTTGTATTTTTACACAGACTGGCTCAGTGTCTATGTTGAATTATTTTCTGATTTTTTTTTTCCTGATCCTGTATCTACTTGAATAAACAAAGTTTCATTTTTATGGATATTTTGTTAAAAACAACAACAAAACTGCAACATTTTGAGGACATTCAAATTGTTTAGGAGAAGAGAGAAAGGAAGGGGGGAGGGTGTTGTGTGATGGGGGAGGATAGAGGGGCGAGAGCTGGTTCTTATTTAAACTGAATGAAATCGCAATACTCTGACGATATCTACAGCTTCCTTGAACAGGGCGTGCTGGTTTCCTTCTTATAGATGATCAAATGATGCACAGTTTCTGAACTGGGCACTTAGAAAATATTTTTCAAAGTGCTGATGTGGAATTCAGACAGCAGCCAGTGTGAGCTGCTCAGTTTGACTTTCATCAATGAGGTATCACTGCATGTGGACTAGTCTATACATTACCACACCACCTCCGCTAAGCTATGGGGCTATTGTCTGCAGGGGCTACACAGACATTCTGAAAACAGAAAATTCTCCAGATTCAATGGATAGAAGATACGCTTGGATGAAAAATCACCAAGACCATCCATTGAGATGACAGAAGTTATTTTATACTCATAGAGAACACCAAGGCCATCTGTTTTGATGACTGATGATGTTTCATGCTGAGAGAGAGAGAGAGGGGATGGAGTGAGGTATGGAGAGGGAGGTTGGGGGGGGGGCGGGGGTGACGACATGCCAAAGCCAGGAACTCAGACTCAGTGACAGCCATCTACATAAGCATCTGATGGTGATAAAGTTTTCAGGAAATTTAATTGATGTGAAGGGGGTTTATGCTGCATTGTGCTGACTCGTAAAGGTTCCAGTGATATGTCAGGAGTATGTTTGCAGCTTTGTAGTGAAAGAAAAGCGGGAACATGTGACCATTTTTCCACCAAAGTGTTGCTATTTCTTGTGCTTAAACTCTTTCACAGACAATACCCATGTTCTTGTTGTTTGACTAATTGCTTGCTGCAATTGTCAAGCGCAGCAGTAGGCATACTTGGTAGTCGTGCATACAGCACTGCAGAGACAGGTCAAAATTCCTTCTTGATGGAATGTTTTCAGTGCAGTCTGTTTAGCTGCCAAGTAAAACCGAAAACAACCAGAGTCTCTGGTTACAGCTAAATGAATTTTAAGGAAGTGAATTTAAGCAAGGATGAAAAAATATGGGAAGTGTGTCACTTGGGCAAGACTCACTAGTTGCCTGACTTAACATTTCACCCAAGGTGCTGATGAGGCCTGGGAATGGTGCCACGCAGACATATTTGGGAACTTCGGTGACCTTACAGTAGATATCAGCGATATTATGCAGAAACATTCACACTAACACTTAAGTGATGCACAAACCTTTAGCTCCACCAGAGAGTGTTCATCAGGCACTTGAAGGCTCTTGGGTGGTTGTTGCCATTATGATGACTGCATAGAATAACGCAAACACTTTATTTGGTACAGTTATTGTAATTGTCAGGACAGGAGACAGCATGTATTTGTATAGTTCCATACTCTGATGATATGATAAGTAATACTGTCTGCATCAAAGGAACCAACATTCTTGCGAGCAGTTTTTTTTTTCCTCACCTGTAAATAAAGGGAGCAATGAATTTTTGTTTTGAACACATATATGGAAATGTTCTTTGCCTTTGAAGTTATAAAAAAAACTTGCTCATATTTACCTAGGTCTTCTGCAGCCAGGGTGTACTTCTTGATGGCAGAGTACTTGCACACAGATGTTTTCAGATTTTTTTCTCAAATGAATTTGTAGTTTGCTGATTGTTTTGGCAAGATATGTTTTGTGTTTTGTAAAAGGCTTTACATGTAGAGGCCATTTCAAGCTATCATTATGTAATGAAAAATAGGGTTGTTGAAAACTTGAAATATATTGTAAGAATTATATCTGACCCTCAAAGACAACCGGTAAGTATCTACAGCTGATCAGAGGAAACAGAAGAGCCTATATGCTGTGTACAAATTGAGTGTACAATTTTTTTAATCACTTAATGTCTATCACACCACATCTGTTTTATCTTTTCGAGTGAAGTCTGACCAGTGCATAGGGCTAATGACATTGCATGAGACCCTGGTCTTAAGTGCTTTCATCTTAGTCATGAAGTCATGTATCTATCAGCTGTAAATCCTGCACAGTGTGGTCTCAAAACTTAGCAGATATGATATAGAGTATATGAACTAGTCCACACATGGTGACACCTCTTGGATGAAACAGAAACTTAAACTATCTTTAGATTTTTTTCACATTTGACATTATTATAAAGTATTTGCACATTGGAAATGGAACCAGAAAACTTGTGTTAGGCTGTACCTTTGTTCTGCAAAGAATCAGACGTTTATATGCTTGTTTGTCTTTAATGATTACTCGTTCAGAAAAGACAACTATGCCGTACATTTGTGCATGTATTTCTGTGTGTGTAGCGCCACCATCCTACGAGGAGTGTGTGTTTGGTCACATGGCCATACAGAGCGGGGAGAATGTGGATAATGAAGAGGTGAACGAGGACAACGAGACCCTGCAACAGCGACGACGGGAGTTCCGCCGTATGCCCAGCTACCCGTACTACAACATGGTTGGCACCTCCACCTCCAACGGCGGAACATCACCTCCATCCCCCTCTGCCCCTACTACCACCCAGCCTGCTTCCCTTCCAGGCCCTGAGCCACCAGCGCCCCCTACCCCCTCTTCCCAGCCCCCACCACCCAGCTACGATTCTCTAGGACAGACATAGACAGCAGGTTGGAATTCTGTCTGCAAGAGTCAAAGAGAAATATACATAGTGCTGGAAGTATGCGAGAGCCACTACAGATTCACACTAGGTGCAGGAGAGATGCATCCCATAAAGGACAGTACAGACGCAGACAGTGTGATTTATTTCTGTCTGTAGGTGCTGAGGAGACATACCAATTTAGGGAGTATGTGCAGACGTAAACTGCACGGTATATGTCTGTCTGCAGATGTAGAGGAGAGATGATCCTGTAGGACTGTGTACTGACTTAGCATGATTTATTTCTGTGTGGGGATGTAAAGGAGATGAACCAATGCAGAACAGAGCACAGACATAAACTGCATGGTTTATTTCCATCTGCGGATAAAGGTGAGAAATGTACCCATTTAGGAAAGGATGCAGACACAGACAGAATAGTTCATTTCTGTCTGTCAGTATTGAGGAGACATGTACCAGTTTGGGACTGTGTGCAGACTGCATTGTGTATTTCTGTCTGCAGGTTGAGAGGAGAGATACGCCCATTAGGGATGTCTGTTGGGGGGGGGGGGGGGGGGGGGGGGGCGAAACTATTGAAGCAGAAAACATGCTGGGGATGTGTGTCAATTCATCTAGTGTACAGAGGCAGACAAGAGGGATTTTTTTTCTTTTTCTTTTTCTTTTTTTTTCTTTTTTTCGCAAGGGTGATGGAGAAATGTACAAATTGTGATATGTGGGAGAGAAGTGCAGGGTGAGAAAGCGTGTTGGAGAGACGTGCAGTTCAGGAAGTGTTCAGACATTCAGAGACAGGCTGGCGCAGGACTTTCTGCAAGCGTACCTTGATCAAGTGTCTGTTGAGGGAATTCAATGGTAAACGTGCACTGAGGAAGACACGTGTTGAGGAGGTGTGCTGTAGAGGCGCACCAAGTCGAGGAGTGAGCATGAGAAACCTAGAAATGTGTTGTTTGTTGTGAGCCCTCATGGAGCTACCAGTCACAGCATTTGAGAGATGCGGCTATATGGTGTTGACAGCTGAGTGGTGTGTGGACAGCTCTGTGGTGTTAGAAGCTGTGTTGTGTGTTAACAGTGACAGGACTGATTTGAACAAAAACATGGTGGAAATGTGGAATGCTGCCGGAGAAGGAGCCTGTTAACTTTTGGTATGGATCTGCGGAGCACATGCGGATCAAAGGGTGGATTCAGGCTCAGTCTGACTGTGGCAGGGGTCTGCGCTCTCCCCAGTACCCTTTTAGTTTAGGATGGAGTAGAACTCTTTGTTTTGTGTATTTTCGTTGTTGTTGCTATTTTTCTTTCTTTCTTTCTTTGCTTTTTCAATTTTCTTTTTTTTTTTTTTGTCTTAGACAGGGAATGTCATTTTACATTGAGAGTCGAACTCTGTTTTTGAGGAGGGGGTGGGTGGGTGGTGGTGGTGGGGGGGGGGGGGGATTGTTTGTTTGTATGCTAGTTTTTCTTAAATTGAGGAATGTCACGGAGAGTTTTATGTGTTCTGTGGAGGATGGCAAGTGGGATGAGGGGAGTGTACAAGTAATCTGTTTACATGTAGGTATGTGTGTGTGTGTGTGTCTGTGTGTGTGTGTGTGTGTATTTCAGTATGTATGCGTAAAAGTGTGTGTGTGGTCAGCGGAAAGGGGGGGGGGGGAAGCATGACAGAGAGGAGGGACTAGGGGAGGGGTGGGTGGGTGAAGGGAAGATAGGTGTGGGGGAACCTCTGTATGTAACAGTGAAGTGTGTGGATGTTTTTAGCTGTGTATGACTCTATACATATGCACAAGAAAGTTTGTTGCTTGTTTTGAGTGGTGTGTGTGTGTGTGTGTGTGTGTGTGTGTGTGTGTGTGTGTGTGTGTGTGTGTGTGTGAGTGAGTGAGTGAGTGAGTGAGTGAGTGAGTGAGTGTGTGTGTGTGTGTGTGTGTGTGTGTGTGTGTGTGTGTGTGAGTGTGTGTGTGTGTGTGTGCGTGTGTGTTTGTGTGTGCGTGTGTATGTGTATGTGTGTGTGTAAGAGAGAGACAGACAGACAGAAAGAGCGAGAGACAGAGAAGAGAGTCTTGGGGTGGTGAAGAGTAAGAAGATGGAGTATCTTGCACATATGACCAGTCCACTTCCATGTTTGAGAGATGGCAAGAACAGAAGGACAGTGTTCAAAGCCCTGTGCCTCAGCTGCCTGGGTGAGTTTGAACAGTGATTGTTGTACAGCGATTAGACAAGAAAGCTCCTAATATACCGTAGGAGGTAGTAATAGGGCTTTTGTACAATGCTTTGACGCGACAGTTCCTCTTAACTGTGAGTTAGTGTAGAGATTTTTGTGCAACGATTGGACATGACAGCTCCTTTTAACTGTGTGAGTTTATATTTGAACATTTGAACAATGACTTGACATGACAGTTCACGACAACTGCATGAGTTAGTATGTGCCATTCAAAGAATGGGTTGATGTGATGGTTTATGTTTAAAAACTATGTGTTTTAAGTGTGTACAGTGGCTTTTTGTAAAAAAAAAGAATGGATATGACAGTTTATTTGAACAATGTGAGCTTATGTGATGATTTGTATTTGAACCGTGCAAGCTATTATAATGGTTTCTATTTGAACTATGTGGGTTAGTATTATAGTTTTTAATGAATGAGTGGATATGACTCTTTATTTGAACTATGTGAGTCAGTATAATGGTTTTCGAAGAATGAATGACTATGAAAGTTTATTTGAACTGTGTGAGGTGGGTTTAAAAAAAAAAAAATTTAAACAATTGGAGCTTACAGATGCGCAAAAAGAGGACAGTGTGCAAAATCGATACATCAGCAGCTTTTCTGTAAGTCTAGCCCATAAACATTTGTTAAATGTTAAACGAAACAAAATGGAGAAAGAAAAAAAAAAAGAAATCTGACATACGCATTGAAGGAAAAAAGCAAATTAAGTAAAATACGGCTTTTAACTTAGTTGATTTTTTCATGTGTACAAGAATGGGTTTTATTTTTTCTTTGTTTTTTTTTTTTTTCCTCCTTTATTGAACTGTTATACTACTAACTTCGGAGGGGTGACAAAAAAACAAAACAAACAACAACAACAACAAAAATCATCACAACTTACTTTCTTCTCCGTAGTCTTTCCATCATATTTAAATAATTGTCACGGTGAGGCATTATCCAGTCAACGGAATTTAACATCACAAAGCCATAATTTGTAAGTTTGGGAGAACAAAAAACCCTAGGAAACTACAGTCAGTTTATATGATGGGCATTCGATCTATATGGATACCAATATGATAACTCTGCTAAGTTATAGTTAATTTTAGCAATATGTTCTCCAATCTTGTATCTAATACTAAGTTGTCGTAGGAAAGAAAATAAATCGGGAATGTGTTTTTCTATTTTACATCGATAGATATACATCTTTGCAAACATTATTATAAACTCTAAGGCAGAATCTATTTTAAAGTTTTCATCCACACCAACTATTGCCAGTTTACATGAAATTCCTGTATTATGAGTGTGTTCATATTTTTCTTGCTATAAACTTTCGACAGATTTCCAGAAAACTTGTATATGTTTGCAGCCCCATAAGAAATGTTGAATGGCATCTCATTCTTCATTACAAAATGAACATTGAACCGTATCAGTTACACCCATTGCATTCAAAACGATAATAGTCGCAATAATTCGATGGATAATTCTTATTTGTAGCCACTTAAGTTTCACATCTCTGATTTACTGATTTTGAAAAAAAACACCTTTCTCCAGGAAATGTTCAAATTCATTTTTGCTGACCACTTTGAACAGCACTTAGGTTTATTATTGTCAAGTGTGTAGTACTCATAATATCCTTTTGCACCTTTATTTGAATTAGTTATGATTTTTAATGCGTTAGGCATACCTTGAGTGAAATTAGTATTATCATTTATCTGAATTCCACATTTTATAATATATGTTTTTATTGAAGAAATCCAGCCATTGTACGTAATAAAATCTACTGGTAAATGTGTTGTGCTATAAATGCTTCATGCTTGAAAAATTCCGCATTATCATTCAGAAGATGCCTGATGGAGTATATCTCTTTCTCTATTATCCTATTTTGCTTTGTAACAGTGTTTCCTATTGTATATATTTTCATTATAAAAAATCAGTTCATCGAGTAGATCACAAAGACGTTTTTGCATAAGACTGAGACAAAAAGTTCTATATGCTCGAAAAGTATGATTCCAGAAGAGGTTAGTATTTGTATGATTTAAAGCGTATGTTGATCTGTAACATTCCAAGTTTCTAAGAAAAGGATACATTTTGAGTGCAATATTTATCCATTTATGATTCGTTGTTTTATATTTTCTGAGCCATGAAAGTTTAAGGGCATATATATACTTTCTAATATCAGGTATGTTCAGACCGCCTTGTTGCACACTTTTTATTGTTGTTTTTCTACTATTTTTCACATTTTCCATTCCAAAGAAATTGAAAGCATAGTTTTTTGAGTTTTTGTTGAAGTTGTCAGGTGGATCTGGCAACAAGATCCAAAGATGTATAAGTTTCGATAGAATTAGAGATTTTAAGATAACTATTCTCCCAATCGGAGTAATGGTTTGTTGTGTCCAGATATTAAATAGCACTTTCGCTTCTGCGAATTTTCATCATGATTTATGGTTTCACAATTGTTTAAATCCTGAGTAAACCAATTCCCTTGATTTTGAACTTAAGGGGATTCCATATCAATTTCAGATGGGGGCAGTATACCCTTTTTGATCTTTTCTTACTTCCAAGCCAAATTGCCTGTGTTCTGTCATAATTCGTACACAGACCGAATTGTGTGAGTTAATTTAATGGCTTTTAAAGCAGGGTTAGAAATTCCGAAGTGATTTTAGTTGTCCAGGAGGTAAGTAGATAAAAAAAAAAATCAACTCGTCTCCCCCCCCCCCCCCCCCCAAATTCTGGTGGTCCTCTCTTAGTTACTACAAAAGTAACTATCGGTAGAGCAGTTACAAGTTAGCAGACATAGTCCAGTGATAGCATATATAGAGAGAAATACAATATGAATGATTTATTAATTCATCCGGGTTATAATTGGAAATTGTGTTTAAGAGTGTATAAGAAAAGAAAATGTCATGTGACCACCATTCACACATTCTTAGACTGAATTAAAATAACAAAATCTCTGTCTGCCTCCACTTCATATCTGCATACATCTAAAAACAAAACTTTATGGAATAGATCTGTCATTTTCACACTGAGCAAGCAGACTGTTTGCATGCTGCTGACATATTTGATATAAGGAACACACCTTGCCTATCAAGACAACACTTTGCTTCAGTTCCGTTTTGAGAAAAACCCAAGGAGGAGGGGAAAGGGGGGGGGGGGGCAGAGGGAGGGTAGAGAGGTGTAGTGCAGGTGTGAAAGTGGAAAGAGAAAGTTAGTTTATGATCGATTCATGATGAAGCTTACTTCTCAGCTCTTCTGGCACTGACGACCATCAAAACTTGACAGACAATGGACGAAGAATCTCCACTAATATGCTAGAAGATTTGGTTGTTACGGGACGTCAGATGGTGGGTATTTTGAGCTCTGTGAAGAGTGAGTGGATGTGACAGTTTATCTGAATGTGAGAGAGTGTAGTGGCTTTTAACCCTTTCAGTCCTGACCAGGAAATTGGCTGTGAGCCTTCCCAGCCTGACAGGTTTTGGCTGTCCAGTGGAAGATCGGGGATGCTGCTTTCAAACTGCCGTAAGTGTGGACTGGCGCTTCAAAAATGGCGAAAAGGCACACAGCTTCAGATGGTAATATTTCAATATCATTTAAATGTTCATTATGTTTGAATCATCCAGTCAGACATGGTTCCTTGAGAAACAGAGGCAGAAAACAGACCCCCTACTTCACCAATAATTCTATTCCAGCAGGTTGTAGAAGTACATTTGTGATGAAATAAACAGCAAAAAAAACAACAAAACCCTTGCCTGTATTGTAGTTAAATATATATTTTTGCAACTATTTAACCTTATATGGCTTTTGAATCCGTATACTTTACCGTAAATTTTCCAAGATATCCACTATGTTATCATCAAAAAACTGGCCCTCACTGTAACGTTATTTCTTTGCTCATTGTGTCTGAAAGAAAAGTAATGAGGGGAAAAGACTCACAAAATGATTCAAAATTCCTTAACCAAAGCAGCTAATGAAAAGAGAAGGAAATAACTTGATAAACCTTTCCCTGTGTTTTATCCTTTATGCATGAAATGATGGTTGAATGAGCTTGATTTGAACTGAACCTGTTGTCAAGGCCTTTGTTCAAGAGTCAAAACAGAGGCATACAATTTGTTACAATTCTGCAGGACGGCACAGTAATGTTTTAATTTTTATTGTGATCGTGCTTGTTGCTTGGTGATTAGACTGTCATGGTGATCATGTTTATTGTTTGCTTATGAATTTTGAGTTCGGCTTCATCTAATTATGAACGGTAAAAATGTAAGACATACTTGTACAAACGTTCATGTATCTTACATATGTTTGAACAGATGTCACGTGCGCATGCATGCACACATGTGCATATATGCAGATATGCACACGCTCATGCACATATTTGTGCTTGTGTACACACACACACACACACACACACACACACACACACAACACACACACTACACACACACATCACAGGTACCCTGCACAGTGCACACACACACACATACGCACACACACACACACACACCACACACACACACACACACACACACACACACACACTATTTGTGGACACATGCATTTAGGAAGAGAGAGAGAGAGAGGAAATAAGTGAGTTTGTTTGTTTTTGCTTTCATTGTTTTGAACGTTTTTATCCCGCTTGAAGAAGACCCATTAGGTGAAACGTGTAATGTATGTTTTTTCATTTGTTTGTTTCTTTGTTTTGCAGAGTCAGGTTTTGGGCAATTCCATTTCCCTTTATTATTGCAAACTGAAGACCAGAAGTGCAAATACAGTTTCACTGTGAATGGCTTTGCTGATTATATCACCTGAGAGGAAACATCAAAGATTAAACTTAGATTTGGGGGGTGTATGTTTGTTTGATTTAGGGATCTTTCTAACATGAGGGTAGTTCAGGCATAAAACGGAATTCCTCTCCAAAGACATGAACGTCACAACTTGTTTACAGATCAATGATTTTCACGGTCAGTACCATGCCATTGTTCTTCCTTAATTTCAAAAACATTTAAAGCCAATTGATTTGAATATCTGATGTATTTTACATTCTTACCAATATGTTTCCTGACAAAAATGACGACATAAAACTAGTGTTTCATTCTAAATCTGTTAGCCAATCATGTTTCATAATTATACTTAAGAGCAAGCTTTCCATTTTTTTTGCGAAGTGTATCTTAAGAAGAGAAGTGTTGTGATCCCGAACTTTGTGCTGTCAAAGCCAGACATTAACTTAAACAGTGCTTGTTTGTTTGTTTGTTTGTTTTTGCATGGAATGGAAGGGGAGAGAAGGTAGGTGGGAGGGTCAACCGTTCATCCTCCTCCCCACCCAATTCCCTGTCCTCCCCCCTGCCCCCCCACTCCTACCCCCCCCCCCCCCCCCCCCGACCCTTTTGAACACACTTGGATGAGTGAATTTCAATGAATCAAATCCCTCCACAACTAATTAGAACCAGTTCAAGCAGAACCTTTGGAGTGAGACTGCCATGCTGTTTGACATGGGGAGCGAGAGGTAGAGATACCTTATGAAAGCACTGAAATAGATGGGAAGCCCTGTTTCAGTGTATGAAATGGTGCAGTTAGGGAAAACAACAACAAAACAAAACAAACCAGAACGACATGCTGGATGTGTGTAATCAACACCTTGCTGGTTTGTGTATTTTTAGACATCTTTTATCACAAGGCAGTTGACATCTGCATAATCTGTCTATCTAGTCTCTCTCTCTCTCTGTCTCTGTCTCTGTCTGTCTGTCTGTCTGTCTCTCTTCTCTCTCTCTCTCTCTCTCGCTCTCCCCCTCTCCTCACTCTCTCTGTCTCTCTTTTTCTCTCCTCCCCTTCTGTGTCTGGCTCTTTCTCTGTCTCTGCCTGCTCTCTCTCTCTCTCTCTCCTCTCTCTCTCTCTCTCTCTCTCTCTCTCTCTCTCTCTCTCTCTCTCCCCCTCCCTCCCCAGCCTTTCTCTCTCTCTCTCCCCCCTTCCCTCCCTCCCTCCCTTTCTTTGTCTGTCAGTCTGTCTGTCTGTCTGTCCCCGTCCTCAAGCTCTAAGCATTGAACAATCCATACCTTCGTTTACACTACAGGCTGCCTACCTGGGTACAGCTGAACAAGAGTTGTCTGCTAGTGCAGGTCACCTCCTGTGTCATTCAGTTGAACAGTCAATGACAGTTTTCAACTCGTTCCTTCCATCGTTCATGGAGGAGGCATGCTATGCTATGAGTATATATGTGTCAGCCATGGATACCAAAGTCCAAACCATATTTGGCCATAAGAGAAATGGATGCTCTTCTGTTACCATGTGCATGCTAGATAATCGTTCAAATTTTATGTTACAGTCCCTTGAGACTTAAAAGTAGGCTGTGTTGTCTTTCTGCCACAAAATTGTCAAGAACAGGAAGACACAGACTACAGTTAGTCCTAGGGCCAGTTGAATTGTTTTTGCTCCTCTTTGCAGATAGTTTTAGGTTGCAAGTACACCCTCACAGTCACAGAATTACTTAAACATGCTAAAGGAAGTGGAATGACTAGCTTACGCAGCAGCGAATTTTGAAAAGTGATGATTATGATTTACCAGAATGGTCATGATTTTTTGGAATGTTGGAAAATAAGCACATGGAGATCAAGATGTTAGTGTGAAAAAAAAACATGCACAGTCTTTCCAACAAAATTATTTATGAAATGTATTTTTTTACGTAAAGGCCAGGAGAGTGCTACAAATTCTGAAGTCAGTGGGTTACATAAAGGCCAGGTGAGTGTTACACATTCTGAAGTCAGTGGGTTACATAAAGGCCAGGTGAGTGTTACACATTCTGAAGTCAGTGGGTTACATAAAGGCCAGGTGAGTGCTACACATTCTGAAGTCAGTGGGTTACATAAAGGCCAGGTGAGTACTACACATTCTGAAGTCAGTCGGTTACATAAAGGCCAGGTGAGTGCTACACATTCTGAAGTCAGTGGTACATAAAGGCCAGTGAGTGCTACACATTCTGAAGTCAGTGGTTACATAAAGGCCAGGTGAGTGTTACAACATTCTGAAGTCAGTCAGTTACATCAAGGCCAGGTGAGTATACACATTCTGAAGTCAGTGGGTTACATAAAGGCCAGGTGAGTGCTACACATTCTGAAGTCAGTCGGTTACATAAAGGACCAGGTGAGTGCTACACATTCTGAAGTCAGTGGTTACATAAAGGCCAGGTGAGTGCTACACATTCTGAAGTCAGTGGGTTACATAAAGGCCAGGTGAGTGCTACACATTCTGAAGTCAATGTAATGATTAGGGTCAACAGAAAACATTTGTTTGGTTTGTAAATAATTTGATGACCAAATAGAACCAGTTCTGATCTACTCTGCAGAAGTATCGGGCATGAAACATACCACGACTGAGAGAGTGAAAGCATATGCAGTAACAGTATTCTCATCTCTTCCTCTGTGTTCCTGAATCAGATATCCCATTAGGAGATCAGCATGAAATGTGTTGAATAGTGGGTACAGCTGACCAGGTTGTCTGTGTCCAAGCGGAATAGAGAAGCATATAGAATGCCGTTTAGTCAGCATAGTAATGGGAAAGAAAACTGAGTAATGAAATTAATGAATATGTCAACAGTACATAGTTTGGTGCTTGGTTGTGTCAGGCTGTAGGTTATGGAAAAAAAAAAATTGTGTATGGTTTAAAGAAAGACTGAAAAAAAGACATCAAAACAAACACTCCCCCCCCCCCCCCCCCCCCCATCCCCACCCTCTGATGATTTATTTTCATCCAAGCTGTCATGACATGGTAGAATATATAATGATAAGTATTAATGATATTTCTGTCTCAAAGTTGCTCTTGGTCTTGGTCATTAATGAACAAAGAATTCAAGAGGAAGTAAATAAGGGTTCATTTAAGAATATATGGCTTCATAATGGTAAACAGTAGTCCTGTAATCAAAGAACTAGATTAATCAATGACCTGTTTGCAAAGGCGTTTGGGGAATTTTTGTTTATTCTTAAAGTAGGGGAGTCCATGGTCAAATAGAGCGTTTTTTGCCTTGATGGTTGTGGGTTCAAACCCCTGGTTGGATCAGAATTTTTTGCAGCTCAAAAACCTTCTCTATCTACTCAGCTATAAATGGGTACCTGATTCAGTTTAGGGAAGGTGAAAAGCAGCGGAAGGAGAGGGATGGGCGTTGCCTCCCACCTAGACTTGGTGAACCTCTGACAGTTCACTGCGGCTACAGCCTCGAGGCTATGGAAACTTTAAACTTCGACTTAAACCTTTTTAAAGCATGAAACATGCCAAAAGTTGTTTTTTTTATTTTGACAATTTTAACCAAGAGATAGGTCCATGCAACAATTCATCAAATCTCATGCTGAAATATCAAATATTTTCCAGTCTGCATTATGCAGACTTTTGACAAAACAGCCCCTTTAAGAAGAAAAGTATAGTAATTTAGATGAAGACTTTGAAATATCATGATGTTCTGTGACATGGACAAGTTACATCCTTTTTAAAACATTGCACAGGATAATGAATTCTTGCGTTAATGATGTTGTTGTTTCCTTCCTTTGATGGGCTTCGTAGTTTTTCTCAGTTAAAAACAAATGTGTTTTTGTTCTCTCTGTCTGTGCTGTCTCTTGTTTGTTTTAAATTGTTTAGTCGTTAGGTTAATTCATGTTGTGGCTTTTTTTTTGTCTTGAGTTTGTAAATTAGTGGGTGTGTAAAAGAAAAAAAGGAGTACAAGAAACAAATGGCTGAACTACCTGACAGGGGCAGGTGATAGTGACTGAGGAGGTCTCAAGGCTCCACTTTCCGTTATTTGTATGCATTCAGTGTTCTTCTGAAAATGGTGTGTCTACTCAGGAAGATGAATCTTTACAAAATGTCGGTAAAGAAACTAAACTGTAATACTATCCAAAATGTCTTGTATTGTTTACTTTTTTTTTTTTCATGTAGATGAGTTCAGGTTTTTTAAAAATTAAGTGTGTGTAACCTGTTATAAAAAAAATTGTAGATAAAGTTTGCAAGTGTTCGCCTTTCTCAGCCGTTGTACAGAACTGGTCTGTCAAGGAGTTGTCCGTAAGAGTCTGAGTTTAATGGGACATGAATTTCAACATTCACCATCAGCATTAGCACCGGGATTCAAACCCTTCATTAGAAACTGTTCAAAAGCTCACACACACACACACAGCACGCAACGCACGCACGCACGCACGCATGCGCGCACACACACACACACACACACACACACACACACACACACACACACACACACACACACACACATATACACACACACGCACACACACACACACTGCTTGTCCATACCAGGAATGAAATCTAACATTATGGAACTTATTGCAAATTTTCTTTCTCTTCGTCTGTCTGCTGATCTCTGTTTCTCTACATGGGTCATAGAACTGACACGACAGACATTTTGAGGGTCATGACTGCTCACAGCTCTCGTCGACCCTGAACAACAAGGTAGAGGCTTTATTCCCTCTCTAGTCTCTCATGTTGTCCATCCAGGATTTCTTGGATCTGCCTCTTAGAAGTCCACCCTCCACCATAGAAGTCTACCCTCCACCATAGAAGTCCACCCTCCACCATAGAAATCCACCCGCCACTGTAGAAGTCTATTCTCCACCGTATCCCCTAGAACAATCTTGGACAGCCAGCCCTGGTGAGATCCAAGACCAGTCTAGGCAAGCTTAGGGTGCTTTAATTTCTTCAACCGCCAGGTGAACATCTTATCCGTCAGCATATACACCAACCTGCTCCCTAACAGAGTCAGTTGTTCTTTGTTCCTTCTACGAAGGGGCGGCAGGTAAGGTAGGAAGTGTCGTTGAAGAAGGGATAGAAACTGGCAAGTTCATGCAGCAGGTCATACAGCTGTGTCTGCACACCTGCATCAGGCGTTGGTGTGTTGGTTTAGTTTACCTGGCTAGTCTTTGCCAGACACTTCAGATCTGTCCACCAGGTGGCTGTGGCGAGGCTTTCGGCTGTTAGGAGAACTCGGTGGAGAGTGTTCATGCTCTGCAGACTTTAGTGCAGCATCCACGCTGTAGAGCACAGTGTGCACAAACAGTGCTAGATGTCTGGTCTGCCTAGCGTACAGTATTGCTGTACTTGTGTATATCGATCCTTTTTTTTTTTCTTTTTTTTTATGTGTAAAGAACTCGACAAACAACATCACAATGCAATTTAATGCTTTGATGATATACAGTGCAAAAATGTTGTATATTTTGACCCAGTTGTCTCTTTCAGACAATGGCGAATTGTATTCTTTTTGGGTGTACTTCTTTGTTGTTGATGTTAGGTTTTTTTATTCTTATTATTTTCGTTGAGTAATTCTGATGACACTTGTTTCAAATGTGAGCATTTATTTGTTTTTCTTTTTCATTGATGTATCTATACTTACATATACCACCAAAAATGCATTAATCCATGCCAAATATTGTTTGATCTTTGCATTGAGAGTTGAGTTTCAACAAGGTGACAGCCCTGATGTGGCTCTTTGCAGTCGGCTGGGCTATAAGCAACAGGAATTGAATGGAGTTCAATCCGTGCCAGCAGTTGTGTTCAATATCTGTTTATTCAGTATTGGTTGATTTTTATTTAGCTCTCATATCTACCCATTACTATTATATTTGATCATTGCTAGGGGTGATAGAATTACTTCTCACGAAGAACCACGAGGTACAGGGACCACAATGAACAAAATGAGATCAAATAAAACCTATGCTTCATGAACTGTTTCATTTCATGTTTTAACACATCGACTGAGTTTAGCCGTTAACACACAGTAAGCAGCAACAAGAGCTATGACAGCATCGTGTCACGTCTGCACTTCACTGGCCTGAACTTCGAGATAAGTCAGGTCACACCCACACTTCACTGGTGTATACTGTGCGATAAATCAGGTCACACGCATATGTTTCAGTGATCAGAACTCACAGTCAGTCACATGACATCCATTTTTACTGATCAGCACTCTGTGACCAAGTCAAGTCACATCCATATCTTACAGATCAAAAGTCTGTTACAAAAGCAAATCTCATCCATACTTCACGAATCAGAACTTTAATGGTTTCACTGAAAAAAGAATGGTCTGCAAACTCCTAAGAAAACCATTGAATATACCAAATATTTTTGTATGGTAAAGTTAAAGCAATGAGCAGATTAATTATTATGTACGAAGTTGTGTTAAGATATTTGTAAATATTATATAATCCTGTTTGCTTAGATTTAAAATAAAGATCAAGGCGGTGAAGAAGGCATTACAGATATAAGGTTATCGCTTACAGAGAGTTTTATGAATATTTTCACTTATTGCGTTCGTTTACATAAAAAAAAAACACTGTTTGGTTGAGCATGGCTTTCTGCTTTTGTCCATAATAATTAGAAACTATGTCCAAACATTTTCATTGAAATGTGTATGGGCATTTATTAGTTTAGCCATTTGTGTTCTTCATGCTTGAATGTATATGCATATGTCACAGAAGTGTCATGATGTATATGCATATGTCACAGAAGTGTCATGATGTATATGCATATGTCACAGAAGTGTCAGCCTGTGAGGTGTTGATATCGCACATCGTTGGTCATTTGGTCAGTCTAACTGTACAGATTATTTTAGTCGGTGTGTTTTTATTTTGCTTTGAAAATATTGCACATGCTAACCAGAAACCTTGAATGTTTCATCTGGAAGGAGAGAAAGAAGAAGAAATAAGCATTCATTGTCTTTCAGGCAAAATGTCTTTATTCACACACCACACACACACACACACACACACACACACACACACACACACACACACAACACACACACACATCACACACACACACACACACACACACACACACACACACACACACACACACACACCCGAGTCATGAAAAAGGAGCAAGTGCAATCTAAACTAGAAATGATGAAACACATTACCAACCTAGAATTAAAAGTGAAAATGAAATTATGATTGTGTTGACTTTTCATTAACGATAGATAGCATGTAAAGTAGGTTAAATATTAAGTCAATCATTACGTACCTACTGAGATATTATTCTGTTTTTCTTTTTAACCCTGCGGATCTGCACCAGAGAAGTCTGGATCAGTCATGTGCTAGTCTGCACTGTGCCATACCATATATATCCAGTAGATTTTACAAGGTTTTTTTCTATGCGGTATGACAGCCAGAACCCAGTATCTCTCTTATATATATGTATATGAGATACTGGGTTCTGGCAGTCAACCCTCAATTTTATTTCATAAACAGATGGGAAATCGTTGGTATATAATCATGTTCATTCACTTCTCGCAGTATCTTTCCTTATGTTGTGGATGTGAAGATATCCTTGGTGTTGAAACACCCTCTGAAGCATGTGTCTTTGTAGATTATGCTCCTGGGCATGTTGTCAGTGTTCCCAGACTGATACCACAGATTCTTAGTCTGTGCTGATACTGTGGATAAGGCTGGTTCGTTCGAACCAAATGACGTGTTCATGTAATAAAGAAACATAAACTGAATTCTCATTCAACAGGTTCAGTTGCATTGGACATAAAGTATCATGCTTTTGGCATAAGTGGCAGTGAGATCGTCTGTTTCAATCATTGCTGTTTTTAGCTCATCTTCACGCATACTTTTCAAGATTGCATTTCACCAAAGTCTGTTTCAGTGATCTGGTTTTATTCTGATATATATATATATATATATATTTTTTTTTTATGAGGTTGACGTCCAGTCCTATCAAAATCACTTGATTTGATGTTTTATACAGTGTCAGTTTTACGTTGGCATCGTTTTAAAATCTACCCAGAGCTATGCCATTTGAGAGGGAAGCTCACACTGAAAAGTTGTGGCTTCAGTGAATTGAAGGAATGTTAGTACTCTTGATACCTTGTGAGTATTATGTGGAAGAAGCTGCCTTATTTATTACATTTGATTACATCACATTACATCATAATGAGAAAAAAAAATGGCCTGTCGTATGTCAGCAATTGTTCTCTGTCTCATGGAGATGATGATGCTTGTGGGAATATTTTTTGGAGGATTTTTTTTTGGGGGGGTGGGGGTGGGGGTGGGATGGGGGTTAGTGAAGGAGGTGACTTGAGCGGGGAAGTGTGAAGGGAGTGGGCAGGGGATAGCCTGGAGACTTGCATGATTCTGTGTTAAATCTCTCTAGTCATTTCTCATTTGAAGTTATGATTGTATTGTGCCATGCGTTGATAGACTGGCGTCTCATAATTCTTCACTCAGTAGATTTGAAAGTTTAGTTGTTTTTTTTTTGTTTTTTTACCATGAAGTATTTTCTAGTCAGAACAAAGAAGGATATTTTTAGTTTGCTTTTTGTAATCCCCTCACCCCTTTTCTGTAACTTTCATACCCTTTTCCCAAATCAAAAGCACTTGCATACCTCACACATTCTGGCTCCTTTATACAGCCACATGCAGCTTAGTCATGTCGCACTGCAAGTGTCAGAAATCTCTTTGACCTGCATTCATTTGTTTGTCAAGCAGGCCTTAGAGTTTGAAGCAACTGCAGTGGGTTTCGTCTCTTTCTTTCTTTTCTTCTTCATCTTTTTTTATTTACTTATTTATTTTTTTTAAAAGTTTCCTTGTAAACTTATGTGTACTGATCGAGCATATGAGCGGTCAGTTCCGAGATTTTTTTGCTGTGTGTGTGTGTGTGTGTGTGTGTGTGTGTGTGTGTGTGTGGTGTGATAATATTTCTTACCTTTACAAATTGGCTGTTTAGAGGTAGAAGAGATGGAAACAACAGGCTGTCTTAGGAAAGATTTGGGGGGGGGGTTGCTTGTTTGTTTGTTTTTGAGATAAAAGATACAGAAATGAATAAAGAAAGGAAGATGAGTGGGTTAGAGTACAGAGCTTCCCAAACAATGTGACCCACAGCAAACCAACACAGGACAAAGTGCACTATGAGTCCTAATAAACAAACAAAAACAACGCTAAAGAGACAGGAAGTAAGGAAAATGATCGTCTGTTTGGATCTTCATGCCTTCATCAGGATTTAGATCGGCCAGCTCTGAATGGTTTGCATTGGATCTGCTGACTTTACTTAGGTGCTGGGATCACAGTGGAGATAAATGATTGCCTTCAAAATTTCGTTCTGGTGCTTGGGATTCTACGTCTGCCGCTGCTGTCAGTATGTCTGGACTCCAAATTTAGGTGAAAGTGGACTGAAATTTCCTTCATTTATGATCAGGATGTCCAATGTCTGTTAGAGGATGTCTCGTGTCTTCCTGAATTCTCCCCTCCCACCTCACCAGCGTGCTTGATGTTCTTGTTCCATGTTGCTCCATGGGGGCATTGCTGGCATGTGGTTCTCGCGTGATTTGCTAGAGTTTCTCCATGTCAGTCCAAGATGCTTTGTGAAGCAGACATGACGTCTGAGCGGCTCACCGGAATCAGGAGGCCATTGGCAGACCGGGCATTAGTGTGTCCCCATTTTTCAATGGTGATTCCATTTTTCTGTTTCTTGGTCATGTAAATTGCTACGTTTTGAATTGCCACGTGGTTCACCCTGAAGATGGGTTGGTATCCTTTCGGACCCAGCATTATTAAGGGATGTTTTAAGTTCGAAAGAACAGAGTGGAACAGGAACTGTATTAACTCTGTGTTACAGACTTACTTTGGACATCATTTTGTGACAGGAAGGGGAGATAAATATATTGGCTCCCTGTTCTGGATAGTCGGATGTGTCAGACACTCTGGGACTATTCTGAACCGATGTTTTTTTTTTTTTTTTTTTTTTTTTTTTTTTTTTTTTTTTTTTTTAAATAGTCCTGTAGAAATCAGTGTTCTTCAAAAATGTCCTGCAGAACTCGGGTGTTCTTCGAAAACTGTCCTTTAGAAGTCAGTGTTGTTTGAAAATTGTTCCTTAGAAGTGTTTTCTTTGAAAATGTCAGTGTTCTTTGAAAATTTTTCCATAGAAGTCCATGTTCCTAGAAAATGTTCCCATAGAAGTCGATGTTCCGTGAAACTTTTTCCTGTAGAAGTCAGTGTTCCTGAAAAATGTTCTTGTAGAAGTCAGCTTTTCTTGAAAATTGCGCTATAGAAGTCAGCGTTTCTTGAAAGTTTTCTTGTAGAAGTCAGCGTTCTTGAAAGTTTTCTTGTAGAAGTCAGCATTTCTTGAAAGTTTTCTTGTAGAAGTCAGCGTTTCTTGAAAGTTTTCTTGTAGAAGTCAGCGTTTCTTGAAAAATTTCCTGTAGAAGTCAGTGTTCTTTGAAAATTGCCCTGTAGAAGTCAGTGTTCTGTAAGAATTGCTCCGTAGAAGTCGGTGTTCTTTACAAATTGTCCAGTAGAAGTCGTTATTTTTTTGTATTACCCTGTGGAATTCAGTGTTCTTTAAAAGTTGTCCTGTGGAAGTCAGCATTCTTTAAAAAAAAAAAAAAAGGTAATATAATTTTTTTTTTATTTCGGTCATGAAAAAAAAAAGCCTTCTGTAAGGTTCTGATCAGAATCATATATTTCATGTATACAAGCAAGCAAAACAGATAAACAAAAAAACAAAACAAAAACTCTTATTGCAGTCGGTCCCTCCAGGACTTATGAGGAGACAAACTGCTTTTGTGTGTTCACGTAGATAAAGATGCATCATGGAAATGATACTGTTCTGTAGTCATTGCGGTGTTTTTGCATCGTTGTTTTAAGTGTCTTTGCCAAGGTTTCTAGTCCAGCCTTCATTGGGTGGGGGTCGGTTTTTTGCAATACAACTGAAAGTGTGAGAGAGTTTGAAAAGGAAGGGGAAGAGAACTGGGGATGGGGAAATAACCCACCGTAGCCTCAATCACAGGATACTGACGCATGACCCAGGGGTAGAAACTTGTGTGTAAAAATCAGCCAGTATTGTTTTGGAGTTTTAAACGAGTTCTGTGCCATTGCGTTTGATTTATGTGGAGGTGTATGCAAACATAGTGTAATATTGAGTTAACAGAGGTGTGTGTGTGTGGTGCGTGCGTGCGTGCGTGCGTGTGTGTGTGTGTGTGTGTGTGTGTGTGTGTGCGCGTGCATGCCATTTTATGTAAACAGCCACATACTGGAAGGACTGCAGTTCCTTAGTGTACGGAATTATTAATTGTGAGCAATTCAAATGCATTGCTTATCTTGTGTTAAAGTTTGTTGTTAAATGAAACAGGTTTTCATATGATTATGTTTTTGTTCAGTTTTTAGTGTGCAGGTTTTTGTTGTTGCATTCTCACCTTTCATCACCAATTTGTGGTGTCACATTGATTTGTGTTGACTTTTTTGACTAGTTATGTTTTATTAATGGCTCTGTATG
>CM065730.1:18309007-18311507 GCA_033310375.1 Conus canariensis | reverse complement strand
GAAAACGAAGTACTAACAGACAGTCACTCTGCGCCCAGTTTGAGGAGATGAGCGAGTTTCGTGCTTCAAACTTCAAAGAAGAAATATCATATCATTTCCACCAGACACAAGGGACAAACAAACTGCGAGACAAAACACGACGCGTTTCGACCTCTTTGATCTTCTTGAGGTAAGATAAACAACATTCAGGACAATGAAAACGAAGAACGAGCAATCAATTGTAATTATTCTAAAATTGCGCGCGACATGGACGCTGAATAGTACTTCGTTTTGCGTTGTCTTTAGTGTTGTTTGTCTCCCCTGAAAAAGACCAAAGAGGTCGAATTTTTGCGTTGTGTTGGCTTTCAATTGTTGTTGTTGTTGTTGTTTCCGTTTGGCGGCACAGTCATTTTTCTTTCAAATTTGTTTCAGTTTCTGCCTGCGGCCACCTCACTTTGAAACTAAAAGCTTCGAATCTGACAAGATGGAGGCGTCCCTTCAGAGTGTTCGGATCCTACCGGTGTTCACTTTTCAAGAGAGTGGAGAGAGTGAGGCGACTAGCTAACAGTCCACTATCACCGTGACCTCAAGTGATAAGACAGACGTGGATAAAGAAAGATAGATAGAGAACGGTGCTTACAGCCCAGCCCGCCGCAAAGGGCCACACGCTGAGCTATCACCTCGTTGGTTTTATGTAAAAACAACAGACTCATGAATTGTTCCCGATTATTTCGACCTCATCAAGGTGTTCCTCAGGGGGGGACTTTAATGACAAGAATGAAACCAGGTATCCAGTCATCAACTCACGAGAGCAAGTCTCAGATATTCTCACTCTCTCACCCCCAGCCCCCACCACCCCCCACACCTCTCCTTCGCCAACCTCCTTACGCCCATCACATCACAAAAATCACGTATCGCCCATCCCCCTCCCCCAACCGCCCCCACCCCCCAAACACCCTCAACCACCCCAACCCTTCAATCTCTCCCCTCTCCCTTCTCCCCCCCCCCCCCCCCCAGCCCAATCACCTCTCCATACGTCTCAATCAACCTCTCCCCCATTTCATCCATACTCCTGGCGAGATATCCCGTGAAATGACATTTCCCCATTTTTTCTCTCTGCTTCGTGATTAAAGTTCACAGGACACGAGCTTCCTGAGCAGGTAAAAATGAAAATAACGATAAATCAGGGTGATGCATCCAACACCAAACAAAAGTGGAGATGCATACAGAACATGTATACACACAGCGAACGGGGGACAGCATTCCAAAAGCCACACACACACACACCACACACACACACACACACACACACACACACACACACGTACATGAATCTACATGAATAGAAACGAACATGCAGATCATTTCTACTGGCAACTAATGCATATGCACATGTCTGCGATAGAGAGATGCGTGCAGATTCTACATACTTATATACCTTTTTTGTGCAGGCATAAATCACCACATATTAAGATAATAAAAATTATAGGAATGAGAAGACTTCCTGTAAACCCCAAAGATTGAAAACATTCCCTAAACTGTAAAAACATCAACTGGACAATTGCACATTGAATACCAATGCTATTTATACATATATACATACATATTTATACAGATATATATATATATATATATTTTTTTTTAAGACTATATATAATTATATAATAATAATAATGAATACTTATATAGCACCCACTCTCGGCTAGAGACCACGCTCTAAACGCTTTACAATCCACACTTGTTTACACAACGGACTGCCTACCTGGGTAGTGCCGACTGAAGAGATGCCTGCTGACGCTTCATTCAGTCGTTCCCCGTGTCATCCAATATCGTTCACTCAATATCCTTACTTCCTTCATTCTTTCCATTTCTCACGCAGGGTGCATGCCTATGTGTAACGTGTCATCCATACCAACGGCCAAACTAGCCTTCTCTTCCGAAAGTTAGTGATGGGATTTTACGTGTGTGCAAAATGTTGTGCGTGCGTTCACACACGGAACCTCGGTTTATAGTTTCATGACTGTGTGGGAAATAGAGTCAGAACCAATGTTAACTCCGAGGGAAAAATCCCCCTGTACCGAAACGGCCCGAAGGAGATTCGAACCCACGACCCCAGGATCACGAGTCCGGCGCTCTACCAACTGAGCTATTCCGGTCCCCAATGAGTCTGTTGTTTTTATCTTCGTTTTATGTGCGTACATAAAACGAATATATATATATATATATATATATATATATAGAGAGAGAGAGAGAGAGAGAGAGAGAGAGAGAGAGAGAGAGAGAGAGACTGGTTACTTAGGATTTTAAGCATCAGCTACGTGGAGGCGAACTGGGTGTTGTTGTAACAAACAGGCGTTCCCACGTGAGAGGACAGAACATGCAGAGTGACCTCCCTTGTCTTAATTAACAGGCCACAGTGCAAGTAGGCGTGGCTTTGGAGGGAGGAGGGGATGGGAGGGGAAGGGGTTGGGTGATGGGGACGTGATAGTTGTTGGGGTGCGTGGTTTGACTGTAGCAGCGG
>CM065730.1:18284007-18304007 GCA_033310375.1 Conus canariensis | reverse complement strand
CTGGTCCCTGTCTATCTGTCTGTCTGTGTAACTTATTGTCTGTGTAACTGTCTGTCTGCGTAACTGCCTGTGTAACTGTCTGTGTAACTGTTTGTGTAACCGTCTGTCTGCGTAACTGTCTGTGTAACTGTCTGTATAACTGTCTTTGTAACTGTCTGTAACTGTGTGTAACTGTGTAACTGTTGCTGTGTAAACTGTTGAGTAACTGTCTGTGTAACTGTCATGAGTAACTTTGTGTAACTGTCTGCTGTATACTGTGTAACTGTCTGTCTGTAACTGTGTATACTGTCTGTACTGTCTGTGTAACTTGTGTAACTGTCTGTGTAGCTAAATTCTGTCTGTGTAACTGTCTGTCTGGTACTGTGTAGCCTAAATGTCTGTCTGGTAACTGTCTGTCTGTGTAACTGCTGTGTAGTCTGGTAGCCTCAATGTCTGTCTGTAACTGTCTGTCTGTGTAACTGTGTGTGCCGGTAAGATAAGCGGAAACAGGATTCTGTCAGTCGACAGGTGTTTGTATGGTGAATACTACGACAGATTAATTGTTCGAGGTCCTGTAAACTGACCAAATGCTGTCTCCGTTGAAACGAAACAAAAACAGTGGAGAAAGAAACGAAGAAGGAAAAAAAAAAAAAAGAAAAAGAAAAGAGACGAAAAGAAAGGACAGAAAAAAGGAGGCAAAAACAAGCAGGACGCAGTTTTACGTGTAGCGTTGGCGGTCATTTAGCGCTTTTAATGCGGCAGGGTTTATTTCGCTGCTTTTGGGTCAGATGTCGCAGTTTTCACTGTGCTCAATCGTTGTGTCTGTGTGTGTGTTGTGTGTCGCTGTGTGTGTTCTGTGAGCACGCTGTGTCGTGTGTGTGTGTGTGAGGAGTGTGAGAGTGTGTTTGTGTGTGTGTGTGTGTAGGAGAGGGTGTGTCGTGTGTGTCGTGTGTGTCTGTGTGTGTTAAGGAAGAGTGTTGTGTGTGTGTGTTAGGGGGGAAGTGTGTGTGTGGGGGGTGTGTGTGGTGTTGTGTTAGTGTGTGTGTGTGTGTGTGGTGTTGTTGTGACTCTAGTGACGTGAGGGTGGTGGTGTGGTCTGTTGCAGCAGTCTTAGTGTACGCTGTAGAAGCACGTCAGGTGTACGTGCATCGGCCAATTTTGCGACTGTCTGTCAACGGCACAGAACACTGTGTCCACCTTACCAGGTGGAGCCCTCGTGTCATGTCTGGTCCTGTCGACTGTCTGGTCCGCACAGAGACACTTGTCCACCTTTCCTGCAGGCCGTCCCTTACGTCTGCTGTTATCTGTCTGTCTGTCTGACCCATTTCCCCCCTTCCTCCCACCCCCCCTCCAAAGAGGCACTGTGTCCACCTTACCAGCTTGGAGACTGTCTGCCTGTCTGTCTGTCTGTTTGGCCCTGTCCTCCTTCCCCACCCAACCACGTCCACACGGACGCTTCGTCTATCTACCTAGCTCAGAGGGTCTCTGTCCGTCTGTTCCACCCTTCCTGTCCCCCCCCCCCACCCCCCACCCCCTGCACTCTCCACACAGACACTGGGTCCAGGTAATTGCATGGGAAGCTATGTGTCCTGCGCCTCCTTACCCCCACCTCTCTCTCCCTCCCTCTTCTCGTGTATGTTAGTCACAATCGGGGTAAACGGTCATGATCTTGGCCTGTAAAACGATACCAGCAAAGAGAGAGAGAGAGAGAGAGAGAGAGAGAGAGAGAGAGAGAGGTGTTTCAGTTTCTCAACGAAACCGCACTGCGTGCAGATTAGTCTACATTCTCTCTCTCTCTCTCTCCTCTCTCTCTCTCTCTCTCTCTGAGCATTTTTTTTAGAATCTGGGGCGATTCTAGAACCGTCTGGGCATTTTCAGAATTCAAACGTTACCAGCCAGTTCTAAAAAACGTCCGCTGTGTGGGCGGATGTTGGCGAACGAATAGAGAAAAGTGTTGTGAATCAGCGAGGTGAAATCAAGTCACCGAAAAGTTAGGGAGTATGTCAGGGGACAAAACTGTACCCAGCTTCCGGTGAAATTAAAAAAAAAAAAAAATTCTTTGAGATTTCTTCCGTTTTGCTTTGAACGTTCAACACTCAGTAGTTCGAAAAAATGAAACCGACTACAACATTACTGAAAACAAAGCAAAATACAAATGAACTCACCCAAAATAAGGTGCATGAAATGTAAAGCTTCTTCGGCAAACAATACTCACGTGTGCCTATGCTTCGAGCACAGGATTTCTCATGTTGACCGTGCAGTCAGTGAAGTATTGTTCTGTGGACGGCTAATGTTGATAACGTCTGAAACACTGGACATAACCTGCGAAAATCACTTGTCTGACCCGTGTTGAGCATTTAATAGGCCTTGCTTTGAAACTAACGTGCATCCTATAGAACAGTTACAAAGGATAGGACAGTTGACCAGTTTGGGCAGCGAAAGCTGCCAGCAAAAAGAGTGCATGCAAAGTGGCCAGGGAAGAATGTAGTGTATGTAGAATTAATTGGGAACGGCGCCAGTCGGATTGTAACCACTTGAGTGCCGGAGCAAATCACAAGAGTGATGAATATTCACATGGCAAGTTTGTACCCAGGGTTATTTCTGTTTGACTAGCCTAACCCAGTGCATTTGAAAGATACTTCCACGCACAAGTGGGAGAGAGAGAGAAGGCGTTGAGCTGCGGTGGGTGTCATCATAAATTCTATATTTGAATTATTAGCATTGATTATAACATTCTTCGTTAATGTATAGAACATTCAAAGTGTGATATCTCACTCGGGAAGGGTGGAGGGAGGGCAGGTGAAAACAGAACGTGTCACCCGTAGGTGAAAATAGAACATATCACCCGCAGGTGAATTTAAAACATATCACCCGCAGGTGAAAATAGAACATGTCACCCAAGTTGAACTCACCAGAAAGTAATTATCAGTCCATCACCTCTGAATCACGGTTCGTCATCACCCCCACCACCCTGGCCTCTCTCTACCCCCTCACCACTGTTCCTCTTCTCTTTGCATCGTCTCCCTCTGTCTCTGACTGTGTCTTTTGGCTCTGTGACCCCCACACCCTCCTGTCTCTTTCTCTCTCTCTCTCAAGGGTGCCTTTCCGCGCCCACAATCTCTCTCTTTTCTGTCCTCTCTGTCTCTCTCTCTCTCTCTCTCTCTCTCTCTCTCTCTCTCTCTCGCTCGCTCTCTCTCTTTCTCTGTGTCGCTGTCTCATGTGTGCCGTGGAAAGGCACCGTGGTCAGTCATGCTGCATAGTTCATTGGCTTACAGCCTTTCCACGTGCAGAACGATGCAATGCAATCGACACGTAATGGACTTCAGGGTTTGAGCGCTTCAGCGATAAAAACGTAGGCTGATCATCTACGCACAATATTTGTCAGAGGCCAATCAAATGCTGCGTGTGCCGACGTCATGGTTGTCTGCGGTCAGACCATTCCAGCTTTGCCCAGCATTCTGAAAATTCGTTCCACGGCAAAGGCACGATTCCAGAGTCAGTGGGCAAAGTTGGCATTCTGAAAATCTTGGAGCAGTCGTGATCCTGAAAACAGTGCTGAGAGAAAAAAAAAATCTCTCGGTCTTTGAGAAACCGTGGGGAATCCACGTTAGGGTCCGGAACGGTGCCGCAGGAGGAAAACATGGCTGAGAAAGACCATTGTCGTTTGGTCCGGTCTTTTACGTCTTTGTAGGTCTTCCAGTCCTCTGGCCTCGGCAAAACAAGCCTGCACAATTTGTACAACAACGCTCGGTAGACAAATGAGAACGCTCATGGAGAGCTGACGATGAGAGAAATGGGATAGCATCTGTAGTGTTACTTGTCATCAGAAAAAAAAAAAACCACCACCACCTGTGAGAGGACACATATGGCGACATCTGAGAGAGGCTGAGTTTGGAGGACGCAAATGGGACATGAGGCAAAGGTGGAGGTGCTGTTTCAATAACGATGGCGAGCGTGTCCATTGACAGACAAACTGGCAGGCAGGTAGTGAGACATACAGAGAGAGAGAGAGAGAGAGAGAGAGAGAGAGAGAGAGAGAGTGAGAGAGAAGAGAGAGAGTGAATAGAACACTAAAAGATAGAAAATGTACACACACGCGCGGGCACACATACACACACACACGCACGCACGCACGCACGCACGCTCTCACGCACACACACACACACACACACACACACACACACACACACACACACACACACACACACACACACGCACACACATACACACACACACTCTCTCTCTCTCCCTCTCTCTCTCACTCACACACACGCACACACACACGCGCGTACGCACGCACGCACGCACGCACGCGCACACACACACACACACACACACACACACACACACACACACACACACACCACACACACACACACACCACACACACACAACATGAAAATATTCGCACACATACAAACACGCCTACCTGTACATATACAAGTATACTATATTATATTACAATATTAAATAATAACATTTAAAACCAAATTATAGTAAAACGCCGATATGACTATTCAATATACTACGACCCATGCCACACACTTTAAGTGATTGATTGTATAATACAGAATCAGCAGATAATCTATTGTCTAAAAGCACTGCTTGTCAAAATATGATATATTCCGAATCTGGCAGTTAAAAAAATGTGTAGAATAGAAATTAAACCACCACACACACACACACACACACACACACACACACACACACACACACCACACACACGCAGACACTGAACATTCTTAGAACATTTTGTTTATAGGAAAAATAATGAACACTGGATAGATCCAACATTTCACCTTTGGGCCTCTGGGGATACAACCATCGAACACACGTTCCAGCAAGGAGGAAAAACAAAAGGTGATGCTGTTTTCACACACTGTTCTAGATTATCGACTCCGCCACCTACCCCAGTTACTTAACCCCACAGAAGTCTGCTTCGCTCGCTCTCAGTCCGACACGATCAGTCGTTCACTTCAATGCAGCCTCCGGTGACACGCTAGGGCTGTGCACACTGGTGAATTAATGAATTGCTGCCACCCTAAGGTGGTTCACCACTCGAAATTTGATGCCTACTCTGTGGTGTTCAACATCCACTATACACATACTCCCCCCCCCCACCCCCCCCCCCACCCCGGTCCTTTTTCTTTCATTCTTCTCTCTTCTTCCTATTCACGCTACGGCACTTTCTCCTTACCCACCTGACGGTGATGCATAGAATCCCCCTCCCGTCGTCATGCTGGACAGCACGTTGCTCTCAGACTGTCGCTGAGCTGCCTGGTCGTTCCTCCACCCGAGCCGAGGAATGCAGACCCGGACCCAGGTTGGACAGGTGAACCCCGAAGGTCCACAGCTTGTGACCGCAGCGTCTCCAGTGGTCAGTGGCATTGCGTGAGGCTACCAGAAACGCATACCCCAGGCATAATCCTGCAGTCGTCTATCTGGAGACAGGAGAAATGGGACTGCCCCAAGTAGTGGCTCACTCCATACTGTCATGAGGTAGGCCCGGGAGCAATCGAGGTGTGCCTCCAATCAACAGCTATCAGAGGAGATGGGACCGGCAGCACAATAGGCTCAAACCGAGCAAAGAATTTTGAACACGTCTGGAATTTGAAACTACACTGGGGCTAAACAGAAATGCAACTCTGAATTGTGGTGACACTGACCAACTCTCCAGGAAATAAACTGTCATTTTTTTTTTTTTTTTTTTTTTTTGGGTAGGGTAGTATGTTTTGATAGATCTCGTGGACCTTCTTGCTCTGACTGAGACTTGGACAGATCGTTTGCTTGTCCTGATGCAGGTTCAACTGTGAATCCTTGTCCTTGTCGGGACCAAACCCACCAGGTCCCACACGAGCTCCTGAAATTCCCTGACTGAAGAAAGGGGAAATGTGAATAACCAGTGTAGAGAACCAACGACTTGCCGCAGAGGCATTTCAGTACATGAAGAAAGTTAAAAGTATGGAACAGTCAAATTGAAGTAACGAATCTTGACCTGTTGGTCTTTATCAGACAGAAGAATAACAAACAACAAATAAACAAGGGGTAATAAACATATAGTGACGAAAACAGGTGCAGGGGAACAAGTCCTCGGTCATGACGAAAATGACTCAACTGGGCTGAAGGTGGGAGGAAGGAGGAGCAGAACGGGAGAGATGGGATGACAGAGAACTGTGGAATGTGAATATCAAATCCCTCACCGACAGCAAAGGGAACAAGTTAGTTCCGGATTGTGAACTGAACCGTTTGTTTGTGTCCGACCAGAGTCGGCTTTCATCTCATGGCAGAAGACTCTTCAGTGGTCCCAGCCTTCAGTGATTAGGGCAGTTCACGTATGGTATCTAACATTGAACACCATCTATAATTTTGTGGCATTTACAACAACACGGGGATGGGTGGGGTCGGGTGGGGGTGGGGAAGGGGGGGGGACATTACGATTAAAGGGACTCCTCTCTCTCATTCATACACACACACACGCACACGCACGCACGCACGCACGCACGCACGCACGCACGCATGTATGTGCATACACACGATAGAAATCCATGTTCAGTGGAGGGGGGGGGGGGGGGGGGGGGGAAGCAGGCTTTCCTTGGGTGGCTCAGTACGCCATCTATTTTCACGTATTGACCTCCGCCTGCTGTGAGTGTGCTTGGCGTTTCAAGAGTTTGGCAACTGCCCGAACAAACGCAGGACTTTCTCTGTTAATACTTCTGAACCTAACAGTCTTTAACTGATGTATACGACTGGGAAGAGAGCGTCATTAAACACTAGTAAAAGTGGAGCACCAACTGCCATGTTACTTGCATCTGTTCTGACCACAGAAAAGTCAAATCTGTCAATCTTAGAATACGAAGGAACACTTGGCGTAACTCTTTCAACTTGTCTGATCTCTCGTTCATAATCATATGTCCACGCATTTGCTGTCTTCCCTGCACCTCTGGTTAGGTTTGTAAGGACAGCGGGAACAGAAGCAAAGTGGTGAACAAACTTTCCGCGGTTGCTTCTCATCCTGGGGTTCAGGAATAGCCTTGGAGGCTACAGGCTCCAGGAACTCAGTTCGTGGAATCCTGTTGTGAGGTTTGCCCTTCAGAATCTGTTTAGTAATTCCTTTCATACTTTTTGGGGGAACCAAGATGCTTTGCCATTAAGCATTTGCCACTGAGACGTCTTGGAAACTTAACGCCAAGGTTATTTTAAATTCAACTTCCTTATCTGTCAAATGTGTGAGCTTCTGTCTCAAACCCAAATGGGCAAATACATGCACTGACACAATCGTCAATTGAAAAGCCGTCTTCTCTTTGTCTTCAGCTTTAACTGACGCTTGCCAATATCCGTTGGTCAAATCGAGTTTTGAGAAGTAAAAACTTTGCCCAGTCGACAAAGTCACTCGTCAACGTCAGAATCGTTCACTGCGAAATACGGTGACTTTATCAAAGTGTCTGGAAATCAAAAGAAAATCTGGCGCACGCGACTTTGTCGCTGGAGAAGATATTCCTTGCTTTAGTGACGCTGTCTGCAACTCATGTGAGGGACTAGTCACTGTCGGTGAAACATCGTGCTCTGTACACAGCATGAACAATGGATCAGCGCCAGGTATGGACGGAATTACCTTTGAATTCGTGACATTTTTCTGGCCTAAGTTAAAAGACATTGTAACCGCCTCTTTCAGTGAATCCTTTCAGAAAGATAAGCTGTCTTACACTCAGAACCAAGCTGTGAAAACACTTATACATAAAGATAAAGAACCGGATAAAAAGCATCAAGACAAATTGGAGACCTGTAATCTTACCAAACACTGACTGTGACATTCCAGCTAAAATTTTGCTAATAGGTAAAATGTGTAAAAGCAAATTGAAAAAAAAGTCAAGTCATCAATACCATATAAAGTGATTTTTGAGCAAGAGGCACAGTTTTAAAGGGGAAATGATGTGGAGCGATGCAGGCGTCAGGGGAAGGAGAATGGATGGGTCTGGTGTGTGGAAGAGACCGGGAGGAGAGGAGGTAAGGCAGGAAGTAAAGACTCGTTTCTTTGCTGATCAAAAATCGAAAATAAAATATTCAAAAATGGTGTTCGCATTTGAAGACCTGTAGACGAGGTCATCTATAATAGTATTATTTACATTTTGAGTTTGAAAATATCAAGGAGGCCGTGGCCAACAAGGCAGTGAAATGTTAGAGTGTTCACCATGTATAAGACATTGCATCATGTTGATCGTGTACAAGACATTGCATCAAGTTGATCGTGCATAAGACATTGCATCATGTTCATCGTGTAAAGACATTGTATCATGTTCATCGCGTGCAAGACACATTCATCTGTTCATCGGTGCAAGACATTGCATCATGTTCATCGTGTACGAGACATTGCATCATGTTCATCGTGTGCAAGACATTGCATCATGTTCATCGTGTACAGACGTTGCATCATGTCATCTGTGCAAGACATCACATATGTTCATCGTGTACAAGACATTGCATCATGTTCATCGTGTACAAGACATTGCATCATGTTCATCGTGTACAAGACATTGCATCATGTTCATCGTGTACAAGACGTTGCATCATGTTCATCGTGTGCAAGACATCACATGATGTTCATCGTGTACAAGACATTGCATCATGTTCATCGTGTACGAGACATTGCATCATGTTCATCGTGTGCAAGACATCACATGATGTTCATCGTGTACAAGACATTGCATCAGTTCATCGTGTACGAGACATTGCATCATGTTCATCGTGTACGAGACATTGCATCATGGAAAGCGGAGCCTGGCCCCTTCTTCCACCGTCCTAACCTTCCCTCATTGGAATCACCTGCTAACAGAGATTTTCAAACCGTCACATCCGACAGAACGAGTGATTTGAACTCCAGACCGTCAGCTCCGTGACCAAACCACCTTTCGACTGCGAGCCTCTCCACAGTTCATGGAACCGTAGGCTAACGGCCATGACAAGGAACAAAGACGTTCTTGAAAAAGATTACCGGTGACGCTCTCCTTTGAAAAACCTGGGGTGATCTCAGCCAGCTCTCTGCTTGGTGGCGGAGGTCCGTGTCGGAGGCTGGGAACAGGAAGGGTTGGCGGCCTCAGTTGTCGTTCTTTCTATGCCTGTTTCAGAACCATATTCAGAGGATAACAGATTCGACGAATGTTCCGAAATGTTGGAGGATCTGTCTTGTCAACTTTCGACTATTCATGTGTAATTATACATAAGATTATTCTCACTGATTATCGTAGTTCTGGCTATAATTCATTCTGCAGTACGATAGCCTGATAAAAAAAAAAAAAAAAAAAAAAAAAGAGCCCTGAAAGCAATGGCAGAAGCGGCAGAGAGGTGTTCAAGCTGGATCTGGTCAAGGAGGAACAAAAGTGAACTTCATAAGGCTTAAATTTCCTACAAATATCAGGTGTCCCTGTGGCTCAGTGGTTAAGTGCGAGTCATTAAGTGGAAAATGAGCATGTCCAGAAGGTCATGGGTTCGAATCCCAGCCATGGCTCGTCCCAAGATGGGGAAAAAAAAAAGAAAAAAAGGGCAGCAGAGGGACATCCGGAGTCATGAACCGGGTGTGGCCCAACCCCCCTAGAGTGTCAGGAGATAAGGGCCGAAACACTTGCTTGAAGGGGGCTTCTCTTCTGAGGACTCTCTGCTGCCACGCTCTCCACGAGTTTCTTTCTACAGTTTATTGTTGTATAGCTCGTTCAGTTTAAGTGCTCCTATTCAAGTTGAGTTGGACGGCACACAAATGAAGACGGATTCAAAGGAATGGACCAAATGGGTTGCTGATTAAGGACACGATCATTACCAATACTAAAACAGAACTGAACAAAGGAATGCAGATCACGTTTCGTTCGACGAAGAATCCAGGCTAGAGCTAAATGAGATTATTGATTAATGACACGGTCATGTTTAATACTAAGGCAGAATGAAAAGAATGGTTGATGACCTTTCATTCAGCGAAGAAGCCAGGCCAGTACGTGCACACTGGCAAAGTGGGTTTGGTTTAAAAGCTGCATGCAACATTAGTGTACTCTCATAGCCCCCCCCCCCCCCCTTTTTTTTCCCCCCAAATACTTACCATCGAACGTACGTTGTCCCAAGGTTTGATCTAAAGACAGGGAGGCCTGCTTACTGCTTTAAAAGAATCACTGGACGAGAATTCTGGTTTTCTGCAGGCTGTATAAGACGGAAGAGAACTCGTTCTAGAACAAAAATGGATACTGCTGCAACACACACACACACACACACACACACACACACACACACACACACACACACGCACAGAGAGAGAGAGAGAGAGAGAGAGAGAGAGAGGAGAGAGTTTAGATTTCCATGCGCTAATTAGCCTTGTCGATAGGGGTAGGAGTAAGAGGGTACAAGCACAGAATCAATACATTGCTACGAACAAATTGAACCGAAGAGAAAGAAAAATAGTAAAATCTAACATAGCCGTCTTCGGTTGACATCTCCCACACATGCATGCGCTCAGAGAGAGAGAGAGAGAGAGAGAGAGAGAGAGAGAGAGAGAGGTCTGCTAATTTAAAGGCAATTTTTTTTCTCTGAGTGTACAGTCATATAATTTTTTTTCAAGCTTCACCTCATTTACAACAGACACCAGATCAATTGTGGCTTTGCCTTTTTCCCAGTGTGGAGGGCTGCGGCCAAACAGTGCTCTTAATGTTTCTCTGTACCTTGAGCCAGTGAAGTAGTAGACAAAGAAATTCACGGAGGAACTCGTGAAGGAGCAGAGCTCTGCAAAGCTGATGAGAGTCAGCAAGGTGTTGGCGTAGAGGCCGACAGCGCTCAGTTGAGGCACGAACATGGGCAGCACACGGAGGATGGTGATGGGGAGGGACAAGATGAAGATCTCTATAGACAGACAGATGAGCATTTTGGTGACGGCGATTTCCTTAGTGGACAGGCCAGACGACTGGTCACTGCGCCACCGGACGATCTGCTGAAGCTTGATGGCTGTGATGACTGTGGTGACGAGGACTACCACAGGACAGCCCACCACCACCCCGAACCCGTAGACTATTCCGTCCAGCGTGGTCAGGATCTTCCTGTCCTGGAACGGATAGTCACTGACGAACACCTGCCACGACCTCCTCCCTGTGCGCTCTTCGTAGAAGCAGGAGACGTGGTACTTGGGCGTGATGACGAAACGCGTGAAGCCCAACAGACAGACGCCGATGGTGATCACAGCCGCCAGCACTTTGGTCGGCATGCATCTCTGAGCCTGCAGGGGAAACAGCACGCACACACATCGCTCCGTGGAGATGACGGCGGAGAGCAGTGTGGGCCCGTACAGGAACCCGAACAGACCCATCACGTGGTTCTCCATCATGTACCGGTACACCGCGCCGTACTTCTCGCCGGTCGTGAACTGCGTCAACACGCGTTCGGCGTAAGGGACGAAGATCACCAGCAAGACGACCAGGTCGGCGACGGCCAAGGAGAACAGGCACATGACGATCCTCTCCTTGAGGCCTTGTCTGAAGAACACGGCCATGTTGACCACGTTGAGGGGAGCCCCGATCAGGAACAGCAGGGGAATGAGGATGGCCGATTTGATCCTCTCCGTGGTCTGCTCCGCTTCCAGACTGACGAGGTTGTGAGGGTTGTCCCAGGGAATGGTGGCGTTCATGCCGAGGATGAAGCAGTTGTCGGTGTCGTTGTTGTCTGTGCCGCTGGTGGTCCTGCCTGATGCATCCATCTTCATATCCTGCAGCCAGACAAAGATTGACCTTCATCCGCTGTCACGGGGGGAGGATGGGGGGGGGGGGGGGGGGGGGAGGAGGGGGGGAGGGGGGAGGGGGGGGGGGCATCGACACATCATGACAATGTGAAGTATCCATGTGAACAACTCTCTGTGGTATCCAATGTACGCAACATTGTGAACTGGCCACGTGCACAATACTGTGAAGTATCCATGTGTACAACACTTTGAAGTATCCATGTGTACAACACTGTGAGGTATCCATGTACACGACACTGTGAAGTATCCATGTGTACAATACTGTGAGGTATCCATGTACACAGCATTGAGAAGTATCCATGTGTACAACACTGAAGTATACACGTACACAACACTGTGAAGCATCCATGTACACAACACTGTGAAGTGTCCATGTACACAACACTGAAGTGTCCATGTACACAACACTGTGACGTATCCATGTACACAGCACTGTGACGTATCCATGTACACAGCACTGATGTATCCATGTACACAACACTGTGACGTATCCATGTACACAACACTGTGACGTATCCATGTACACAACACTGTGACGTATCCATGTACACAACACTGTAAAGTATCTATGTACACAGCACTGTGATGTATCCATGTACACAAGACTGAAGTATCCATGTATACAACACTGTGAGATGTCCATGTACACGACACTGAAGTATCCGTGTACACATCACAGTGAAGTATCAACGTACACAGCATAGGAAGTATCCATGTATACAACACTGAAGTATCCGTGTACACAACCCAGTGAAGTATCCATGTACACAACTAACAGCATGCTGAATGGAGAGCCGTTCAATTTCACAAGGTCTGCACACACGGAGATAGATAATGCACCCTACCTCAGTGCGTGCAAGTCATGAAGAAAAATTCAAGCGGTGATTTTAGGGGGTGTTTTACTGACAGTGATTTTTTTTTTTTTTTTTTTTGGGGGGGGGGGGGGGGGGGGAGGTGGTCGTGGTGATTGAAGAGGCAGGAGTATTTAAGTGACTTTTGGATTTTTTTAAGGGATGGGAGAACGGGAGGGGGAGGGAGGTTGCAATCAGTTGTTAGAATGATTTGTGAAACATCACGATAGGTATTGTAATGATAATTTTGGGAGTGACTTTTCATAATTTGGATGATTGTTTTATGATACCTTGAGGAGGGAGTGAAGATGGGCAAATTTGGGGATGATTTTGGAGTAGTTTTGTTATGGCTGAAGGTACTGGAGGTAATAGTGGTGCTGGTAGTGGTGATAAGATTTTTGGGAGTATTCCGTACAACTGTGGAGGGCGGTTGTAATACAGGTGATAATTAGGAGAGATGTTTTGTAATTTTTGAGGGAAGATAATTTTGGTATAATTTGGGAAGATTGTTTCGGAACGTTTTGAGAGAATGTTTTGTGTCAGCTTGGGGAACGTTTTGTGATAATTTTGAGTAACGTTTTGTGATAATTTAGAAGCATTTTGCGACGGTTTGGGACAGTGTTCTGTAAGAACTTATGGGAATATTTTGTGGTAATTTGGGAGAGTGTTTTGTATTTATGAGGGAGAGTGTTTCAAAATGTTCGGGGGGGGGGGGGGGGGGGGGGGGGATAGTTTGTGCCAATTTGGAAGATGTTTTATGATAGTATGGAAGGATAGCACTTGATGATTTTGAGGAATGTTTTGTGATACTTTGGAGGAATATTCCGTGAGAAACCGGGAAGCATTCTGTCATAATTCAGAGAGCGTTTAATTGTAATATAGAGGATTGTTGTAATCATTTGGGCGAGAACTTTGTGATAGAGAGTTTTTCGTGTCAATTTGGGGAGTGTTCTTTGTTATCCAGGTGGAATGTTTTGGGATAAATTTGGAGAGTGTTTTGTAACTTTTGTCTTTTTTGAGTGTCCTGCAATATTTTGGAAGTGGGGGATCGGATGGGGGTGGGTGGGGTGGGGTGGGGGGGTGATGATTGTGAAAATTTGGGGGAGTGTTTTGTGATAGCTTGGGGAGAAGGTGGATTAGGGGAATGTTTTGATATACTTTGGGAGAATCCTTCATGACGACTCTCATTTTTGACTAAGTGGGTTTTTTTTTTTTTGTAATGCTTTGAGGAAGAGGGAGAGGAGATAGGGGGAAGAGTGTTTTAGTAACTTGAGAAAATGTCCTGTAATAATTTGAGGAGAATATGGTGAGCATTTTGTTAAAAAAGAAGACAATTTGATGATTTTCTGCTCGGTAGTCGATTATGTAAAAATGTAACCTATTCAGTGAATATTGATTTAGATATGAACAAACTGACAACCTTTTTATGAACTGAAGAAAACACTCCAACAACACAGTGATGTGCGATTCATTATGTTAAGAACTTGACATAGATTTGAAAAGCAAATGCCTGAACTACTTCACCGAACATGGAAGTTTCGTAACCTTGTTATCATTTTACTTTTGTTGAAGGCTCATCCATGAGAAATATGTCTGCCATTCAGTAACAATTCCAGACGCGTGGTTTTTCTTCTGAAAGAACAAGCACCCTGTCTCCGCCCCCTGAAGCGTCAAATATACCATTTCTATATCTGTCCAGACTGAGAAGCTGTCATTTCTGTCCAAGTTATCACATTGTCAGTGTAAAAATGCAACATGGATATGTCACCATGAGTTTCTAAGTTAAGACATCCATACTGTGTTGGGGAGAGGTGGTAGGGGTGAAACGGGAGAAAGATGTGCATCGACTAATAAGCTGAAGGGTGTAAGACACATGATCATAGGAGGGAGATCTGCTTGCAGAATAACAGTGTGATTACAGGTAAAGCATAAACATGAACACAGTCTGTGTGGTCACAATATTCACATGTGCGCAGTGGCACAAGTGCATGTGTGGGTGGGGGTGTTTGCGCGTGAACGCGCTCGCGCGCGTGCCCGCTCGTGTGTGTGTGTGTGTGTGTGTGTGTGTGTGTGTGTGTGTGTGTGTGTGCGTGCGTGCGTGTGCGTGTGTGTGTGTGTGTGTGTGTGTGTTGTGTGTGTGTTCGTGTGTGTGTTCGTGTGCGTGCGTGCGTGCGTGCGTGGTGTGGTGTGTGTGTGTGTGTGTGTGTGTGTGTGTGTGTGTGTGTGTGTGTGTGTGTGTGTGTGAATGCTACACCAGAACACATTCATTTGAAAATAGCACAGGTACTCCTAAACTGCAACCACCCTTGTGCCAAAGATGCACACACCTTGAGTGGGATATCAGAAACAGAGTGGGGAGGAGGTGGAGAAGAGGTACTTCTTCCTTACTTAGTTTCATTCATTTTTTAAAGTTGTTTTTTTTTTTCCCAAAAGGTCAGCTATGTGGGAATGAGAACGGGCGACAGGTTATTCTGCCCTCTTTGGCTTTAGCCGTATTCTCCGGTATTGCTGGTTTTTACTGGTATGGATTTTGATGTTTGTTGACAGAATGATTCGTGTTCATCTGTTGAATGTACAGACGAAACTTCTTCTCTTGCTAACATTTAAAGTATACTGTTATCCTGTGTGGACACAGTCGTGGTTGTGGATACAAACCGCTGAAACGCTGCCTGTGCATCATTGTCTCCATGCTTTGGATGTGGTTTTAGGTGAAACAACCCCTGTTCACTTGAAGCCCCCACCCCCCTCACACGCACACGGCACACGCACGCACGCACGCACGCACGCACGCACGCACACACACACACACACACACACACACACACACATACATGCATACACATACACAAAAATATGCATACAACGGTGGACAGAGACAAATGTAATAATATTTTTCATGGAAAAAGGGAGGAGAAGGAAGGGGTGGGTGGTGAGGGTTGGGGTTGCGGAGTGACGGGGAAGGAAGCTAGTTCGTTTTTATGATACTAAACTACGGGTTTGTTGGTGTGGTGGTGGTGTTTTTTCTTCCCTGTTTGAAAAAAAAAGAAGAAACTATAACACACAACAACATGAACTGGATTACAACAATATGAAATGGACTCATTTGTATGTTTAAGATATATGATGTTTACGACTTTCATGTTCATTTATCATTTCTTTTCATTTCTTTTTTTTTTGTTAACTGTGTAGATATGAAATCTGGTGTAGAATGTGGCGAGTCTGCCTTTAACAAAGGAATGGTTGCATGTTGACGCTTCATGCCATTCATCATCAGACAGTGGCACAGAATGAGAAACACGGACGCGGGCACTGATGCAGACAGACACGCACCTGCATGTACAGGCATGCTCACGCTCGCACACACAGGCACCCACACCAGCTCACAGCTGAATCACTGAGGCAAGCGCTGGCGCAGGTTCATCAAAACACACACACACGCAGACACACACACACACACACACACACACACACACACACACACACACACACACAGAGTCTTTCTCCCCCCCCCCCCCCCACACACACACACACACGCACACGCACGCACGCACGCGCGCGCACCCACGCACACACATACATACTCGCACACCGAACACCTTTCACCCCCAACCTTCACCCCGCGCCATTTCACACAACACATGTACGCGTCTGCCTGTGGATAAACAATGTGGTGCTTTGTTCACTGGAAATCTTTCTTCTGCTCTCTCTTCTCTTCTTCTTTTGTATTTCTTGTTCTTGTTCTTCTTGTGTTTCTTGTTCTTGTTCTTGTATTTCTTTTTCTTGTTCTTCTTGTATTTCTTGTTCTTGCTGTTGCTTTTGTTGTTGTTGATGTTGTTGTTGTTCTCCTCCTCCTCCTCCTTCCCCTTCTTCTTCTCCTCCTCCTCCTCTTCCTATTCCTCTTCCTCCTCCGCCTCCTCCTCCCTCTTCTTTTTCTTCGTCGTCTTCGTCTTCGTCTTTGCCTTCGTCTTCGTCTTCTTTTTTAATTCAGTGAAATAATTCTGGGCCTCCCATACACTAATGTCGGAAGAGGCCAACCCGCTGTCGTAATCATCCCCATCTCCGCCTACGTTTCCTTTCCTATCGTCTGTGTTGTCATAGTCACCCCCATCTCCGTCTACGTTACCTTTCCTATCGTCTGTGTTGTCATAGTCACCCCCATCTCCGTCTACGTTACCTTTCCTATCGTCTGTGTTGTCATAGTCGCCCCCATCTCCGTCTACGTTACCTTTCCTATCGTCTGTGTTGTCATAATCATCCCCATCTCCGTCTACGTTATCTTTCCTGTCGTCTGTGTTGTCATAGTCACCCCCATCTCCGCCTACGTTACCTTTCCTATCGTCTGTGTTGTCATAGTCACCCCCATCTCCGTCTACGTTACCTTTCCTATCGTCTGTGTTGTCATAATCATCCCCATCTCCGTCTACGTTACCTTTCCTATCGTCTGTGTTGTCATAGTCACCCCCATCTCCGTCTACGTTACCTTTCCTATCGTCTGTGTTGTCATAGTCATCCCCATCTCCGTCTACGTTACCTTTCCTATCGTCTGTGTTGTCATAGTCACCCCCATCTCCGTCTACGTTACCTTTCCTATCGTCTGTGTTGTCATAGTCACCCCATCTCCGTCTACGTTACCTTTCCTATCGTCTGTGTTGTCATAGTCACCCCATCTCCGTCTACGTTACCTTTCCTATCGTCTGTGTTGTCATAGTCACCCCCATCTCCGTCTACGTTACCTTTCCTATCGTCTATGTTGTCATAGTCACCCCATCTCCGTCTACGTTACCTTTCTATCGTCTGTGTTGTCATAGTCACCCCCATCTCCGTCTACGTTACCTTTCCTATCGTCTATGTTGTCATAGTCACCCCCATCTCCGCCTACGTTACCTTTTCTGTTTGCTCTACTTTCACCTCCTCGCTTTCTTCTTCTTTTCTGTTCAGCGTCGTTTTGGAGGGTAAACTTTCAGTCACACTTCCGTTGATGACAACCAAAAATTGCAGTTGTTTGAACTTATACATAAAGTGCTTCTGACGAGGTTATGTACCCGCGTTCACTGGTGGAGGCCATACATAGTTGTTTCCCCCTTTTTATTTTCTCTCCATTTTGGAAAGCTATTTTCCCCTCTAACTCGTGGTGTGTCAAGTAATGTGTAGTTATTGTTACGGAGCTTAAAGAAGTGATCTGTTTTGTCATATTTATGTTGGCGAGTGTCTCTGTGATTGTATCGCGCACCGTCATGCGTCTCCATGAAGTCACTACTTTGTTGAGTCAGAATGTTCCATGCTGGAAAACGGCGTGCTGGCGTCTACTAGGTCTATCGAAATGTCAAAACCTGTACCCTCTGCAGCATTTTTGTTTTTTAAGCAGTACATTGTATTGAACCCAGGGGATGTAGATATCTTGACTGCAATTTGATTTGATACGTGGGGGGCGGGGAGGGGGGGGGGGGGGGGTTGCCACTAGAGACAGCCTTTCAGTCGGAGAAGAATGGAGAAGCCTCGCACAGCCTCTTTGAACTGTTAGGGCCTTGGTGACTTGGGTCTTGGGGACAGAAAGAAACGAAGGAATGATTCGATTATTGCAAAAACAACAAACGATGAGCCAGTGTCTTTTCTGCAGGACATTTGTTTAATCCAAAACGAGAAGCTCACTTGAAAGATAAGTAGGGATATGCATTTGGGGGGTCCATGAACACATAGTGTAGAGGCGTGGCCATAATACTCGACATTAACTATAAGTTCAAAGTAAGGAAAATAGATAAAGACAGGTAATGAACCTTTGTACTCGTACCAGTTACAGCTATGAGTAGAGAGTTATTGCTGGTCAATGTGCCCGTCCGTAAAAGGACACTCTGAAAGTTTATATGAAGGAGAAGAAAGGAATGTACATGGAAACAGAAATTACAAATTCAATTGTAGGACAGGACGGAGAGTATATAAGATTAACGTGGCGCAGAATAAATCCCTTGCCACTGATTCGGCTTGTTTCGTATCTTACCTCACAAACATTGCTCCCGTGTGTGGAAGAAGTAGATTTTAAATTAGGCTGTAGGACAGATCACTCTATGGTCACCTTGAATTCATTTTTGGGGAAGGTTATAAAAAGAAACACGTCGTGGACGTTTAACAGCTCCATGCTGACAGATTCTCTTTGAGTGAAACAGATGAAATAAGAATCTTATAGAAAAACTTTTGTTACTTATATGAAAAAAGGTGCATAACGTTGCAAAAAATCGGATTCAGTATACAATCAGCGACCAACTATTCCTACATTTTTTATCATGATAATAAGATAAAAACACTGGCATAGTCTACAGCCATGATACACATGTCTAAAGAGAAGGGGGGAAAATAAAGAAAACCACTCGATGCAAAGCTTAAGTGTTGAAAAAAAATCGCAAACAAAAATGATAACGATGACCAAAATAATGACAGATACAAAGGGCACCTTGTCGAGATCCGAATTAAAAAGATCCACGGAGTTCTCCTTCTATCTAGGGCCAGATGAGTGGCTGAGGGAAGAAAACATACACTTTTTGTTGTTCAAATGTATTGGTAAATAAATGGAAAAATGGTAACAGTCGACAGGAAAGAAGTAGACGACCAATTGAAATTAGCAAAATAGTAACATCTTGCAATAAAGAAAAAATTGGTCAAAGAAGAGCTGCAGAAAACTGTGAATTGATATAGTAAAAAAAACAAACAAAAAAAACAACAAAAAACTTGTTACATCAAATGAATATTCAAAGAATGTTGGGGGGGGGGGGGGGGGGGTATATAATCATTCCGGAAGAAGCAACATAAACCTTGAAAACATATAAAGAAAAACCAAACAAGTTCAGGCTCATGTGGTTTCACAACATTTTTTAATCTAGTTGCAAAGTGAGACGACTGCAGGCGGAAATCCAAACAAATCTTAAATAAATGCTAGCGAACCGCCCATAAAACGTGGACAAACGAATCGCAACGAATCACAATTATTACAACGAAAATGAACGAGCAATCACTTATCTTCAATCTTGAAGATAAGTGATTGCTCGTTAATTTTCGTTGTAATAATTGTTTTGTATCTTGCTTAAAGAAGACCTAAGAGGTCGAAACGCGTCGTTTTTTGTCTTGTGATTCATTTGTCCACGTTTTTGGGGCGGTTCGCTAACATTTATTCAACATTTTTGAGGATTTGTTTGAAATTATTATGATTTGGTTAATCGGTTATTGAATGTTTTCATACAACGTGAACTGTCTTCAATCCAGAAAAAGGATATTCCAAAAGACGACAGACCGAAGGAATATGTAAAGAGCTGGAGACCCATTTTATTATTGAATATTGTATAAAAGACTGGATCTTCATGCATTTCACAGAGGCCTAAACAGGTACTTCCTCCAATCATAAGCGCAGATCAAACAGAATT
>CM065730.1:18256507-18279007 GCA_033310375.1 Conus canariensis | reverse complement strand
GTTAAGAAGTTCTTTGAAACAGTCTTGAAGGCGTGTCTGTGTGTGTGTGGCAAGATTTTTTTTGTGTGTGTTTGTTTTGTTTTGTTTTTGACAAAGCTTGCGTCTATGCACCTAGAAGAATGAGAGTTTGAAGGAAGTGCATTTTCTGTCCATTCGAACACAAATCATATACACAGTTACAACATTACCACAGCCGTTTTTTGTTTGTTTGTTTGTTGTTTTTTTTTCATGAAGGAATCTATGAATCAAAGGGGAAAAAATATTAAGAATTCTGGCAAAAACCGTCAGGCTCGAACAGCTCAAAGTAAGCAAATTTCTAATATTAAAAACCAAAGTTTGGCTTTTATTCCTGGTATCGTTTCCAAGTGAGGAAAATAAGCTCATTCATCAGACATTGCCTCAGAGCGTGACACAGAACGAACGCCTTGAGAGAAATAGTATGGCGATGTAAAGGAGTCAAACATCAGCTGTAAAATCCATCCCCATATTAGTAGTCAACTAAAAAAAAAAAGTTTTTCTTTTAACACAATGTAACCAAAGAATTTAATAAATGTCCTGTGTACTGTAATATTCAATGTGGAATTTAAGCCCAAACCCGTGTCTCATGTGGTCTAAGGAACCGGCAATAGTTCTCAACGTTGTTTGTTTTTTGTTTGTTTTTTTTAAAGAATGAAATTACGAAAACAGAATGTAACTGAATATCCTTTTCAGGTCCCTGTTCTATGATACACACCCGAATAACTTGTGGGGACGAATACAGTGGGTCGGCCACAGTATACCCCGACCCTAACCTTTGCAAACAAATGACTTCCATGTCGGGTTGTTGGACAGATGTTGACCACAATGAAGAATCCAGTTAGAAAATCTGAGTGATGTTTGGCCTTCACAGACGAAGGTGCCTGAGTTTTTTTTCCGCAGTTGAGTGACAAACCCGCTCTCAAACAAAAAGGACCATTCTTCTTAAGATTATTATTACTATTATTATCATCATCATCATCATTATCATCGCCATCATCGTCATCGTCATCATTATTATAATTATCATCATTACCGTCATCATCATCATTCTTATTGTTATCATTGTTATTATAATCATTATAATTGTTTTTTTTCTTGTTCTTGTTATCATCATCATCATCATCACTACTGCCAATACGACTACTAACACTACTACTACTACTACCACCGCCGCCACCATCACCACCACCACCACTATTACTACTACTACTATCACTACTTCTACTACTATCACAACTATTATTATTATTATTATGATCGTCCTTATTATGATTATTGTTGTTGTTATCATTATTATTATATCCCAGCCGACAACATAGGGCCTTTTTTCCGGGTTGTCATCGCTCATTGAAACTAAGTCCTGACCTACTTTTCAATACAGCTTCCATTTTGACACGCTCTTTTGAGTCTGTCAGCGTCGCACATCTCGTGAAGTCTCGAGAACTCTGGTCAAGTGTCGATAGGTTTGCTCAAATCTCGTGAGACTTGATCATTACTGAGACACTCACAGTCAGGCTCAACATATATGCGAAGTACTCAGAAAGTTCACGAAGACCATGCAGGTTAAAGTGAAGATGCTGAGGGGGCAGGGACGGTATTGTCGTCTTTCGATAGCTCAAGCTCCATTGCACGCACTGAAGGCATTCAGGACTTGCTGTTGACCTGGTTGGCCCTGTCTGTCTCCTGTTGGCAGGGTGGCTGTCTGCTTCCAACGGGTAGTGTCAAACTGTCAAATCTGAAGCAACGCACGTGGTGGGTAGCCTGCGGGCAAAGAGCGAGCGCAGGCAGAAGGCCGACCTTGCTGAACGGCAGACAAGAAGAAGCTGGTATATATGGTAACCTGAGAGGGCAGCCTGGCCGGCTGAACGCTTCTCTCGCTTGGAGGTGAATAGCTGTCTGTGCAAGTGAACAGGACTGCAACAAAGGCGAACAATGGGAAAGCGAGAAGATAGCCGATCCTTGCTGGAACGCTATTTAGCTTCATTTGAATTTGTAACTGGTCGCCTGCTGCCTGTGAACGTGGCGATGTTGGGGAGGGAGAATTTCCTGACCAGTCGTAGTCCCATGCACTCGATGTTCTTTGTAAAGATAACCAAATGAAAAACTTTGAATGTTTTATAGAGAAACGGATTCATGGAGTGACATGCATGCTACTTCACAATATGTATTACATCTCTGTTGTTTCATCTTATTTTATTGTCTGTACTATTTGGTTCTTTCGATTGGATTTGATTTGTCTTTTCAGGACCGGTGCTACAGTTATGTGTCAGGGGAGAGCACTGTGGAAAAAGGCTGCACGAGGGCAGAGAACTGCATTGGAAACCGAATTTGTTGTCAGACGGACTTCTGCAATGCTGGCTATGGGGCTGGTGAGTTATTATGTATGTTACTAGTATTGTTGTTATTGTTGTTGTTGTTCTTATTGTTGTTGATGTTGTTGATATCTATATATGCGTGTGAGTGTGATCTGAAAAGGATCATTACTTGAATCGTGACTCGTGTTTGAAGTCTTCTTTTCAACTTTCCACTGTGCGTTTGGGACAGAGGCGGGCTCTCCCTGTACCCTTTCATGCATGGTGCGTGCTGATCAGCAGCTTACTGTGTGAACCAACCCTCTCAGTTCTTTGCTGATCGAGTCCTGCTCTCTGCATTGCTGCCAGGGCTATCGGCAAGACTTCAGAGGCCAGGCTGGCATGTGACAGCTGGGTTTTAGGTTCTCAGCACGTGGTGTTAACGGATCGAATGCCTGGAGCATCTTCAAGCTTTTAGTGGTAAAGGCTCGGTTTGCCTCACGTACTTTAACCAGTGTGATTTGGAGCTCTTCTGATTTTTCTCACGAAGTGCCCGATGGACTTACAGTATCTCGGCGTGTGGTCTTGATCATCCAGTCAATTCTGCCCACTGGAAAGCTCTTTTCTTTCCGAAGTCACGTCTCTCCTCGGTTATAGTGAAGTTAGGACCGACATAAACAAAGCACAAACAAGACAGCGACGGTTTCATATTTTGTCTATGACACTAAACCCGCTACAGAAAAAGCAAAACAACAACAACAACAACGACAATGGAAGAAAGAAAACAAAGACAACTGATAATTTGGTCGTTGTTTAATTGGCAATGCGTTCCTGCTATTTCAGACTTCCATTATAAGCTGCACAGTTACCCCCAAATCCTGGCAGACAAGTCAGTGCCGACTGAAAGATTGTATGAAGGAAAGTGACTTGATTCACTTTAATATTTGGAGGCTGGAAGTTGACAGTAGCATCCGCAAAGAACCAGAAAACATACCTAGTTCTGCCTTCTCTCATTTCACGTCCTGGTTTTGTTTGGCATCGTGAGGTAAGGGTTCTAAGAAAGGGAGACCGGCCAGGCTGGAAAGTACTGTAAAAATTCGACAGGTTTTTCTTTCTTTCTTTCTTTCTTTTTTTTTAAAAAATTCAATGTATTTTGTACGCATTTCGCATTTTTTGTACTGCATCTGATTTCCGAATCAGACCCGTGTTTTGTTTGTCAAGCCATGGTTGTCGACGTGTTCAGATTCACAGTTTGATGCACACTTATATTTCAGTGGTTTCATTTTCTGTTAAAAAAAATTCGGTGTTTAGTGTCGGACTACATTCATTTCAGTGTTTGATCTCGACAGACGAAGGCGTATATGCACTGTGCAATTCACAGCAAACGGAGAACTATAAAATAGGCATTCTGGCTCACCCGGCTCCGCTGTTGCTCCGCCGGCTTACCCAGAATGCCTATTTTATAGTTCTCTAATAGTAAACACTTTACAAACATACATAATGTGTAGGATTATCTGTTTTTAACACTAATTTAGAAAACTTTTGAGACTTAAGTTTTTGCTTAATCCTTCGTTTTTCTTGATCGTTTTCAGTAACATCATTTTCACGCATACATTCATCAAATGCATCCTTATCTTTCATATGAAATAAAACCACCGTCTTTAATTGCTCTCTAAAGTCTTTTAAAACTGAGTTATATTTTTGACATAAAATCCACACACTTATCCCAGCATGTCTTCCACTGAAAGCCAGTTTTTACAAAGCGTTTCTTTTTTTGACTATATCCTTTTCTGCTGAACAATCATCAATAATAAATAGTGTCTGCGTTCCCTCAAACTGTCTATAAAAGTGTTCTAAACACTCACTCAGTTTATTGCTGGGATCAATCAAATAGATTTCATCATCCATCCATATAAACCTTCTGTCGTGATATGCTTTGTTCCATTTGAGTGTTGAACAGAAAATTACAATATGATCAAAATTATAACTATAAACTGTTTGTAATAGGTCGAGGACAAATATTGTTTTTCCACAACCAGTCTGTCCACAAATCAATGAACAATGAGGGGTTTTTGTCATAAAGTTTAACATTGGCATTGACACCAAAGTTGTCTGCTCCATAGTTTTAAAACAGAATTTAATCTAATCCAGTTATTGTTTTTATCATACTCTCTGTCAAAACTTGTTCAGTATAATAAAAACCTATAAGGTCCAAATGTGTAAGATTAATCCAGTTCAGTTCTGTAAGATCGTTTCTATTTAGACTAATATCAATTTTGTTGCTTGTTGTCATGACCTTAATATCCTCGCCATTGTAAAGAACAACGACAGTAACTTTAAGTTTGTCAACGTCTAAGTTTTGCCAGCTAATAAGAATTCCTTTCATAAGATTGTCACTGACGCCCAGAGCTCCATTTCTCGCCTCATCTTTTAAGACAGAAATTTTAAATATCATTGTGAACGTGTCTCCTAATTTTGTGCGTGGAATGAACTGTAATTTTGTAGAAGCTTTCTTTAAAACCGATTCTCTTCTGTGGAGGATGTACTGTTTGTCCCCAAACGGCTTTATTTCGATCTCTTTCCGACTGTTGTCCTCTGGCATAAGACTTACATGTAAAGGGCCAGAGTTCAATGCTTTTCTGAAACTTTTTTGACGGTCAAAAAATGTAAATGGGCTTAAGAATTCAAATTTTATGTCCCATTCTAAATATGGTTCTAAGTGCCATTTGTTGTCAGTTTTTCGAACTATTTTATATTCATACTGACCTGTATTATTTGCTTCTAGATTGCGTAGTTGTTCTAGTTTAGGAAACCTTTTGTTGTCGTCAACCTCTTTGCGCTTATAATAACCATCTTTAGTGTACTCAAAACCATACAAAGTGCCTATCTCACCGTTTTGTTCAAAGTCCTCAACGTCTGCAAGGTCTTTTAATTCTAAAGTTACACACCTCTCAGGCGCTAATGTAACTCCTGATTCTTCTGGCCCACGAGACATTATTTTTTAATACACCTTATTATTTTATTTCTAAAACAATGTGCAGGTTATCACATTTCACGACTTTCCCTGTTTTATCTGTGATCTTTATATTAAATGATCTGACCCTCCCACAAGCTAATTTTTTAAACTGTAAATTAGGGAATTGTATAATTTCATAATCGCAATATGCAGCTTTCCCTGATGGAAGAGCTCTTAAAACAGTTGAGGGCCTTCCATCATATAAGTTTTCATCAGTGCTCAGCTCGTCCAAATGAACATAGAGTAATGAATGTAATGCAAGATCGAGCGGATATTCTCCCTCATAAGTAGTTTTGTCTGATGTAACTCTAAAACCATGATTGTCAGTTGCAAAGCCTAACATTTTAGCTAGCTCTCCATCAAAAAGGTAATGGTCTACTTCTTCTTCAGGTTTGAATGTCAACATTATTTTCAAATTTGCATTGTTAAGTTTGAGAGTAATGTCGAAGTTACTCATTGCTTCTTTTAGCGAGCAAAACCCGTAATAACCATCAGGTATGGTTAACTGGCTAACTAAGTTTCCTCTATTATCAAATTTTTTAATCTTATTATTCTCCTTGGATTCAGTTATATTAAACCATACGACTTTGTAAAAAATTTCATGGAGTGCGACCCTTTGGGTTCCGCAGTTATTATCAATAGCATATTCTAAAAAGGACTGTCTTGAGTTGTTATTGTTACAAACATTTTTAAAACAAATTTAAAAATGAGTGCATTCAAATATACTAATGCAAAATATTCTGTTGGACCTCACTACAGTCCTAAAGATATAACAACTGATACCCTCGACATTTCTGTGACTCAGACTGACGCCTTTCAAGTAAAGGTTAGTACTCCATTGAACAGATATCTTAACCCTCCTATTAAAAACGACTACATCCCGAAAGTGTGGTTCAGTCATCCGATGCAGTTTTATCAGAACCAGTTAAACTTTGCTGTGTTTTGTGCATCAACTGGGTGTGGAGTGTCGTATGCTGATCATTTAAATCATCCTGATCCTTTGGTGAGGTCAGTGTATAGATTTCATTTTTATTACACCTTCAGACGTATTTTATCTGAACTGCAAGCGCCATTACCAAATGACAAAACGTTTAATCCATTCAGCAACAGAATAGATTACAAGGCTTTTGAAAGGATCTGTAACGAATTTGATATTGACCCAAAGACAGACTTTAGACAAAAGTTGGATCTTAATCATGGTTTAGGCACCCTTTATTATTGGGGCGTGCACAGAAAGTATAACTATGATTGGAATCCTCCTTACACATCTTTCTCTTCAGACACAACTGTTCACCTCGGGTCCATAGAGCAAGAGCATAAAACAGCATGGACAACATTTATTTTGGATACTTCTAAGGGCCTAACAAAAGCGGGAATAGAACGAATAAACGACTCTATTCGTACTTATGTTTGGTGTTTGCTAGGTTCGCAAGCACAAACGAGATCAAACATAATTGATCCTTCTACTGGCTTTGACGCCCAAAAACAGTATTTAGCAAATTTAGAGGACTCCATTAATTCTGCAGTTGATTTACCTTCAAGTATTAAAAGGTACCAAAATGTTTTGCAATACGCAAGATCGAAAGTAGACTTCGCCGTTGGCACTGGTTTATACATGCTGCCTTCTGACCTCAGACTTCAGATAGGAACAATAATAAACTATAATAATGAAATCCTTGTGGCTGGCAATGAAGAGAAGGTCGGAAAAAACGACATAAATTCTAAGCCAGCAATAGCAATAAAAAAAGAAGCCCCAATCCCCGTGGCCCCCTCTAAACCCCATCCAATCCCCCCCTCAAAACCCCATCCAATCCCCGTGGCCCCAAGAAATAATGACCATGAATATGAAAAGACGGCACTTGTTATTGGATTAACTGCCCTAGGATTACTTGGTCTTTATCTTACTATAAAGTAACCCAACTATTAAGACAACTAATGTCCATAAGTGCTCAGCCATAAAGCCAACTACTTTACTTGCGGCAGACAAAAGCCAGCTAACGATCCCACCTATTATACCAGGCAAAGAATCTATTGCCTTACTGGCTAATTTTTTTAATAAACTTGCAAGATGATCAAGTTGTTTTTTTACCCATGATTTATCTGATGGTGGTGATGGTGGCGGAGGCACTAACCCTTGCCCACCGCCGCCTGTAAGAGCCATCACCAGTGTACTTATTGCAAATCCTAAGGCTGTTATAACACTTGCTAATGTGACACCTTGCTCTCTAAACAGTGTTCTTATTCGTTCTGCTAACGTTGTGTCTTCATATAAAATTCTGTTGATGGTTTCTCTTATTCTGCTCACTTGAGTTCGTAATTGTTCTCGGTTATTAGACAACACTTCTAGTCTTGCTGATCTCTCTTGTTCAAGATCTTTTAGTCTTTGTGTTATTCTTTCTTTAACACCAGGTCCTAAGTTGTGGTCATCAGCCTCAACTAGTTTTTCTTTTTCTCTTTTTATATGCTCATCTAGTTCACCCAGTTTTGCTAAATTGTTTGTTAACTCACCCCTGATGCTTCTTAAAGCATGATCAAGGGCCGTTATTTCTCTCATAGGTAGCGGCGGATCGTGCATAGTTTTTAATGCTGTTTCTTCTGAAAAACTGGTTTCTGCTTGTATTATTTCGTCTGCTGTTGGGCTTAAATCTTTAAGTTCCATGTTTTGTATTTGGTTATCTGTTGGGAGTTCTTGTAGTGTGTTTTGAAGTTTAGCAACTGCTTCCCTATCTAATTTTGGTTTAGTAATGCCAAGGCGACTTTGATCGCTCACACTGAGCCTTTGTCTAATTGTACTCTTTTTTAAAAACTTTGATGAGTCTGGTTTAGTTGTAAGCTGTACAGGTTGTCCTTGCTCGTTTTTAAAAAACAAATGGCCATCTTTTGTTTCAAAATCATTAGGGTCTATAAATTCGGGAGGTTCTTGGCCTAAACTTTGGTACAATGATCTGACCTTACTTTCTGTTAATTCATGTCGCAATGAGCGCAATGAATGTGTCAAAGGTGTCATTTCACTCATGTCGTCTCCAGGATCAAAAACATCATAATCTTCAATGCCTGCCATGTTTTAAAAATAATTAACTTTTTATTTTGTTTTATAAAAAAAATGTCACAAGCATATGGCTCAATTCTTGACCCGCATAGAAGACTGAAAGAGCCCTTTGGCGTGAAGGGAAATAAACAGAATATTATTGTTCCAAATAATCCATCTACTATTGATTCAGATCAAATTCTTACTGTTAAATTTCCAGACCTAGGAGCAGATGAAGTGATTGTGCCGGGATCTGCACGTCTTACTTTCAAAATAGAACTCGAATCAGCAACAGACGTAAATAGGACAGTAGTTCAGAATCTGGGACGGGCAATCGTTAAGAAAATTTCTATAAAACTTGAGGGGCAAGAAATATTTTCTTTACACAATGCAGACATATTTCTAATCTATTCTGATCTATGGCTAACCGATAATGAAAGGGCCGATCTTGCGTTTCAAGGAATCGAAAATAACGAAGCACTAAAACACAGAATAGACGCCGAAGACGCTAAAGCCGGCAACAAGTATGAAGCTGTAAGTTTTGCTTATGGAAATCGCTTTTCTATACCCTTAGATTTTGAGTTGTTAAAAGCGCATGCGCCATACTTTCAAGGAGCATTAAAAGACAGATTGTCATATGAACTAACTTTTAATGAATACAAACGTGTCATTAAATCTACAGACACTGACGCAAAGTACAGCATTTTCGACATCTCGTTAGAGTTTGACATTGTTAGCAACCCTAACTTAGCAAGGCTGATTGAGCAACAATATCAGTCAAAATTAGCAATATATTACGAAAGAGTGATTCATCATTCAAAATATCCTAAAAGCAGGGCAGACACTATATGGAATTTTAGTTTTAGCGCCACAGCACGATCACTTAAAGGTATTTTATTGCTGTGTGAAGATGATAAAGAACCATACCAAAGACAAAGTGAAAAGTTTATCAATCCTAAAATAACGAAAGTACAATGTTCAATTGAGGGTAGTCCTAACCAAGTCTACGGTAGTGGGCTTAAACCTTATCATCATTTTGATGAAATAAGAAAATTGTTTGGAGGCGGGAGGTCTAGAAGTCCAACAGTAGACCTTGTGTCTAAAGATCTACACCTTCACAGTGTTAGACTTGATGAATATTTAACAACGAAATACGGTTTATGGATTGACCTAAGGTCAACAGAAGATAATCAGTTGCATGGGAGTGGGAGAACAGTTAAAGACGTAATAAACATTCAAATTGATAAAGAAAAAGAGAGTGATAAACCACTTAATGTACATTTGTTTTTAATATATGATGCGCAGCTGAATATTCAAGATAACAGATTAAAAGATATCCAATACTAAATTATTTTTATTTTTAAAAAGCATGTCTGTTCAGGTTTATCCAAAAGTGCCCAAAGAAGAGATAGTAGGCAACTCTGTTGCTGTAGACAAAACTTTCAGATTAACAAACATAACACAAATGCAAACCCAACTAGAGCAGGACCTTTCAAAATATAGTAAAACCAAACGAAGGTATTCTGCTGTCTTTAATGCTGTTACATATGTTAATACTGGAGCATCGATCACTAGTGCTCTATCAGCAGGAACAAGTGTAGGTCTCTTAGCAACAGGCGTAGGTGCACCGGCAGCTTTACCTCTAGGTGGTTTGTCTTTAACTCTTGGCCTGTGTTCATTGGCTGTAAGTGCTGTCAGCAAAAAAATAAAAGCTAAACTCCAAAAGCACACAGCTATGGTTCAACTAATAACAGCTAAACTTAGTTCCTTCAAACTGATAATTGATAAAGCACTTGCTGACTCGAACATCACGGATGAAGAATTTAGTCGCCTACAGGCTGATTTTGAGGACTACAAAAGACAAAAGTTTGATCTTCAAAGAAAGGCAAGGGCAACTTTTTCTCAACAGCCAGACACCGACCAGATAAAAAAGGAATGCTTAAAAAAAGTAAACGAGACATTAAACTCTGTTCTAAACAGCTCACATTAACAACACCAAAGGGCGTTTATACTTTAGTTTACGAGTCCAAGCACAAAAAAACCGTTGATATTGATTCTGACTAAGTATTTTTTTTAAATTTAAATAAATATTTTGAGTTAGAAAAGAAGCTCAACATGGATAAGATATATGACAGTTTTGACTCTTGGTTAGATGCAATGGAAGAGGAAGAGCGTTTGTCAAAAGCTTTAAATGAGGTCGTTTTAGAAGTTATTGATCCAACAAACGTACAGGCAAGCGTTGTACATGCTATTTCTCAAGTTCCAAGTAAACTAACAATAAACCCTCCAGTTAAAGTAAGGTTAGTTGTTTTAATCGACTATATAACAATAAACGAAGAAAATCTAGAAGTCTGGGTCTCAACTAAACAGCAGACTATTCTTTCTTATAATGACTTAACACCCGGTTGGGCAGATCAACTTCTTACACAGTTTAATGAAGCCTCTGAAGCAGCTAAAATGAGAGGCTCTGGTTGGTCAGAGGGTGAAGTCCTAGACATCAGATTAAGACAGGCTAAGTATGAGCCGATTGTAGGCAAGTCTTACATTCCACTGCCTCCAACATTAGTTGCAAAGAAAGCAGTTTTGAACATAAAGAATTCAGACGACAAATGTTTTATGTGGTGCGTTCTTGCGAAGCTGCATCGCGTTGCTAAAAATGCAGAGAGAGTATCTAACTATCAACCTTGGGTCAATGATCTTAACTTTGATGGACTCACCTTTCCTATGGCTGTAGACAAAATTGATCAGTTTGAAGAACAGAATCCCCCAATAACTGTTAACGTATACGCATGGTCTGAAGAAACCAACCTTCTGCCAATTAGAGTGTCAAAGAACAGTCCAACAATAGGCGAACCAACCAAAACTCATGTAGACTTACTCCTGATGCAAAGCCTTAATGGGTTGCACTACACTCTAATACGCACAATGAGTAGATTACTAGTGCATACTACAAAACAACATAGCAAACAAGAAGTTTGTAGAAAATGTTTAACAAGAATTCCGTCCGTTCAAGCTGCGAGCGAACATGTAAAACATTGTCTCAGTCCAGTTGACTGCAATACAGAACTAATTATGCCAAGAGAAGGCAGTAAGGTTAGTTTTAAGAATTACAAAAAACTCCAGAGGTCTCCATACGTTGTTTACGCAGACTTTGAATCGCTTATTGTTCCTTATGAAGGGCCAGCTCCAAAAAATTTACCAAAAACAGTTATAATGAATAACCACCAGATTTGTTCATTTGCCTTCATTGTTGTCAGGTCAGATGGTGAACATTCAAAGCCAGAATTATACAGAGGACCACATGCAGCAAAACATTTCTTAAAACGCATGCAAGAAGTTCGTAATGTCTGTTCTAATAATCTAGTCCTATCCGATCTTAAGATGACCTCTGAAGATCAAGATCGCTATGACTCAGCCACTCACTGTTGGATTTGTGGTTTAGAGCTAACACCTAAAAGTTTAAACCCAACAGTAAGAGATCATGATCACATTAGCGGAGAATTCAGAGGAGCAGCACATAACAATTGCAATCTTCAACTAAAGTTTGATCCTAGGACTTGGAGACTTCCTATATTCTTTCATAACTTGCGAGGTTACGATTCTCATCTTATATTGCAAGCAGTAACTAGCGATTTCAGGGTGTCATGCATTGCGCAGTCATCAGAAAAGTACATGTGTTTCACTTTAAATAATTTATCTTTTTATGACTCTATGCAACACCTGATGGGTTCATTAGAGTCACTGGCTATGTCCTTAAAGTCCTGCCCAATAACGGAAGAATATTTTGACCCAACGCTCGTTAGAAAGGGCGTTTATCCTTATGAGTACATGAACAGTTGGGAAAGGTTTGATGAAGACTCACTTCCTCCTAAAGGTGCGTTCTTTAGTAGTCTTAGAGGAAAGGACATTAGCGACTGCGATTACCAGCATGCTCAAGAAGCGTGGCAGAAGTTGGAGTGTGAAACAATGGGAGACTATCATGATTCCTATTTAATGGCGGATACCTGTTTGTTGGCGGATATCTTTGAAAATTACAGAAAGACCTGCATGAAACATTATAGTCTAGATCCTGCGCATTATATTTCTGCGCCTGGGATGAGTTGGGACGCATTCTTAAAATTTACTGGTGTACAGATTGACCTGTTGTCTGACCTACCAATGCTTCAGATGATTGAAAACGGATTGCGTGGCGGAATTAGTATGGCGTCTCACCATTACTGTAAAGCAAACAACAAATACCTAGACAACTATGATCCAAGTAAAACTTCTAACTATCTTATGTATTTAGATGCAAACAATCTGTATGGTTGGGCTATGAGTCAATCACTTCCATTACGTAACTTTAAAATGTACACAGGAGGTGTAAAAGACATTCAAAAGTTTTTAAAATGGCTTCAGAGTCTAGAAGCTGATCAACCGCAAGGCTTTATTCTAGAAGTTGATTTAGAATATCCTCATGAACTCCATGACCTGCATAATGACTATCCATTAGCGGCAGAAACCCTAAAAGTGTCAATGACAGAACCGCCAAAACTTGTGCCTAATCTTCGTGACAAAAAAAATTGTCATTACAGACTTCTCCAATTTTATTTAAGACATGGTTTAAAGTTAACAGCAGTTCATCGTATAATTGCATTTGATCAAGAACAGTTCATGAAACCATACATCATGAAGAACACTGATCTCAGAACTAAATCCGCAGATGCTTCAGAAAAAGACTTTTTCAAGTTGATGAACAACAGCTGTTTTGGAAAGACTATGGAAAATCCGCACAAGCGCAAAGATGTAAGATTGGTCACCAGAGAAAACGATGCAATTAAGTTGACTTCAAAACCAAATTATCAAGACTTCAGAAGATTTCGTGATCAGCTTTTTGGAATAATGATGAAAAAAAAGAAAGTCAAATTGGACAAACCTGTTTTTATTGGGTTTACTGTTTTAGAATTATCAAAGCTTTTGATGTTAGAATTTCTTTACGACTACTTTAAACCCTTGTATCCAGAGTCCAGAGTTCTGTACACAGATACAGATTCCTTTGTAATCGACATCCCTACTGAAGATTTTTACAAAGACATGGAATTAGAAGTAGCAAAAGAGCATGCTGGATGGTACGACACATCTGATTACCCTAAAGATTCACCTTTGCATTCAACTATTAATAAGAAGGTTTTAGGTAAGATGAAGGATGAATTATCTGGAGGTGTGATCAAGGAGTTTATTGGTTTAAGGTCGAAAATGTACAGTCTTTCAAGCCAAAAAAAAGTTGTCAAAAAAGCAAAGGGAATATCTCGTAGTGTTGTGCAATCAAACATATCACATGACAACTACAAAGAAGCATTGTTCAATAAAAAGACTTTTCATCATGACAATTACAAACTACGATCTAATCTGCATGAGATTAACACAACAGTTGTAACAAAACGGTCTCTTGACCGCACTAACACAAAAAGAGTATTTGTTAATCCATAGTATTCATATGCAATTGGGCACTGGAGAATAGTATAATCATATGTCTTCATGGAGTTTCTGTTTGGTCAAGTGTTATCAGAAGCTCAACTATATCATTATCCAGTATAGCCAAATCATTATTATTCATTACTGCTAAATGTGCTTCAATTTTTTTTATCATTTTGATTTTTCCATATCAAAATATCAGAATCTAGGGATTGGGGTAGTAAGCGATTGTCTGGCATAAGATTGTCAATGTTCTTAAATATTTTTTTGATAATAATATTATAAGCAGATAATTGACGTATTAATTTTGAAAACTCTTTTTTCTTTTGAGCTTCCATTTTAAACTCAAATGTATTTGCCTAAATTAACTAAGCGACTGGAACTGTGTCTGGCGGGATTATCTGCAGTTCTTCCTTCATAAAAGATCTTCGGGGGGCTGGTCGTTTTGTTGTGTCAGTTTCTCGTAAATAATACACTGGCGGATTCATTTTCACAATTTTTTTTATCTCATATGGATCAACACTCCAAACTGGATCTGTTGCCCTGATGCGAGTGTCCCCTTCCGCTTCTCCCGGTGAATAAAGGTACCTTACTTTCAAACCAAATGGCAATAGTTTGCTGGATGAACTGGAGTCTCCTTCAACAACATTTATTGTTTGTTTTCTGATTGCTTGTACTGGTTTTAGCCCTTTAAATTCTTCATTATTCATTGCGCGCAAAACTGAGGGCAGTCTTTTTACCCATTCTGTGTTGCGAGAATTGTCAATCAGCTCTCTGTGATACTGGTAGGAGAAAAGTCTTTCAGATAACTGTTTGTTAAAGTTTTCAACCAAAGCCTGTGATCTGTGAACACCCGGAATGCCTCTTTTAATGGTAACTATGTTTTAACAATAATTGATTCACTTGACCTTTAAATTCTTTTCCGTCATCGACTTGAATCATGCGAGGATAAGTTAAGGGTCCTCGTTGGTATATCAGCTGTATAGCAACAGCAACAGCAGAAGCACTCTTTTGTGTTAATGGTTCCGCATCTTTGTATCTTGAAGCTATATCAATGACTGTAAGTGCGTACTTAAATCTTTTTCGTCTAATCGTATCATGGGGTAAATATAGAAGATCCATTTGATGGGTGTCGTTTGGAGTTATATTCACAAAATGTGGTCTCTGTATTCGTTTAGGCGCAGGTAAATAAATTTGCCAAATCGCTTGTTTAGATAACCATTCTTTTGCTGTTTGTTCACTGACTCCTGCTGCTTGGCTAAGCTTTTTAATTGCCGTTATTCCCTTCCAGTATCCTTTTGGAGAATGATAGATTTTGTACATTTTTATTCAGCCAATACTTTGTGCAACAAAATACACAGCGGTCATGCCAAAGACAATAAACAATATTTCTTGCATCTTTTGTTTTTCTGATGGTTGATAGTAATCGCTAAATTTTGGTGGGGGCAATGTTTCAACTTGTTTGCCTGTTACTAGAAAATATTCTTTTATTGCCTGGTCAACATCTTTAAATGTGTAAGCTGCATGTCCCTGTTGTTTAAGTCTGTCGTTAATAAAATCTAACTGCTCCATTCTTTGCTTTTCATAGGTGTCTTGTGCAGCGGCTAGTTGCTCCATAGCTCTGTTATGTCTTTTTCTCTCATCGTTATTTTGTTGTTTACTAAACGCGTAATTACTTCCGCTGAAAGCAAGCGCGTTGACCACTGCGCCGCCTATCATCATTACGAGTGAAGCCATTTTTATAAATGTATTTTTTTTTACATATTTATATTTTCTGGAATTATTCCTTGCTTAACTAGAAAATCTTTCGTAGCAAATGAAGCTGTAATGACAGCAATCAACTTTGCTGAGTCTTCAAAATCTAGCTTGCCAAGATCTGCTGGTTTTATTCTTAACAAGCTTTTACCAAGCATTGTGTATCCTACACTTAGACCTCCAATAACAGCAGAATGGTATACGAGGTTGGCAACAGTTTTTTCGGTGCTCATTTTTAAAAAAATAAAATAATATATTAATAAAAAACATGAACAGCGACGATTTACTACAGCTGCAGGGCAGCCTAAACGTTCCTGAACTTATGATTACAAATAATCAAGTTGATGACCAAGCTATTATGCGCCAAAAGGAAAGGCTGTATTCTTTGGCGGCGTGTGGAAAAACAAAACAGTACCTTGGAAATGAATTCAGCATAGAACAGATTCAACAGATGTCGCCACAAGACATTGTAAAGTATCACAACAGGTATGAAGCGCAACTGGGGTCAAGAATGGTCAAAAGTGTCGGACAAACTGTTCTTAGTTTGTACACTAAACTAGTTAGTAGATTTGCGCCCATTGATTCTGAACAAGATTTTATGTATGATTTAACGCAGGATCCAGTTTTAACAAAGTCATTAGAGTCTCTAGGATGTGATCTATATTACAGATTTGGAACATTGTTATCGCCAGTAATTATGGGTTAATTACGTTTAATCATATAGATTTTATTTCCCTTAAAAATGACCGAGCAAAATCAAAATGTTGATGGAGAAAGTGACCTGTAAAAAGAATCCTGGGCGCGTTGAAGCAGGGAAAAAATTAGCAGAGTGGAACAAAAAAAGAAAATTAGAGTTACAACATATAACTCATAATGAAAAAACACCAGAGCCAGTTGTTTCAGTGCCAGAGCCACAACAAGAACAAGTTGTTTCAAGTCCCGCAACATCATCATGGATTATTTGGATTAAAAGAGTTGGCATTTTTGGCGTCATTGCTGTTGGTGGGGGTGGTTATTACGTTTATAAAACATATAAAGAAAGACAGCAAAAACCAAAGCAGCCCAAAAAATCACAGCCACTAAATACAAAATCTGAACAAAAAAGAATACCAGAACTGCCAACAACAAAATCTCATTTTGATCCATTTGATATGCAGTAATATTTCAAGAACTTAATAAATAATTATAAGTGACTTGAATAAGAACTTGATAACGACTTGATGACGACTTGATGAAAACTTAAATAAGAACTTAATGACGACTTGATGACGACTTGTTAAGAACTTGAATAAGTACTTGAATAAGTACTTGAATAATAACTTGTTAAGAACTTGATGATGACTTGTTAAGAACTTGATGTTGACTTGTTAAGAACTTAAATAAGAACTTGAATAAAAACTTGTTAAGAACTTAAATAAGAACTTGAATAAGAACGTGATGCCCGACTTGAATAAGAACCTAGAACGACTTAATGACGATTTTTTTTTCATAAAGGATAAAACACAATTAATTGTTACATTCTTTTCCGGGGAGACAACTCCTCTTCACTTCTGAAGGGTTTGCTGCCTTTATGTAGTATTCTAGGTCAGACATGTCTGGTCACGGCTTACCCAACTGCATAATATGCCGAGTCGAAGCGTCCGCTCTGTTTGCTGGTTCGTGTCGAGTTACACATAACGGCGTCGTTTACTGCAGGCCGTCACGCGGCATTGTATAAAATTTAGGCGGCTAAATTCCCCACCGCGTCGTTTAGTGCAGGCGTTAACCGTCACGCGGCATTGTATAAATTTAGGCGGCTAAATTCCCCACCCCAAATAATCTTTTTCCAATTAGAGAACTATAAAATAGGCATTCTGGGTAATCCGGTGGAGCAGCAGCGAAACCGGCTCCAGCCGGTTGGAGCTGGGCGGAGCCGGATGAGCCAGAATGCCTATTTTATAGTTCTCTCAAACCATGTTCGCAGTAGTGATGAACATGATGGTGCCTATTCTTCTTTTCTTTTAACTTTGTGTGTGTGTGTGTGTGTGTGTGTGTGTGTGTGTGTGTGTGTGTGCAAATGTGAGTGTGTGTGTTTGTGTGTGTGTGTGTGTGTGTGTGTGTGTGTGTGTGTGTGTGTGTGTGTGTGAGAGAGAGAATATTTTGCTTTCTGACAATTTGATTTTTACAAGACTTTCCTAGTTCTTTCGTAGAGACCTTCGTGCACAGTGTGTAAATCTAGTACAGTTTAAAAAAACCAAATCATACCAAAAGCTAATGTTCGCATAAGATAAAGAAACTGCCGACAAGGTATACCGCCTATCCGGTGTTCCCGCCCGTAGTAAACTTCAGCTGTACAACACGTAAAAAGAACCCCCCTGAAATTAACAGCAAAGGAGTTCACCTGTGTATTGACACCGGAATTCTTGCGATTACTGTCCCTTGGGGGCAGGGGGCAGGAGTGCCGTGACGTAACGCTTGGGTAACGGTCAGAACGCCCCCCCCCCCCCCCCCCTCCCTAGCCCTCTATCCTCCGTCATGCGCAACGGGTCAGAGATGTCGAAACCACTTCTGTTCTTTGTGAAGGCGGATGGCGAAGGCCCAGTGGTAACACCTGCCTGAAAAACAATTGCCACGACTGCATGAGAGACCCCGACTCTTTCATTGAGTGTTAAAAAAAAATCAAAATCATTTTTTCCTATTTACTTACTTATACGTACCGCTCCTCCCCTCCTTCCGCCCGCGTGTAGCCTATATATTGCTGGGTACAAACGCTGAGACTGTCAAAGACTACTGTGAATGAAAGACATGTCCCTAAAAGCCTTCGCTATGAGGACGTAAAACTCAACTATTTTCAGCTGAGACTGTACGCAGTGACATATCTTTAATGAAACTGAAGCTAAGCCAGTGGGCCACAGGTCAAAGGCTACCGTCCTGCAACGGGGCAGTTTTTGCCTGGTGTCCGCTCCCCTTTTGGATACTTGCAGAGAAAATCGGTCACTGTGCCAAGCATTCCTGAGTTGCCCGCTTGACATGGCATGCTGGTATGGACCAGAAAGGGGAGAGCATTCACATGTAGACTGAACTCTTGATACACTGCTGGAAAGTATAATGCATTTAATGGACATGTCTTTGCTATGATTTTTGTGTTTTAAAAAAAAAAAAAAAGACGGAAGGTTATCATGCGATGCGTTATGCACAGGACAGAAAACATTCACCATGATATCGATCACGATCAACCGTCCCATAATGTGCATGGCTTTCTTCAATAGACCATACGTCGTGGATGTTAAAAACTTAGATAAGATAATGATGATGATGATAATAATAATAATGGTAATAATAATAAATAATAAAATAATAATAACAAGAAGACGAAGAAGAAGAATTATGATGATGATGATGATGATGATGATAATAATAACAATGGTAATAATAAGAAGAAGAAGAAGAAGAAGAAGAATTATGATGATGAAGATGATGATGAATGTTGTTGTTGTTAGAAGTAGTAGTAGCATTGTCATTAATGTAGTGTGACAGAGGAATTGTTAGCCTGCACTTCTTTCACCCCACAACTGAATTGTTATATATATATATATATATATGTATATATATATATATATATGTATGTATATATATATGTATATATATAGTATGTAGTATGTGTGTGTGAGATATTATTCACCCTTGCACCTTCATGTCATCTTAGAAGGTCGTTAATAATGACACTCAATAGTTACATTCAGGGCTGAATCAGCAAAGTGAATGTTGCATTTGAAAGTATTGTAAGTATATCATTGATGTAACACTGGTTTTCAAAGAAAAAGTAGGGGGGGGGGGGGGGGGGGGAATGACACAGACCGTTCCTCCTCCCCCCACCCCCCCCCTGCTCATCCCGGGAAGAAAAAAAAAGTGAGTCTGATTGTGTGTTGGGAACAGACCTGAAGACGGGTTTCGGTCAGCCCTGTGAGGGGAGACAAGCTGTGTCCAGGACGACGGCATGGTGTGCAGGAGGGAGACAACTGCTGTCGACCAACTCTCTCGTTGTCTCTGTGCCGACGGCTGGTTCCCCTTGAGAGCGGCTTGCCTACAGCGTGAGCTCTCTCTCTCTCTCTCTCTCTCTCTCTCTCTCTCTGTTCCCCTTGAGAGCGGCTTGCCTACAGCGTGAGAGCTCTCTCTCTCTCTCTCTCTCTCTCATCTCTACTCTCTCTCTCTGTTCCCCTTGAGAGCGGCTTGCCTACAGCGTGAGCCTCTCTCTCTCTCTCTCTCTCACTCTCCTCTCTCCTCTCTCTCTCCTCTCTTCTCTTGTTCCCCTTGAGAGCGGCTTGCCTACCAGCGTGAGTTCTCTCTCTCACTGTTGTGTGTGTGTGGGGTGTGTTGTGTGGTGGTGCGTGCGTGCGGCGTGCGTGCATGTGTGTGTGGTGAGGAGGAGAGGGAGAGAGAGAGAGAGAAGGAGAGAGGTGGGGGTAGGGAAGCGGAAGGGAAGGGCCAGCCAGACATACAAAACAGGCATTTCCGTTCACGTGGTTTATATCCCAGCCGAACCGCCGGGGATCATAAGACGACTGTCACGCATCAACAATGCATTCATTTTCTTCGAAACTGAGTTCAAGTCGTATTTTTCTAAAAAAAAAAAAACAAAAAAAAAAAACCCGGCTGATCACAGGGGTAGTGGGGCGGGGGGGAGGGAGGGGGGGGGGGGGGGAGGGGCCAGAGGAAGGAGTTGAGAGAGAGGGGGGGGGGGGGGGGGGGGGTTATATCAGGGCTGTCGCATCATCGAACTCGATTCCATACATATTTGTGAAAAGAAAATCAGTATACCAGTGTATTCACACAAACTCAGAACACCTTCCAATCGGAGCTATTTTCTAGAAGAGTTCTACTTCCTGTTCAGCAAATAGCATGAAAACTAAAAGTCATGTATCCGCCTTTTCTTTTCCTTTTCTTTCTTTTTTTTCTTTCCTTCTAACATAATTTGTTTGTCTTAGGAATTGTAATCTAAAAAAAAAAAAAAAAAAAAAAAAACATATGCGATACTTTTTAACATGAGACCTAACAAGACGTATTTCAGTGCTACGCAAACAAACCGGGAAATGGACCGTGTTTTTACCGTTCCCTTACCTCCCCTTTTACAGTTAACAATCGGGAAATACTGTTCATTGTTGACGAGCTGCAATCTGTTTTTTTTTTCTTTTTTTTTTTTCCACTTTTTTTTTTTTAATTTTTTTTTACTTTAAAGCAATAATGAAGAAAAAAAAGTCCTAGATGACCGTGTGGTGTAGAAAAGTAAATTTTCAGAAAAAGAGGTAAAAATGTTTGTTTGTACGACTGGGGTCTTGTGAGACATACAAGGCGCAACTATTCCCCTGTTTTTTATCATGCTTTCTTTCTTTCTTTCTTTCTTGTCTCTTTCTGACTGGCCATTGTTTTCCGACTATTTCGTTTTAACACGAAAGGGGGGGGGGGGGGGGGGGGGGGGGGGGGGGGGGGGGTCTAAAAGGCATGCATCGGGTACGGCTTTAACAGAGGAATGAAATAGGCGCCAGCACATCAAATATGGTCATTTTCATCAAATGGATTCACTCCAAAGTGAACAAATGGCAAATCAGGAAAGCTGAAACGCCAGATATGACAGATTAAAAAAAAAAGAAGGAAAACAGAAAAAATGGTGGAGGAGGGGGGGGGTAAAGGGGGGGGGGGAGGACGAGGGGGAACGTCTGACTTAGCACTCCACAGAATAGAACAGAACGCCGAGGGTACGAACTGCAGTCGCTCTACAAACATGATAATTAAAGAATGTAAGATAATTATGACAGCAACAACGACAACAATAGTAGTAATGATAATAATAATGATGATTATAATGATAATGATGATGGTGATGGATACCTATGGCGCTCAGTCTATAAATAGCACTGAGCACTTAAAGTATTCTTATCACTCACACTCACACAATTCATTCTCTCTCTCTCTCTCTCACACTTTCCCACCACCCACACACACACACACACACACACACACACACACACACACACACACACAGAGGCAAAGGGGGTAGATTCAGTTGCACACTTGCAGAGATTACTTTCCGTACCTTCGCCAAAGACGTTATGGTTTCGCCACGTCTGCTTGTGTGTTCTTGTCACCATCATCATCTGTCCCCCCCCCCCCCCCCCCCCCCCCCCCCGTGTGTGTGGGGTTGTGTTTGTCATCAGCATTATGTTTTCCCCCAAATGTGTTTTTATGTCTGTCATCAGGGTTAAGGATTTCCCCATGTCTGTCTGTAATCAGGTTTTTTTTTTTTTTAAACCCAACATCTGCAAAGATTACGCTTTTTTCCTCCGCCAAAGAGGCTGTTTCATTTATTTATTTTTGCCATTTCTTTTGTTTTCTTTCATCAGAAAGATACTTTTTACCAACAACTGATTGTGTGTCTGTCATTAGGGTAAAGTTTTTCACCATTTTGGTTTTGCATTTTTATCAGGATTATACTTTTCGCCAACGTTTTTGTTTGTCACCAAAATAAACTTTTCACCAACGTCCCCGTTTGTCATCAGGTTATACTTTGCACCAACTCTGTTTGTCACCCAAAACAAACTTTTTTTTCCCAAAGTCTGTCGTTTGCCATCATATTACACTTTTCACCAACGTCTGTTTGTCACCAAAATAAACTTTTCACCTACGTCTGTTTGTCACCAAAATAAAACTTTTCACCAACGTCTGTTTGTCATCAGGGTTATACTTTTCACCAACGTTTTTGTCACCCAAAAATTAACTTTTACCAACGTCTGTTTTGCCATCAGTATTACACTTTTCACCAACGTTGTTTGTCATCAGATTAACTTTTCACCAACGTCTGGGTTTTTCATCAGGATTATACTTTTCACCAACGTCTGTTTTGTTATTCATAAATAAACTTTTCACAACGTCCGTTTTGTTATCGGGGTTTACTTTCACCAAGT
>CM065730.1:18249109-18256407 GCA_033310375.1 Conus canariensis | reverse complement strand
TGAGAGAGAGAGAGGGGGAAAGAGAGAGGGAAAAGGGGGGGTGGGGGGAGGGAAGCGGAAGGGAAGGGGCCAGCCAGACATACAAGACAGGCATTTCCGTTCACGTGGTTTATATCCCAGCCGACCGCCGGGATCATATGACGACTGTCACGGCATCAACATTGCATTCATGTTTCTTCAAAAAACTGAGTTCAAGTCGTTTTTTCTAAAAAAAAAAACCAAAAAAAACCCGGCTGATCACAGGGGTAGGTGGGGGGGGGGGGAGGGGGGGGGGGGGGGGGGGAGAGCCAGAGGAAGGAGTTTGAGAGAGGGGGGGGGGGGGGGGGGGGGGGGGGGGGGGGGTTATATCAGGGCTGTCGCATCACGAACCGATTCCATACATATTTGTGAAAAGAAAATCAGTAACCAGTGTATTTCACAAAAAACTCAAAAACACCTTCCAATCGGAGTATTTTCTAGAAGAGTTCTACTTCCTGTTCAGCAAATAGCAAAAAAACTAAAAGTCAGGTATCCCCCTTTTTTTCTTTTCTTTTTTTTTCTTTCTTTCTTTCTTCTAACATAATTTGATGTCTTAGGAATTGTAATTAAAAAAAAAAATAAATAAAAAAAAAACAGTATGCGATACCTGTATAACATGAGACCTAACAAGACAGTATTTCAGTGCACGCAAACAAACCGGGGAAATGGACCGTTTTTTTTACCGTTCCCTTACCTCACTTTTACAGTTAACAATCGGGAAATACTGTTCATTGTTGAGCGAGCTGCAATCGTTTTTTTTTTTTTTTTTTCCACTTTTTTTTTTTTTAATTTTTTTTTTACTTTAAAGCAATAATGAAAAAAAATAGTCCTAGATGACCGGTTTTGGTGTAGAAAAGTAAATTTTCAGAAAAAAGGGTAAACTGTTTGTTTGTACGAAATGGATCTTGTGAGACATACAAAAGCGCAACTATTCCTTGTTTGTTTTTCATGCTTTCTTTCTTTCTTTTCTTTCTTGTCTCTTTCTGACTGGCCATTGTTTTTTTTCCACTATTTCGTTTAAACAAAGGGGGGGGGGGGGGGTGGGGGGGGGGGATGGGGGGGGGGGGGGGTTTTTAAAAAGGGATGCATCGGTACGGTCTTTTAACAGAGGAATGGAAATAGGCGCCAGGCACATCAAATAGGTCATTTTTCCATCAGAAGGGATTCACTCCAAAGTGAACAAATGGCATCAGAAAGCTAAAAAGCCAGATATGACAGATGAAAAAAAAAAGGAAAACAGAAAAAAAATTTGGGGAGGAGGGGGGGGGTAAAGGGGGGGGGGGGGGAGGGACGAGGGGGAAAAGTCTGACTTAGCACTTCCACCCGAATAGAACAGAACGCCGAGGGTACGAACTGCAGTCGCTCTACAACACATGATAATTAAGAATGTATGAATTATGAAAAAGCCCGCAACGACAACAAAGTAGTAATGATAATAATAATGAGATTATAATGATAATATGATGATGATGGATACCTATGGGGCTCAGTCTATAAATAGCACTGAGCACTTACAGTATTCTTATCACTCACACTCACACATTCTCTCTCTCTCTTTTCTCTCTCTCTCTCTCTCTTCTCTCTCTCTCTCTCTCTCTCAAAACACACACACAAACCCCCACACACACACACCACACACAACACACACACAGGCAAAGGGGGGAGATTCAGTTTTCACACTTGCAGAGATTACTTTCCGTACCTTCGCCAAAGACGTTATGGTTTCGCCACGTCTGTTTTGTGTGTCTTGTCACATCATCATCTGTCCCCCCCCCCCCCCCCCCCCCCCCCCCCCCCCCCCCCCCCCGTGTGGGGTGTGTGTGTGTGTGTGTGTCATCAGCATTATGTTTTTTTCCCCAAATGTGTTTGCATTCGTCATCAGGGTTAAGGTTTCCCCAGTCTGTCTGGTAAACAGGTTTTTTTTCCCCCACCAACATCTGCAAAGATTTCGCCATTTACCTCCGCCCAAAGAGGCTGTTTCATTTATTTAATATTTGCCATTTCTGTTTGTTTGTCTTTCATCAGGACGATACTTTTTTCCAACAACTGATTGTGTGTCTGTCATTAGGGTAAATTTTTCACCATTTTGTTGTTGTTGTCATTGTTTGTCTCAGGGTTTACTTTTCGCCAAAGTTTTGTTTGTCACCAAAATAAACTTTTCACCAACGTCCTGTTTGTCATCAGGATTTACTTTGCACCAACGTCTGTTTGCACCAAAACAAATTTTTACCAACGTCTGTCTGTTTTGCCATCAGTATTACACTTTTCCCAACGTCTGTTTTTCACCAAAATAAACTTTTTTACCTACTCTGTTTGTCACCAAAATAAAAAATTTACCAACGTCTGTTTGTCATCAGGATTATACTTTTCACCCAACGTCTGTTTGTCATCAGGATTAACTTTTCACCAACGTCTGTTTTGTCATCAGGATTAAACTTTTCACCAACGTCTGTTTGTCATCAGGATTATACTTTCACCAACGTCTGTTTGTCATCAGGATTATACTTTTTTACCAACGTCTGTTTGTCATCAGTATTAACTTTTCCCCCAACGTCTGTTTTGTCATCAGGATTATACTTTTCACCAACGTCTGTTTGTCATCAGGATTATACTTTTCACCAACGTCTGTTTGTCATCAGTATTACACTTTTCACCAACGTCTGTTTGTCATCAGGATTATACTTTTCACCAACGTCTGTTTGTTTGTCATCAAAATAAACTTTTCATCAACGTCTGCCGGTTTTTTGTTATCAGGATTATACTCTTCACCACGTCCATTCGTTTTTTCAGCTGTCAGGATTTGAAAAAAAAAAAAAAATCTGCTGAACCCGTCTTAACCACACACCGTGGAAAGATGGAACATAGCACTAGGTCAAAACCTATTAAATTTTGGTGCAGATTTTGACCAAGAGGCGATCCAGGAACTAATAGCAACAATTTCGCACGTATTCAATTGAATATGAACGCTGTCAAGTTACGCATTGATAACCATCTGTAGCAAACTTATTCATTCTTCTGGAAGATTAATGATCTCTATTGACACAACGATGACATTTTATGCTTTCCATAGCCAGATTTTTCTTGTTTTTCTTTCTTTTTTCTTGATACAAGGGAAGAAACTCTCAGTCGGTGCGAGCTATAGCGAAACGAACAATTACTTCCCCTGACAAGTTTTATTTTGTTGGCCACACGTGAACTGACTCTAGGTCAGATCTAGCTCTGTTCGGGATCGACGGAGATCTGCGCTTTTCCGAGTGCCTGTCTCGTTTATAGATACATTTGCCCAGCTGGTTGTATTACGCGCGCGCGCGCGCGCCGCGTGTGTGTGTATGTGTGTGTGTATGCGCGAGCGCGTGCGTGCGTGCATGCGTGTGGTGTGCGTGAGTGTAAAATGAATCGGTTTTGACGTGGCAATTTTGTGTAAATGGGTGAGGTGGGTAGTGCGAGCAGATCAAATTGTGAAGCATTTTTTCTTTCTTTCTTTCTTTCTCTCCCCCCCCCCCCCCCCCCCCCCCCCCCCCCCCTTATTTCATGAGTTGTTTATTCCATGGTCATGTGTGTAGTTCATTTGAGCTGCTTCGATAAGTCGGATTGCTGAAGAGGAAGTTGGTCTTGATGCAGTACCTGATTGTGTGTATTGATACAGTAAACGAAGCTAATCAATCTTGATGCAGTCAGCAATATAAGGTGAATTATCTTGGTTGATAGGCCTGTTCTTTCTGAGGTGAGTCCCAATGCAGCATATAGGAGACTAGTCTTAATGTAGCACATAAAGTGAATTAGTCTTGATACAGGATGCGAAGCGTGTTCATCCTGGATACAGTGCATCAGGCTGCTGGGTGACAGAAACTCACGCCTCTCGTCTCACGCCTCATGCGTGTATAGAACAATGAACAGGCGTGGTCTCTCTTGCGTGGGGCCATACAGCTCCACTCAGGCTTCACGCTTCATGGTTCACGGTTCACGCGTGAGGGGAGAAGTGGGGCTGCTAACTTTTTTCGAGGCGTGAAGTTTAAGTTCCTGGGTACCATTGGCCAGTTCAATATGGATGACTACAATTAGGCGGCAGCCTTAACTCGAGACTTGTACACATGTACAGATTAATATCAAATTTTGTGATGTCAGCAACTCAAAATTCAATACAACTTAGATCTAGTTGCAAAGTGAGGCGACTGCAGGCGGAAATCTAAACAAATTTGAAAAGTCATGGATAACGCACCGCCAAAAAACGTAGACAAACGAATCGCAAGACAAAACGCGACGCATTTCGACCTCTTGGGTGTTCCTCAGGCAAGACGCACAACACTCAGCACAACGAAAATGAACGAGCAATCACTTACCTAATCGAATCGGCACAAATAGGCGTGAATGAAAACGAGGCTGTCGGAAGGGAAAAATTGATTTTTGCAATATTTTGATCATCATCATTATCATTATTATTATTACTATTATTATTCCCTATTAGTATTATCATCATTACTACCTCAGCTCGCACATTGTCTCCTTCCTGACAGCCTCGTTTTCATTCAACGCCTATCTTGTACGTACTAATATCAAATTTTGTATGTCAGGAACACAAAATTCGATATAACTTGTCTTTTTTTCTGTGTGTGAGTTGCGAGGCTCTGAGCTCCCATGGCCCAGAGCATGAAGTGTGAGATGTGAAGCATGAGGCATGAGTTTCTATGGCCCAGCACCCTATAGGACAGTCACTGTGTTATTACAGAGAGCGGGATAGGGGACATGTGTTTATGACAGTCACTGTGTGTTATTACAGAGAGCGGGATAGGGGAGGTGTGTTATGAGGACAGTCACTGTGTTATTACAGAGAGCGGGATAGGGGAGGTGTGTTATGACAGTCACTGTGTTATTACAGAGAGCGGGATAGGGGAGGTGTGTGTCATGAGGACAGTCACTGTGTGTTATTACAGAGAGCGGGATAGGGGAGGTGTGTTATGAGGACAGTCACTGTGTTATTACAGAGAGCGGGATAGGGGAGGTGTGTTATGAGGACAGTCACTGTGTTATTACAGAGAGCGGGATAGGGGAGGTGTGTTATGAGGACAGTCACTGTGTTATTACAGAGAGCGGGATAGGGGAGGTGTGTTATGAGGACAGTCACTGTGTTATTACAGAGAGCGGGATAGGGGAGGTGTGTTATGAGGACAGTCACTGTGTTATTACAGAGAGCGGGATAGGGGAGGTGTGTTATGAGGACAGTCACTGTGTTATTACAGAGAGCGGGATAGGGGAGGTGTGTTATGAGGACAGTCACTGTGTTATTACAGAGAGCGGGATAGGGGAGGTGTGTTATGAGGACAGTCACTGTGTTATTACAGAGAGCGGGATAGGGGAGGTGTGTTATGAGGACAGTCACTGTGTTATTACAGAGAGCGGGATAGGGGAGGTGTGTTATGAGGACAGTCACTGTGTTATTACAAGAGCGGGATAGGGGAGGTGTGTTATGAGGACAGTCACTGTTTATTACAGAGAGCGGGATAGGGAGGTGTGTTATGAGGACAGTCACTGTGTTATTACAGAGAGCGGGATAGGGAGGTGTTGTTATGAGGACAGTCACTGTGTTATTACAGAGAGCGGGATAGGGGAGGTGTGTTATGAGGACAGTCACTGTGTTATTACAGAGAGCGGGATAGGGGAGGTGTGTTATGAGGACAGTCACTGTGTTATTACAGAGAGCGGGATAGGGGAGTGTGTTATGAGGACAGTCACTGTGTTATTACAGAGAGCGGGATAGGGGAGGTGTGTTATGAGACAGTCACTGTGTTATTACAGAGAGCGGGATAGGGGAGGTGTGTTATGAGGACAGTCACTGTGTTATTACAGAGAGCGGATAGGGGAGGTGTGTTATGAGGACAGTCACTGTGTTATTACAGAGAGCGGATAGGGGAGGTGTGTTATGACAGTCACTGTGTTATTACAGAGAGCGGGATAGGGGAGGTGTGTTATGAGGACAGTCACTGTGTTATTACAGAGAGCGGGATAGGGGAGGTGTGTTATGAGGACAGTCACTGTGTTATTACAGAGAGCGGGATAGGGAGGTGTGTTATGACAGTCACTGTGTTATTACAGAGAGGGGGGGGGGGGGGGGGGGGGGGGGGGGGGGGGGGGGGGGGGGGGGGGGGGGGGGGGGGGGGGGGGGGGGTTTTTTTTTTTTTTTTTTTTTTTTTTTTTTTTTTTTTTTTTTTTTTTGTTATTACAGAGAGCGGGATAGGGGAGGTGTGTTATGAGGACAGTCACTGTGTTATTACAGAGAGCGGGATAGGGGAGGTGTGTTATAGGACAGTCACTGTGTTATTACAGAGAGCGGGATAGGGGAGGTGTGTTATGAGGACAGTCACTGTGTTATTACAGAGAGCGGGATAGGGGAGGTGTGTTACTGAGGACAGTCACTGTGTTATTACAGAGAGCGGGATAGGGGAGGTGTGTTAGAGGACAGTCACTGTGTTATTACAGAGAGCGGGATAGGGGAGGTGTGTTATGAGGACAGGCACTGTGTTATTACAGAGAGCGGGATAGGGGAGGTGTGTTAGAGGACAGGCACTGTGTTATTACAGAGAGCGGGATAGGGGAGGTGTGTTATGAGGACAGCACTGTGTTATTACAGAGAGCGGGATAGGGGAGGTGTGTTATGAACAGTCACTGTGTTATTACAGAGAGCGGGATAGGGGAGGTGTGTTATGAGGACAGTCACTGTGTTATTACAGAGAGCGGGATAGGGGAGGTGTGTTATGAGGACAGTCACTGTGTTATTACAGAGAGCGGATAGGGGAGGTGTGTTATGAGGACAGTCACTGTGTTATTACAGAGAGCGGGATAGGGGAGGTGTGTTATGAGGACAGTCACTGTGTTATTACAGAGAGCGGGATAGGGAGTGTGTTGAGGACACACTGTGTTATTACAGAGAGGGATAGGGAGGTGTGTTAGAGGACAGCACTGTGTTATTACAGAGAGCGGGATAGGGGAGGTGTGTTATGAGACAGCACTGTGTTATTACAGAGAGCGGATAGGAGGTGTGTTATAGACAGTCACTGGTTATTACAGAGAGCGGGATGGGGAGGTGTTTATGAGGACAGTCACTGTTTATTACAGAAGCGGGATAGGGAGGTTGTTATGAGGACAGTCACTGTGTTATTACAGAGAGCGGGATAGGGAGGTGTGTTATAGGACAGTCACTGTGTTATTACAGAGAGCGGGATAGGGAGGTGTGTTATGAGGACATCACTGTGTTATTACAGAGAGCGGGATAGGGAGGTGTGTTA
>CM065730.1:18209109-18244109 GCA_033310375.1 Conus canariensis | reverse complement strand
TTGACATTGACTGCTCCCTGTGGATTGCCGGTGCCGGGGCTGCGGCGGGGCCGACCGGGTTGTGGCTGTGGACGGGGTGTCGGAATGAGCGGCGTGGGTGCACTGCCTCTGAGGTGGCGCAGAGGTTGGGACAGCAAAAAAAAAAAAAAAAAAAAAGTAGGAACGGTCATGGCGCAGTGAGAGTACCAAAAGTCACTAGGTGCTAATAAAATACCCTTATCTGAACAGAAAGTCACTCTGCCTTACATTGCTGAGTCATTTACACACGTACATATTTTGTTCCTTGAAAGTGTTTTTTGTGTGTGTTATTTTCACAGAATTGCCCATCTTTTCGGAGTGCAGCAGCAGCGCCCAGTGCAGGGCCCGTCACTCTGTGTGTGTTGAGCGCTGTCGGTGTGACCTGGGCTATCTCTACGACCAGTCGTCTGGCCTGTGCTCTGGTAAGGAAAGGGAGAGAACCCGCAGTAAATGGTTAGGTTGATGCGTGTTCACCTGTGCTTGAGTGACCCGTGAGACGTATCCCACAGCCCAGACCGCTATCAGCGGTTTGATCGCTAGACCTGCATAGCAGTACACTGCTTGGTCAGAGCTGCTCAGTCTGCACTCTCGCCCTTCGGGGTGACTAGCCACTCACAAAGCATTTATTCAAGACCGGCAATGCCTTAAAAAAAAAAATCTTGAATATAGTCAAACAAACACACGGACGAACTGTAATAAATGCAGATGACCTCGGTTTGATTGGAATGAAATCTTAAATGAGGCAAGGGACGGTAAACAGCAGCTAACGAGCATGTAGAGTAAAGCTTGAATCAATGTTAATTTGTGTTTGTGGAGTTCTCCAGTCGTTGTTGCTGTGTGGATCTGTCAGGTACAGGGTATATGGGCAAGCTTGGAACATCCTTTTTGGGGGGGGGATGTCTTCTCGTTTGTTTTGTGTGCTCTGTGTTGTCGTCTCTGCTGCATTCGTTTGGAGATATGGGCGTGTGTTTATTTCACCATGGGAGCAAGAGTTGCCCTACATGGTCGGTATCTACATTGTAACTTCGGTATCTACATTATGATAGTCGTTAACTGTCGTAAGGGAGGTAACTACATAAGTTACAATGCAAGCCCAGCAAGCTCCGCGAGCGGCTGACCAGTACATCAAGCATGTTGGGATAAGTGGCCTGCACCACACACCACGCAATCAAGCCGCTCACAGCAGCCAGGGCTGCAGAATTAGACGGCTGCACCTGAAGCAGACAGCGGCAACCTCACCAACGGAGCAGACGCCTGGACTGCATCACACAGAGCTGCATTATCTGTCGGCCCAGTTCGCTGGTCAGTGTTCGGGTCAGGAAAGGGGGAGGGTCAGTGGAATGGGAGGGGCCCTTCCCACTTCCCTGGGGAGGGTATACAGTGAACAGGCTGTGGTATTTACCTGTGTGACCTGTGTGTCGGTGTGATCACTTCTAGGGCCATCAGCCGCTGAATGCCGACGACCCTCCTTACCAATCGCGAGGCAGTTTACAGAATTTGGCGGATCTCATGGTCCGAGAGTTATCTCTGTCAGTCTGTCTGTATGTCTGTGTCTCTCTTTTATATCTATCCATGTGCACATACAAGGCGGCACACACACACACACACACACACACACACACACACACACACACACACACACACACACACACACACACACACACACGTGCGCGCGCACGCGCGTGCGTGTTCGACGAAGACAGATAAATAATGGGGACAAAACTGCAAAAGATCCTGAAATGACATGCGATTTCAAAAGGATACGGAGCGGGGAGGTGGGAGCAGAGAAGGAGAGATGGGATGACAAACAAAGAGGGAGTCAGTCTTCACTGGCAGCTTAGAGAATGAGTTCTGTACTATAAACTGATTTGATCACTTCTATGCAGTACCTTCACTTTGAAACTTTATTTGTCTTAGTAATGGTCATCCTTCATCCTCCACCCCCCCCCCCCCCAACCTCCCACGCCTGTGCACCAAAAATAGTAACGTCGCCTGATTTGTGAACCGTCGGTTTTTCCACTCTTCACCGGTGAGAAGAGGGAGAGAACTCGCGGTAGATAGGTAGGCCTGTGCGTTAAGCGCTCTGAGTTTATGCCAGTCAGTGGTTGGGCACCGTGTGGTGCGACCAGCGTTACTGCACCACCAGACAAGCGTTGCACAGTAGCGAGGTGGCAAGAACGGTCTTGGTTAGCGAGTGTCAGGGTTCAGTAGTACACCCTAGCGGCGAACAAGGCTAGGAAAAGGCGAGATTACGTTCGACTGTCATGGGGCTCTCTCTCACGCGAAGGAAAATGGCTGACAGTCATCAACTCTGTGATTGGTGCTCTGATAGTGGTAACGTTCTTTGATTTGTATTTGAAATGATCAAAACGCCAGCAAGAAACGTTTGAAGAAGAAGACGTATTGGTAACTGGAGCTAACATCTCTGGATGTCAGGTAAGAAGAGGACCAGGACCCTGAGGGCAATGGCAGATTTCAGGTAAGCAGAGGACCAGAACCCTGAGGGCAATGGCAGAGGCAGCCTAAAAGAGTTCCAGCTGGCTGTGGTCGAGGAGGAACAAAAGTGAACTTCATAAAGCTTTAATTTCCCAATTGAGAACAGTTGTCCCGTTAGTCGTGGGGTAAGACATCCGTCTCGAAAGGCACGCTTTAAGACGCCCACCCATCCAAAAGTTGCGGGTTCGAATCCCGGCAGCGCCAGACAAAAAAAAAAAAAAAAGGTTGGCAGTAGAAGGGCATCTGGGAGTCATGACCTGGATGCGCCCCCCCCCCCCCCCCCACACACCTTTACAGTGGAAGTTCAGAGCCGAAACACTGTCTGAGGAGGAGGGAGGGAGGGAGGGAGGGGGGGGGGTTTCTTGTCTGAAGACCTGCTATTATATCAAGCTGTCCTTAGATTTTCTTCCTGCTCTTGTGCCTGTTTCTGTGGTGCTCTCTCCCACCCCACTCGGCAAGTATAAGGCAGCTGCCATGCCAGTTCGTGCGTCCTCGACAGTCGCCTCAGGTTTCCGGCCAGCAATGCTTACGTAAGGATCCGATCAGTGGAGAGGGGGTGGGAGTGTTAACTCAAATAGAAAAAAAACAAAACCCATCTGCTGTACGTTGTTGTTTAGCCTACACTCTTAAATAAAATGTTTGATAAGAGCGTCATCTGATCACAGACTTCGTGTCTTTAGGGTATGTATGGTCTCACAATTTGCTGACTTATCTGTGATTCATTTTCGAATTTTTTCTTTCAAGTATCCTCTTTTCTAGTTCTCCGTAGAAAGAAGTGCACGATCAGTGATCCTGGATCGAATGGTTTTCAAATCTACAAGACGTATACATGTCACTCTGTACTGTAGTCAGTTTTTTTTCGGAACGCTCTTTCAAAGTACTAGCGTCTGAAAACTCTCTTGCTCGCCCTTCGCACAAGCAGAGGCTAAACTGATGCCTGAAGGACAGGTGTGGAAGTGTTTACTGCAGTGGTATGACACGAGTCATGAACATGGTCTACGTCTTGTTCATAACCTTGTTCAAAATCAGATTAAGACCTTTGTGGGTTTGTTATGAACCGACAAGAACGTTTTTTTTAAAAAAAAAATTTGTGCCACACCAGGCAACCGTCTGCGTACAAGGCACACCCCTACTGAATGCTACATGGGTAGTAGCAGTTTGAGTAGGCCTGCTGTGAAACTTTATCAGTGTCTACGCCTGCTACGCTACGTATCATTCTGTTCCATCTGGATACTGTATCTGTTGAGATAAATCAAAATGATTTCATAAATGACACAAATCAGACTTTACCTGATCATTTTTTTTTTTTTTTTTTTGCTGTCCCAACCTCTGCGCCACCTCAGAGGCAGTGCACCCACGCCGCTCATTCCGACACCCCGTCCACAGCCACAACCCGGTCGACCCCGCTGCAGCCCCGGCACCGGCAATCCACAGGGAGAAATCGATGTCAAGTCGTCAAGAGGCAACCCACTAGAGGAGACACTGCACTGCTGCCGAGTCACTTCGGCGGTGTTCAGTGGCGGCTGTTCTGATCTAACATACGCAGGACACCACCTACTAAGCCCCTACTGACAATAATTGCTTAGTCGCGGAGCCGGCGTGAGTGAGCTCTCCCTCCGGAGGGCGCCACCACGTCCGTCCAACGACAGCCCCATAGACTCGCCGATACCCGTGATCCCGACGGAACCAAATCAAGGCCATAGACGTGGACAGGACTTGAAATTGAGGTCACCATGAGAGCAGGGCATGAAGGGCCACAGAATCTGATACATTTTTTTATGCTGATCGATGAGAATGAGGATGATAAAGATGATGCTACAGATTTCCATTTCGGTCTGAGACTACATGACAGGGCTGTACTCTACGCTTCCTTTCATAATATATCCCGGCGTCAACCAGGCCCGAGAAATACAGGCACCTGCAGTGTTGGTCAGGAAATTTGAGCAACACTCTCAGAAACGCATCCATTAAGTGGATGAAACTCGACTGTGTTGTCCCAGTCTTCCCAACTGAGTCCGCAGCAAACTCAGCTCTGGGTAGGAGCCGGTCGGGGCAGAAAAACCCACATGACTCTGATAGGATTCGAACCCACGACCTCCCAGCCGGGAGTCCGCGACGCTAACCACTTCGCCACGGCGGCTGGTTACCTGATCATTTTCAGGTACTGACGGAAATGATGTGCACTGCAAAATCTGTTGCCATCAAAGCCATCAGACTCAAGAGGCTGCCAGGCATAAAAGTCGAGAACTTCTAGGAAAAGTAAATTCATGAACAGCAAATGTTTCAGGATGTGGTGTGGATGGAAAAATTACAAAAGATAAAAGATTCATACTTGAAGAAAACGAATCAGTTCTTTTTTGTATAATAATCAGAGCCGGATAGAGGGGGCGGGGTGGGGGTGGGGGGGGGGGGGGGATGAGTATGCGTGTATGTTCCGGTATGCTCAGAAATCCCTCACTCGTTGCCCCCCCCCCCTCCCCCCTTCCCCCCCTTCTCCCCTCCGTGGAAGGATCCCTAGGTTCTCTTTGGATTCTCCCCTTCCCTTCGTGATCTGGAAGGTTGGAGATTATTCTGGAAGAGGAGATACCCCTCCTCTTCTTCTGCCCCCGCCTTTGAAAAAATGTCGGAAGAGGCCCACTCCCTCTACTTTAAAAAAAAAAAGCTCACCCCCCACACCCTCGCTGTCACAAAATGTTGTCCCGCTCCCTTCCCGTCTCCTGTCACCGTTTCTTTCTTTCTTTTTTCTTTACAAATTTTTTTACTATTATTTTTTTTAAAAATAAATTTTGACCGTTTTGTTTTGCTGTATAGTTTCATGACAGAGCGCGTGTTTCCCCTTTCCCCATTGAGGGAGGACCCTCAGACCCGCTTTGGACCCCTCCCCCTCTAATTTCATGTAACTGATCCGGTCCTGGTAACAGTGTAGTTCAGCCAAGATGATCTGTTAGAGTGCAGTGTCCGCCCTGCATTGGGATTCTCTCTCTCTCTCTCTCTTTCAGTAAATGTATATATGTATGTATATAAATATGCTTGGATTCCAGATCAGCCGCCACACCGTCCGGCTCTGTACGTATGTGTGCTGCACTCTGCCCAACACTGCTGACACTCACCATTTCCATGTCTGCCTCGTAATAACAGCACAGGCCTGATCCGAGAGTGACTAATCGGCAGCTGGTTCAGACACACGACTGCTGTTGTGTCATCAATGAGCGAGCGGTGGTATGATTGATTCCAAACCCCGGAAACCCCTTTTGGAGGGCGAGCGCGATTTTTTTTCTTTTTTTTTTCTTCTGGCGTACTGCTCGGTGAGTAAGTGTAGGCATGAACTTAGTAGTGTGTGGCCTTGTCTGTATCTTGATAGGGACGCCAGGAATTGTCACCATGATAGGGATGCCAGGAACTGTCACCATGATAGGGATGCCAGGAATTGTCACCATGATAGGGATGCCAGGAACTGTCACCATGATAGGGATGCCAGGAATTGTCACCATGATAGGGACGCCAGGAACTGTCACCATGATAGGGATGCCAGGAACTGTCACCATGATAGGGGACGCCAGGAATTTTCACTATGATAGGGACGCCAGGAATTGTCACCATGATAGGGACGCCAGGAACTGTCACCATGATAGGGATGCCAGGAACTGTCACCATGATAGGGAGGCCAGGGATTGTCACCATGATAGGGGACGCCAGGAATTGTCACCATGATAGGGACGCTAGAAATTGTCACCATGATAGGGGACGCCAGGAATTTTCACTATGATAGGGACGCCAGAAATTGTCACCATGATAGGGACGCCAGAAATTGTCACCACGATAGGGACGCCAGGAGGAATTTTCACTATGATAGGGACGCCAGAATTGTCCACCATGATAGGGACGCCAGAAATTGTCACCATGATAGGGACGCCAGGAATTGTCACCATGATAGGGACGCCAGGAATTGTCACCATGATGGGGACGCTAGAATTGTCACCATGATAGGGACGCCAGAAATTGTCACCATGATAGGGACGCCAGGAATTGTCACCATGATAGGGACGCCAGGAATTGTCACCATGATGGGGACGCCAGGAATTGTCACCGTGATAGGAAGGCCAGGAATTGTCGCCATGATAGGGACGCCAGGAATTGTCACCATGATAGGGACGCCAAGAGTTTGTCACCAGGTTTGCCTTCATGTCATCGGCTTGCCTGTCATCTTGTCTCCTTTTTTTTCCCTCAAAGAAACAGCATGGGTCGTTACCAGTGTAGGTATGATGGCAGAGCGCCGTCACCGGTTTCCCCAGGTTGTGCTTGTAGCAAGGCACTTGTGGTGTGGGACCACCTGGCTCCGACCCGCTATGACTGGACAGTGCCCGATGACACTAAGTGTGTTACAGGGCAGGTGCGGCCCCAGCTGTAGGACACAATGGAGGGGGTCCCAGTCGCCTGGTTCCGGTTCGCCTACTCTTTGATGATGCGGCCACCACTCTCGATGGCCGCTTTGAGAGTGAGACTGTCCCGGTTCGCCTATTAAGTGGAATGCTCAACTGGTCTTAATTAAAGAAAAGCCAGAATTTTTCCGAGTGCATTCACTGTAGAGAATTTTCGAAGTGTGTATTACAATTGATTCTCTCTCTCTCTCTCTCTCTCTCTTGCAAATGCATCCTCTCTCTCTCTCTCTCTCTCTAACGCACATGCATACGCATCCTCTCTCTCTCTCTCTCTCTCTCTCTCTCTTACACACACACACACACACACGCACCAACACATATACCAGACATGAATAAACTTTTACGTCAGAAGCAAAAATAGTAGTGTTGTGAACACGTTTTGGTTCAAGGAACGTTACTCTTATGCTTTTACTTTTGTAGCCTCGTTCTGGTGATAAACAGTTTTGTCGACAACCGTCAAGAAGATCGGTCAATACAAAGTTATCATCGTATCAACAAGAGTCAAACGTTTCTATTGTATGAATACATACAGCAAACATTCTTCTTGGTTCGGGAACATTTAAAACTTCACATTAAATGTAACGCATATTTCAAAGTGAATATAACAGTCACTTTTCTATTCTCTCGCTTTCTTTTTTTTCTTTTTTGTTGTTGTTGTTGACGGTTGTCAACAAAACTGTTTATCATCGGAACGAGGCTGCAAAAGTAAAAGCATAAAAGTAACGTCCCTTGAACCAAAACTTGTTCATAACACTACAGCTCCTTTGAAAATGTCATTGAACAAGCAGCGGACCTGCTAAAACTTCCCGTTTTCCCTCTAATGTTTCTCGTTTTGCCAAGTTCACCTACTAACATGTTGACCAAGATCGACTTCAGATCACTACCCACTTACTTTTTGTTTGTTTTGTTTGAACTTGCATGTGGGGGCAGGTGTTTGCTCCCATTACGGCCATTCACATTGTGAATGGGTGCTTTCTGTCTGCACCCGTCCTGTATTGCCTTGCATGTATTAACGTGATGTTTTTCTTTTCTCTTTTTTTAATTTTTATTTTAAAACGTTTGTTGCAGGTGCCTACGGGATGCTGTTCTGGACGAGGTCAGTCTGGACGTCTGTACACATTTTAACGATTTGCACAACTGGGCAGATGTTTTCATTCATATTCACCAAGTTCATCATCGCTGGTGGCCAGGTATTATCACTGAAATGACACTGACCGCGTTCATTGTCATGGTGGTCAGGTGTTTTGATTGGAATGACGTACACCATGTTCATAATCATTGGCCGGATATTTTCATATGATAGACATACAGCATGTTTATAATCATTGGCCAGATATTTTTATTTGCACGACATACACCATGTTTATAACCATTGGCCAGATATTTTCATTGTAATGACAAACAGCATGTTTATCATCATTGCTCAGATATTTTCATTGGAATGACACACGCCATGTTTATGATCATCATTGGCCAGATATTTCCATTGCAATGACACACCCATGTTTATCATCACATGTGGTCAGATATTTCCATTGCAATGACACACACCATGTTTATCATCACATGTGGTCAGATATTTCCATTGCAATGACACACACCATGTTTATCATCACTGGTCAGATATTTCCATTGCAGTGACACACACCATGTTTATCATCACTGGTCAGATATTTCCATTGCAATGACACACACCATGTTTATCATCACTGGTCAGATATTTCCATTGCAATGACACACACCATGTTTATCATCACTGGTCAGATATTTCCATTGCAATGACACACACCATGTTTATCATCACCAGTGACCAGGTGTTTTCATTGGAATGACACAAATCCAACTGCTCCAAACGTTTTCTTATTCCTCGAAATCTGAATTGGGTTTGTCAGATTTTTTTATCTGCACAGTGGGTGGTTATTTGAGTATAAAGGAGATCATTGTTTCATGTGATATCTATGATATACACCAAGTTATTATTAGATGTGATGATGTGTATTTAGATACAAACCAAAATATTGTTTTGATTTTAAATACATTTAGTTATGATTCGAGTCATTGTTTGATGTTATGTGCATTTAGGTGTAAACCAAGACATTGTTTGATGTGATGTCTTCGTAGAGATAATCGAAGTTGTTTTTATGTAATGTCTGTGTGGGTGTAGACCAATTTATTATTTGTTTTATGTGATCCCCCTAAAATTTAAAGCCAAGTCCTTGATGGATGCGATTTACATTCAGACAAAGACCAAGTCATTGCTTGATGTGATAGCCTTTGCTGGATGTCCATTTTTACAACAAAGATTATCATTGCATTTAACAATATCATTTATCGCTTATCTGTACACTGATCATTATGTGATATTTAGTATAACCCTCAAACCTACACAACTGTAACTTACGAACAGTCCATGAATGTGTTGACTTAAGAGTTATTACCAGGTATAGCAACATGGGTTCCTTGAAAGGGCTTATGAATGGATGAACATGGTTCGTTTACTTTCCCACATATAGCAAACACCAATTAAACATTTGTGATTTCCCCAAATCTGTGCAGTTGAGGTGAATCGTTGACCTAAGCAACCCACAGACTAACACCTACAGTGTGAATGGAGACATGGAAGGCCATTTGAGCGAATATGTTGGGTGCCCTTGTAACCTTTCGAAGATTACAAGAAATCTTTATTTCACATTGATAATCAGCCTGGTTTGAAATGCGAGCATCGCTCAAAATTATCTCTGTAACTACCACTACCACAAGATCATTTGGACAAAATCGGAAGAAAATTAAAGGGAAACAACAGAAAAGTACGTGAGGCAAGGCAGACGGAAGTACGTTCATGACAGCGATGTCTTCTGTCGTAACCCCCTTTCAAAAGCAAGATGGGTGTCCCAGCCGAATACGACGTTTGTACATCTGTCAACACTTGATTGATGTAGTTCTCATTTACAATGCTTCAGATATTGTAAAAGCACCAGCTTTCCCCTACCCTCTCAAATATCTCACCTTCCACTTCTACGAAACAACAAAACCGCGTAAGTAAGCACGCGCGGGGGGAGGGGGGGGGCACGCACACACACACACACACACACACACGCATGCTCATTCAAGACACGTGCGCACGTATTCATACACACATGCTCGTACACACACACACACACACACACACACACACGCACACATGCAGCATTTAATGTCAAATAGTAGATAGTAGTAGCCGGGGATGTCTCCGTGCTAGTTCTGTGTGCTCTGTGTTGTCATTTCTGCTGAACGATTCGGTGTTGTAAGCGGCATTCGCTTGGAGGTATATCATCATGGCGGCGCAAGAGTTACCCTACTTCATCATGGCGGAGCAAGAGTTACCCTACTTGTTCGTTGTTTACCGTTTACTGTTCTCTGCCTCATGTAAGAATCCTTTCCGACTTCCTCGGATATGCCAGCCACTGCAAATGAAAGTTAATGGAAAAAGAAAGAATGCCTAAATATCTGTAGATATGAACTATTCAGAGTTTTGCACCGCCGTAGAACCGTTTCTCTCTTAAAGCGGTATGTCCTCCGTTCCTGAATATAACCGTATCTGATGTGTCAAGCTTTCTCATAAAGGTTACTGATTTTTCAGTCTCGCTAATTACGTTCAGTTGACATTGGAAAACAACAACAGTATTAGAGAGAAGAAACCACGTCATTTGGAAAAAAAGCATGATAAGAATTTGATGTTGGGCGACAGTGTCATACCATCTTGACGTGACAGTGTCATACCATCTTGACCATGCTGTATAATGTCATCAGTGGGTGTTTTTTTTTCATTTGGAATGGAAAGAAAACAACAAACAAACAAACAACTGGGCTGCATTTATACCCTGGTAAATTCTTGCGGACATAAAAATGATTCACTCGGGTTATTAGTCACTTGCAATTTCGCTTCAGTGACATCACACATATTCTTTATCCGCCATGGGATGCACCTTTTCGTTACACCAGTGAGAGATACAAGGGCCCTTCCAACAGGTCTTGTAACGCAGCAGTTCTGTGAAACGATCGGATCTCACGTTTACTCCATTTTTTTTCGAACTCGCCCTCAGCTTGTATGCTCTTCACCATCCGCTCAAATACAAACTTGCCATGACCCTGGGATTGTTTCCAAAATGAGACCCTCGAAGAACGCTTGAGCATCTTCTCCGCACCGACTTTTCCCCTCTTCAGTTGCTGCTGCGTCACTTCAAGAAAGCAAAACCAGCCACCAGAGGAGAGCACGGGGGATGAGTGATCCGTTGTACTTCATTCTCGTGCAAGAAGTTTAGAGTTGCAGCGCAGCCTGTGTGAGATCTGGTGGTGTCATGACGGAGCAGTACCCCTCGTTCTGCATTTTGGACGGTAGGTATACACACCACTACTGCCACTTTCAAGCTGCTATATGCCACTACTGCCACTTTCAAACTGCGGTGTACCACCTACATACTGTGGTCTGTGATGGAGCTTCCTCAAAGTCGGTCAACAAGCGTTAAAAGCAACGTAAGCAATTCTAATCACCCTGTCCCGGCGGAAGTCATGCAGTATGAATTAAAGGTCGAAAATCCCGCTGGCACAGCTCCATTTCAGCCCGCGGGCACGGTCGAAGGTACTTGACATTTTGCCCTCCTGAACAGTTATGTTTTAGATAGGGATCGATTAAGAGTGCGTCATTGTACATGTAATAAGCAGTACGTCACTGTGCCTGTGATTAGGAGTGCGTCATTGTACATGTGATTAGGAGTGCGTCATTGTACATGTGATTAGGAGTACGTCACTGTGCCTGTGACAAGGAGTGCGACCACTGTGCATGTGATAAGGATTGCGATACTGTGCCTGTGATAAGGAGTGCGACACTGTGCCTGTGATTAGGAGTGCGTCACTGTGCCTGTGATTAGAAGAGCGTCACTGTGCATGTGATTCAGAGGACATCATTCCACATGTGAAAAAGAGTGCGTCACTGCGCATGTGAATAGGACAAGTGTGATTGTGCATGTAATTTGGAGTGCGTCTCCGTACATGCATATACTCGAAACGTACACTTGCTGGATGTACGGACCACAGGCGCATGCGTAACACTGGGACGTTGTTTAGACGAGGAGCTGGCGTGTCCTGCGACACGGGCCGTTCACATACAGCTCAGGTTCTGCGCCCCCCCCCCCCACCCCCACCCCCTTTCCCCCCAATCCCCCTTCTGTTCTATCATCTTACTTCACACTTTTGCGAGTCGTACGTGATATTGGCATTCAGCAGATTGTGATGTTGATCTCTGGGAGCATCATAAGAAGCTGGGCTTAATCTTCTCCAGCTTTATTGTATTACAGACGTTTTTTCGTTCTTTCTTTTTTTCTGTCTCCCCTTTTCCAGAAATTCAAACTGCGCAAACTTTTGATTTTGCGCCATTTGCAATGATGGCCTGCTTTCTGTGGGTGAATCCGATGTCTGTGTTCCCACTCCTCTTGTTTTTGCTGGCTTGATGGTGTTTGTGAACGGCGTTTTGCACGCGTCCGTGTGTGTGTGTGTGTGTGTGTGTGTGTGTGTGTGTGTGTGTGTGTGTGTGAGAGAGAGAGAGAGTGAAATGTCCTGGGTTATACCTTATTTTTCTTCCTCAGTGTCCACAAATTCCCATCTTTTCCAGTGGGTCTGATCATTGTTATTAAACTGAACACTTGTTTATCAATGAAGTTCCGACATGATTTAGTTGCTGCTTCTTTAGGACGTCAAGGGCAGGTTAAAATAAGAAATTTGATATTTCTCCTTTGGTTGCTGCATACATCTTACGTTGGTACTTTTGCAATATTGCACACACACACACACACGTGAACAACGACAGCATTAACCAAGTACAAGCGTTTTAATATCGTTTCAACAAAACGGAAACCCTTTCCCACACCCCCTCCCCCGACACAAAGCATGCAATACACATGAGCCCGCAGCGTGTCGCCGCCGCTGCTGTCCACTCACCACTACAACAACCACATCAACGTCAAACCCAAAGTGCAAAACCAAAATTGCCATCACAGTTCTTCCACCAACTCAAAGTGCACATAACTCTGTGCATCAACCAAAAACACTTGGACACCAAACAAAACAATGGGCCTTTCGAAATAGACAGGAGGGGAAGGAAGGGAGGGGGGGGGGGGTAATGCCGCTAGCCGGGAATTCTGTGTGGTAGGGTACTGCCAGGGAAAGAGGGAGTGGGAGGGAGGAAGGGGGAAATGGGGGGGGGGGGGGGGGGGGGGGGGGGGGGGAGAACAGGGTGTGGAAAGTGACAGTGTGTGTGAATGCGAAATTTAAAGAAAGAACGGAAAATGAAGAGGGCAAGAGGGTCTGGGATTATACTCAAGTCCTACAATGCCTCGATCCTGCCAACTCTTATCCCTCAATTTAACCTGCTACAATTCACTGGGATGTCAATAGCTGAGCTATAATGTTATACTGTTAAATGTTTCTTACAGTAAGTTGTGTTGAGCTTGTTCCCCCCCCCCCCCCCCCCCCCCCCAAGACACAGCTTTCTTTTTCCAATGTGGAAACTAAATGATCCCTTTGTGATTTTCTGACTTGTAACAAAACTGATACTCGGCCTCATGTGCTCAATTGCACTTGAATAAACAGGGGAAAATCCAACCTTCCCTTAATCCGATTTACAAGTTTTCAACTGATAACTGCAATTTTTTGTCTAAGAAACTGGCAAAGGGTACCCGAGGTTTGATTTTTTTCCCCCAGGTAAGTGGAAAACGCCTTTATTAGAAAAAAGAAAAACAGAAATAAAGCAAAAAAAAACGAAACCAAAAATAAAAAGGGATCTCTGATTTGTTGGTTCTTACTTCATTAACGATGATTGTACAGAATGCAAAAGTTAGAACTGCCAGGGATAAACAAGCTTGCTCACTTTCTATCCACAAGCTCTCTCTCTCTCTCTCCTCTCTCTCTCTCTCTCTCTCTCTACTACCTCTCACCCACACACACACACACACACACACTTCCTTCTTTCAACACACTCTAACCAAACTGAAGTTTGCAAATAAACATGTACAATCACGGCATCTGCAGATTTGGCCGAGGTCCATGTCCACTTGTTCATGGCTGTCCCCCACAACAAACATGACATGCATGTAGGATACAGTGCAGTAATCATGGCGGTCACCAGATAAAAATAGCGCTGACAACATTTGTACATACACGTCACATACACATGTCAAGCACTTCGATTTGTCCTTACAGTGGGATGTCCCCCCACAGCAATGAATACTACAGTTTCCAAGTCGGCCCCCAAGGTTATATACATCAGCTCACTCAAGGCTCATGACCTCAGTTTCAACATTGATCGATATATACAAAATATAACTGTCAATCAATGTATACTGCTCAGAGCTTAAAATCATAACAGCCGTCAATTGATCTGTGACTTTGGTATGCAACAGCGTTACCTCTGAACACTGGCTTCAGATTTAATACGTTTCAAATTTCAGCAAAAACCGGATTGCAATGTCCTGGATATCAGTCAGCCAGCTGAATGCAGAGGAAAGCTTCAAAGGAAACATCCCCCACCCCCCCCCCCCCCCCCCACCAAAAAAAAAAAAAAAAGCCACCCAACCCTCGCATGTTCATCATGCCAGTGAAGAGATCTGTAAATAATCACCGACTAAGGCAACCACGACTAATGGACCAGAGTGTGAAAAAAAACGAGACTCCTACTCCAGGGATGGGCACATATCGATTCCAAGTTGGCCCGAACACCTGTGGTCCATCTCTATCTAGTTTTCTACTTGTTTAGAATTGGAGAAGAAAAAACCCCAATGAAAACACAGAAGTAAAAACAAAAACAAATTACAGTAACCTGCCCTTGGGTGTGAAAGTTGGGAGTTCTGCTGATGTCCAATAATCAATGCTGAAGTGAATACACCCAGTGGTCCACGGTGCACAATGACGCATAGTACTAATGATGTCCACAGGGTCACAACCTTATACACTCTAATGTAGCCAGGAATATCGTAAATAAACAAAAACAAACAAAAAAACAAACACATCATCCAACATAACACGATCAGAACAAACTAGCACCATAAGCGCTCACAGACTTGCACAAGACACCCCACCCCCACCCCACCAACCTTCCCACCATGCCATGACACACTGACTAACAGGCCTGACCAGAAGCATAGCATGCCGTGTGTTGGAGCCCTGTCCAGACTGAGGTAGCGTAATGAGTAGCAGGAAGAGTGATGCAGATTGCAACGTGTTGTGAGTGATCACGTCACACCCCGCCTCCGTGGGCGGGGAGGGGGGGGGTGGAGGAACCGAGGCCCCCAATATATTTACATCATCGGGGGGGGGGGGGGGGGGGCACCTTGAGAGCAAGGTGAGCAGAACATGACCATGGTACCAACCAATATACACATGCACACATACCAATCTACATTCCACATGATACACCCAATATATATATTGTAAAATATCGATGCGTGCCAGCAGATGCATACTGCTTCAAGCCTCTTATCCAACACTCGTTATGAAATCACCTGCTGACCATGTATTTTGGGATCAGAAATGCTGTGCCTCAATCTGCATCTCACCGCATATGTACATGAAGGACTGACGAAGTCCCTCAAACCTGCCTTCGCATCTTTCCAAACAATCTGATTACAAATACAATTCTTCAGCGAAATGTTGATAATCAGCATACAACCAAAATAACGATGACAATACAATTTATACGAAGAGAACAGAGTGTGAATGGACAGTGTGTTGGGAAAAGAACAGGCTTTAATTCATCTATCTGATCAAACACGGAGAGAAAACTTATGGACATGGCATTTTTGAGAAACATGGGAACAGGTGGAAGAAGCAATGTCCAAAACTATTTCCTAAAACTCATGAACCTTCAAAACAACCTGAATTCCTACTGGAATAAAATACGTAACAGTGGGTTTACTAGCTTTGTCTATGTCGGTCATCACTCCATGTTGCTCAGGCTGGCAGCCGCGAGAGTCAAGTGCAGTAGATGGCTGCTTCCCTTTCTTCTTCAGAACTCTCTTTGATGAAACACATGTCTAAAACTGAACGGAGAAGACAGGGACTGGACTGGGCTGACTGTAAATGAATCTATGACAAAACTGAAGGCAATGGGCACCTGCGCTACAGGAACCCGTACAAAGTGTATGCAGGCTGCCTTTTCCTGCTCAATCCTACAATGGTTCCCTTAACTGCAAGTGAACCAGAATCTGGCCATAAACACCACTGTATCCTTCTGCCTATGGACCACTATTTTATTATGAACATGACTGTATCAAACGGTCAGTAAACAATGTGACTATGACTCATGATGACCACGACTTTATCTTCAGTGAACAATTTGATCATGAACATGTCTGTATTTGGCCGTCAGTGAACAATCTGAACATGAACATGACTGTAATCAACTGAAAGAAAACAATTTGACCAAGACCGTATCTAACTATCAGTGAAGAATCTGACCATGAACATGACTTTCTAACCATCAGTGAAGAATTTCACCATGAACACGACTGGATCTAACTGTTGGTGAACAATCTGACCATGAACATGACTGTCTCCAGTAACTGTCAGTGAACCACAATTAGACCGTGGATGCAAGTGGTTCTGTGAGTTTGGGAACGGTAACTTGACTACTGATATGACCGTCTCCATCTGCCACACTGTCAGTAAATGACAACTTGAGCATGAACGTGATAGCAGTGTCAATGTTAGGATTTAAAGAAAAATGGGGTTTCAAAGGCCCCCCTCATCACAGTCTTGGGCTAAGGTCAGGGATGAGTCTCCTAAACGTGTACTAGAAGAGAGGAAAACAGTGACTTATCCTCCTTTATGACTTTTTTTTTTCGCTGGAAAGGGTACACAGCCAGTTTTGAGCTGGAAAACTGCAGTACGTGGTACAGTCAGTCACACTTTGACCTTCCCTTGTTACAGTTTTTACAGCTGTAAACTGGCTATGCCTTACAACCAATGACACCTGCCAGCGATGAAGAAGGATGTTATCTTGTGCATGATGCAAAGACACTGCCAATGCTGGAATCCCTGGTCTACTACAGCCAGGGCTATTTCATGACCCACATTTTTTTTTGGATGGAGGGTCAGCTTTTTTCCCCCCATCTTCTTCGAGGTTGGCAGACGTGAGGTCTCTTGAGACATTCAACCCTGCCTCGTGCCCACCATCAGGCTTAGACGTCTCCTCTATACCGTCTGTTCAGACATACCTCTGTCCACTTCTTTTGTGTCCTTCATTTGACTTGCTGTGGACATGCCTGCAAAAGCAATACAGACCTCAGTATTCTTCATCTGCAGGGACTGCCCCATCAGCCCAGTCTGACCAGCGGACACCACCGTTCAACATCCCGACACACAATCCCCCATTGTGTCCACAGGCACAAGTGGTGCCTACCAGTACTTGTCCTCATCCAGGTCTTGCTTGAAACTTACACTCCAGCCAGGAAAACAGTGGCACAAAAATATTTCTGTTCATCACAACATCGCTGGTAATGACTGATCAAAAGGAAAAGTCTGACCCGCCATTCACTTGTTTTAAACTAGACAAGGTTCAGGCAAGTACAGACATGTACAATGTTCACTGTTTTGACAGACACGGCAAAACACGTGATTGTTTTTTGCAGTATTCAGAAATGGTTGTCCCACTATGGCCACTTGCATATGCACATTTTTTTTCCTATCAAGTGTGCAAAGGACTGCGTTCACATCCATTTATGCGTCCAGAGAACAAATGTAGCAGGATTTCCACGATACCTCATGCCAGATTCAACAGTGTAACCGTGTCCACCATTCAGTCGGTAAACTACAAGTTGAGCGACTGTATCTATCTGTCAACATCTGTAAGCCACAAATTGAACATGATCGTATCCATCTGTCACTGTCTGTAAACCACAAGTTAAACATGATTGTATCCATCTGCCACTGTCTGTAAACCACAAGCTGAACATGACCGTATCCATCTGTCACAAGCTGTAAACCACTAGCTGTACATGACTGTAACTCTCTGTCACTGTCTGTAAACCACAAGTTGAACATGACAGTATCTGTCACTGTGTGTAAACACAGGTTGAACATGACAGCATCTGTCTCATGTCTGTAAACCACAAGTTGAACATGACAGTATCTGTCTGTCACTGTGTGTAAACCACAAGTTGAACATGACAGTATCTGTCTCACTGTCTGTAAACCACAAGTTGAACATGACAGTATCTGTCTGTCACTGTAAACCACAAGTTGAACCTGACAGTATCTGTCTGTCACTGTCTGTCAACCACAAACTGAACCTGACTGGTTCATCTGTCACTGTACCACACCTTGTCTGAATAGGACTATAACTTTTTTCCTTGCTAGAATTTAGAAGAAAAAAAACAACCACCTTTAATTAAAAAGATTTTTAGTTTCCGCTCAAGTCTTCACGTCTGGTTTTCTTCTTCACCTCCATTCCGTTTTGATGAAGCTGAACACAGCACAGACCTGTGAAAACACTGGGAAGAAAATCAAACGGAATCACACGTACTGTGCTCATACAGTCCCAGTCCGTTGAAACCTTTGAAGGAAAACCAAAGAAACTGGTCATGCTGTACTCACAAAGTATACAACTGTTAAAAAGTTTGAAGGAGAAAACAAAGAAACTCTATGTGCTTCACTCAAACACAGACAACTGATAAAATCTTTGAAAGAAAAGCAAAGAAATCCCATCTGTACTCACAGAGTAAACAGCTGTTAAGATACTGTAAGGAAAAAAAAAGAAATTCTAGGAGCTGTACATGTCAGTTAAAAAAAAAAGTACAACGAAAACCAAAGAAATTCGATACGTTGTACTAATATAGTATGTATGTTCAAATTTGGAAGGAAAAACAAAGAAACTGTATGTGCTGTACACATAGTGTACAAATGTGTCAAAACCTCTGTGGGAAAGACAAAGAATCTCTCTGTGCCCCATTCATAGTCACATACCCCTTAAAATACTGGAGGAACAAAATAAAGGAAAATCCTATGAGATATACAGTACGTATCATCTGAACCTTTAAAGGAAAACTAAAGAAATCCTTTGTTAAAGTTTACTCATACTGTACAAATCTGTAAAAACATCTGAATTCAAAACAAAGAATTCGTAATAATATATATATAATATATATATATATATATATATATATATATATATATACTCTGCGCATACAGCACACATCTATTAAAACACTGGAAGGGAAAAAAATCTTTGTTATACTCTTACACTAACGTGCTTTACCATAAGAAAGAATTATAGAGAAATTCTATGAGCTGTACTCAGGTGGTGCAAATCCGTTGAAACCTTTGAAGCAAAAAGAAAGAAATCCTATGCGCTGTGGTCACCTAAAGACACACCTGAAAGAAAAAACAAATGGTCTTTGCTCTACTCATACAGACCACATCTGTACAACCTTTTCAGGGAAACAAAGACATTCTATGAGCTCTACTCATAAATGCACATCTGCTGAAATGCTGAAAGGGAAAACAACGAAATCCTATGCACTGTACTCATATACATGGAGTGCACATGTTTAAAACACTGGAAGAAAAAACAGAAATCCTATGTACTGCGGTCCTCCTTCAGAAAGCAAAAAAGAATGAGCTTAAACTGTCGGTGCACAAGCCATAACTGGGTGCACAGCAGAACACAGCTGATCAATCCTAAAATAAACATTACACACATGACAAGAGTGAAGAGATGGGGCAATGTCTGTTAATGATTGTTCCTTTAAACAAACAAAAAAGTCACATGACGTACTTCATCACAATGCTGACGACGTGAAGCTGACGGTGAAACGATTCATTTTGGCCGACGCACACCTCGCCCTGTTCATCTCAAGGGGTGTGTCCCACACGTCATGTCCCTCGCACAATATATCACAGGGCTGACGCTGTCGCAGTCTCCATCACGCACACTCCCCCCCCCCCCCCAACCATGTTAGCCTCCAGACATTATCCACAGTGTCTGATGCATTAAGCCACAGAAAGCATCTGCAGAGAAAATCCGCCCCCCATAAACACACCTCCACCACTCCTAACATCATTATGGGTTTGTGGCTCCAACCGGTTGCATAATAAAGGTAGACCTCTGCAACGTGGACAGGTGCAGGTCGGGCATGCTTCACTCCTTCTCCTCACAGGTCTGAACATGTAAAACACACAAACCACTGACAGGCAGGCAGCTCGCCGACTGGCACTCCTCTCCTCCTGGTGTTTTGGTCAGTGTGGTCAGTTGACAGGGCAACTCTCCTTGGACAAAACACCGATCGTGAAAGGAGGAAGGGCTACAGAAGTGTAAGGTGTTGGTCAGAGTGTGTGAAGGACAGCATACAGAGGAACAGAATTAGGGACAATGCAGAAAAAATCAAGAGTGATAAAAACTCATGCACACATGGAAACGGGAGATATCTGACAGAAAGAAATGCTGGGGGGGGGGTGGGGGGTGGTGGGGGGGGGGGAGGAATCTGAAACCAGGACACAGCCGTGCGCCTGCACTCTTAATATTATGCCCTGCAGTGCAAGTACACCTTAACATCCTCTGTAGTGCTCTCTGACATTATTCCTGCCTCCACACTGCACACTTACACTGTTATTCCAGCAGACTACTGGCACTTCAACACCATTCCACACAGTGTAACAGCACTCCAAGCCATGCCCTGGCCCTCCCCTTACCCAAACTACAACCTTGCACCTTTTTTTTTTTCCCTTTCGCCATTTTTGCCAGCTTTGTACAGAATCTTGAATTCATTTCCAGAAAACAGCCCTACAAAACCTTGCGAGTATTGTGGCTACCAGACTACATTTGAGTTGCCATGCATAAAGACAATACCAAGTTCTACAGTGCTCTCGGTCTGGTCATCCCAAACATCACCCCTCAAGACATGGACTCTTCTCTGCCCCCATACCTAAACAGAGGGAAAGAAATGCACAGAGGACCAACCCTTTTGGAATATCCCTATGATACCAAACCTGACATCTACTGATTTGAAATACTTTAAAGAAAAAAAAAACACAAACAAAAAAAATCCTCGACGATCTGGCGTTGTTGATGGTGTCCTTTGTATGGCAACACTCGTCAAAGTTGTCGCTTGCATTGCTCGTCTCTGTATTTTCCCTAGGTCGCTTCCTTTTGACACTCTTGCTGTCCACTATTACTTCTACAGAGTAGTTCAGTTTCTTCACAGTTTCTTTGAACACACATACTCACATACGAATTTACACAAATAACACAGCTCATTATACAGTGGATTCTCACAGACATACATCCACACACACACATATTTGGAGCATGTCAGGCTTCATAATAGTGGTGGTAGTGGTGGTGGTGGTGGTGCTCATGGATGTGGTGGTGATGGTGTCGTTGCACGATCACCCGCTCCCCGTCAATGTCCCAGGCCTGTTGCCTCTCGATCCAGGCAGCCACCTGCTGCATGGCCAAGTCATGGTCCTTCTCGCGGTGACGGTGACGCCGGTGATAATGCGGCGACACGCTCGTCGGCACGTGTCCCGGCAGACTGACGGGTCGGAAGCGACTGTGCTTGTGGGGGGACCCTTCCCCTGCCCCCCCTCCCCCAGACGCTGTGGCACAGTCGGCAGGGGCCTTGCTGGCCTCCGCCCCCTCAGGGGCTGAAGCGGCGGGTGTCTTGGGGGCTCTGGGGGCATTGTCCTGAGGGTCGAAGGAGCGAGAACGGAGATGGTTGTGTTGCAGGAGGTGCTGGTGGTGGGGGTGAGGGGCTGGAAAACCACCTCCACCTGCCCCCCGGGGGGAGCTCTCCAGCAGCAGTCTGTCCGACTCCCGCTTTACATTGTCGCATTTGACGTCGTGTGAGCGTGAACGATGGTAACCCCCACCACCCCCGTCTGTGTTCTGAAGCTTAGGGCCTATGGCTGTGGTCGTGGTGGCAGCGGTCGTGGCGGTGGCGATGGTGGCGTTGTTCAGTTTGCTGCTATCGACCCCAGCCAGGTCCAGGTAATAGTTACGACGGTCCTGACTCTCCCCACAGGCCCCACGACCTCTGTCATCGGCCAGGGCCAGGGCGGTGGCTGTCGTGGTGGTTAACGTGGTGGGCATCCCCCCAACCGCCGTCACCCCACCTCCACCAGCTGCTTTGCTCTGTGCTGCGCTGCGACCTTTGTGACGCCGCTTGTGGTGACCTGGCTTCTCTGCCCCTGCCCCGTGACAGTCACTGTGGTGACGTCTGCAATGCACAAACCATGTATTGATGTGGCAGTCAAGGTGATGTCATTTGCAATGCACAAACCATGTGTTGATGTGGCAGTCACGGTGATGTCATTTGCAATGCACAAACCATGTGTTAATATGGCAGTCAAGGTGATGTCATTTGCAATGCACAGACCATGTGTTAATATGGCAGTCATGGTGATGTCATTTGCAATGCACACACATGGCAGTCATGGTGATGTCATTTGCAATGCACAAACCATGTGTTGATGTGGCAGTCACGGTGATGTCATTTGCAATGCACAAACCATGTGTTAATATGGCAGTCACGGTGATGTCATTTGCAATGCACAAACCATGTGTTAATATGGCAGTCACGGTGATGTCATTTGCAATGCACAAACCATGTGTTAATATGGCAGTCAAGGTGATGTCATTTGCTATGCACAAACCATGTGTTAATATGGCAGTCATGGTGATGTCATTTGCAATGCACACACATGGCAGTCATGGTGATGTCATTTGCAATGCACAAACCATGTATTAATAAGGCAGTCACAATGATTTTATTTGCATTGGACAAACCATGCGTTAATGTGGCAGTCACAGTGATGTCATCTGCAATGGACACACAATGTGTTACTGTGGCAGTCATGGCGATGTCATTTGCAATGTACAAACCACGTGTTGATGTGGTAGTCACAGTGAAGTCATTTGCAATGCACAAACCATGTGTTAATATGGCAGTCACAGTGATGTCATTTGGAATGCACAAACCACGTATTGATGTGGCAGTCACAGTGATGACATTTGCAATGCACAAAATACATATAATAGTGATCACACACAAGCCAACCAACAAACATGAACGAACATAAAACCTTCTTGGCCAGTGTCATGGACACAGTCCATCACCTAACACAATGTACAGTGCAGTTCATCCTAGCATGATGATCGAAACAACAGGCAGGCTCTTGGCATTTCTGGACCGCCATAATACAGCCAACCAGTTCACTATGACAGGCAGATATTTGGATGCACAATATGGCTTGACAGGCTCTGGCGCGGCGTTTAACATGATGGGCTCAACTGCCTCTATTCTACAAGACAGGTTTCCTGCCATGCAAAGCTTTGGGAATCCGACCAGATTACCCCTGTCAGAAAGTGCAGGAGAAACAGTCCTGATTAGAGGAGACTACAGACCCTCTACGAAGCAGAATATGCTGGCAAAGTAACCCAGGGAACAGCAAAAAAAAAAAAAAAAACCCATCAAATAATGTTGGCCTGCACCTTTTATACAAGTGTATAATGAGCACAGCACAGACTTGCCAGTCCTGACAGCCTAACCCCTCTGATGGCCATTTCCACACAGCCTCCACTGCGTTTTCCCTTAAGTCAACACGATGGATGAAGCAGCGTGACTTGGCAAGTCACCCAGCAAATAATGCCACTCTTTACTCCATTAGCATCCAGTAAACACATACACATAGAATGCTCAATGCCTTTAGCACCAGGCAGGACGGCAATGCAAAAAAGAGTGGACAGAGATTTTTTTTTTTACTGATAGTGAACATTTCTTCGATCTACACTAGTTAAAAACAAAACAAACAAACCTCAGCATGGTATTAACTTATTTTGGATGATATAATTTATAATTCTGAAGAGACCTCCCGCTCGAAACAAATTTGTAGGGTGTTTTTATACTTCCATATTTTAAATCTTTCAAACAATGTTGTATATATATATATATTCATATATATATAAATATATTAAATATATATATATATATATAAGGGCAAGCTTTTTTATTATTATATATATATATATATATATAAACACTACACACACACACACACATATATATATATATATACATATACATATATATATATAAGAGAGAGAGAGAGAGAGAGAGAGGGGTGAATGAGGAGATACAAACAGCTAAATAGAGACTGAGAGAGAGAGAGTTTATATGAACTCTCTCTCTGTGTGTGTGTGTGTGTGTGTGTGTGTGTGTGTGTGTGTGTGTGTGTGTGTGTGTGTGCGCGCGCGCGCAAGAGTGTTGTGCGCGCTTGCGTGACGGGCAAGACATATCTAAAGATGACATATTTCTCCCCTCTCTCCCTCTCACATGCCCACACAGAGGTAAAAGAAAGTGACTCGAAATGAGGCGGAGACAGGCAGACAGACAAGGGTAGATTAGACTGAAGCCATACGTGTTCTCTTCATGTTTTTGTCTCATTAAGCAACTCCTCGACTCCTGTCATTTTGTCGAGGGTTCTCCCTCCCCCACCATTTCCTAATTGTCTCTATCAACTAAATCTTCTGCCCTGTGGTTATAGCCTCTTTTTGTAGGCGCCTGATGAGGATTCTTTGCTGTCTCTATCCCTTTTTACCACGATGAGGATTCTTTGCTGTCTCTATCCCTTTTTACCACGATGAGGATTCTTTGCTGTCTCTATCCCTTTTTACCACGATGAGGATTCTTTGCTGTCTCTATCCCTTTTTACCATGATGAGGATTCTTTGCTGTCTCTATCCCTTTTTTACCACGACGAGGATTCTTTGCTGTCTCTATCCCTTTTTACCACGATGAGGATTCTTTGCTGTCTCTATCCCTTTTACCACGATGAGGATTCTTTGCTGTCTCTATCCCTTTTTTTTTACCACGATGAGGATTCTTTGCTGTCTCTATCCCTTTTTACCACGATGAGGATTCTTTGCTGTCTCTATTCCTTTTCACCATGATGAGGATTCTTTGCTGTCTCTATCCCTTTTTACCACGATGAGGATCTTGCTGTCTCTATCCCTTTTTTTTTTTTTTTACCACGATGAGGATTCTTTGCTGTCCTCTATCCCTTTTTTTTTACCACGATGAGGATTCTTTGCTGTCTCTATCCCTTTTTACCACGATGAGGATTCTTGCTGTCTCTATCCCTTTTTACCATGATGAGGATTCTTTGCTGTCTCTATCCCTTTTTTTTACCACGGCTATGGAGGGATTTCAAAGAAAGTGACAGCAGGCAGTCACTGAAGCGAGAGAGCAAAAGGAAAGTTACCAGTCCACCGAACAAACAAGGCAGGAAACAAGACACAATGCAGTTCAACAACGTGTCTTCTTCAGACTGGACCAACACGTAAAAAGAACACTAAAAACAAAGGCAAGCAAACAGCGAGTTCCTGGGTAGACTAAAGTTACGGAATGGAACTGAACAGAAGGTAAGGTACTGTTGCTTATAGCCCAGCCGATCGCAAAGACCTACATCAGGGCTGACTGAGCAGAAGGGAAAAGGTTGGGAAGGGAGAACATGTTTGTTAATATAAACAGTAAAACAATAAAAGTATTGAACATGTTTGTTAATATAAACAGTAAAACAATAAAAGTATTAATCATTATGATCATCATGAAGAAAAGATAACACTATTTTTTTTCTCTTTCAAACATTTTCCGTTTTCTGTTCAGTTCCATTCTGCAATTTCAGTCAACCCTTGAACACACTTCCCACTGGCACTGAAAAGGCTAAGTCACTGTTAACTTGTCTACATTTCTTAGGGTTTGTTTCCATGTTTGTCCTGCTGAAGAAGACCAACGGGCTGAAATACCCTGTGTCCGTTTCATAAGTTGTTGGTTCCATTCGTTTGGTGACTCGACTTTAGCTCTCTGCAGAGGAGGTAATGTGTTCACCCGCCTAGGCTGATTGGTTGCTATGTTTCTGCTGGCAAGATTAAGCAAAAACTACTGAACCGAATTTAATGAAACTTGTTGGAAAGATGGACTGTGGCCCCGAGGACAACCCCATTTGGGGTATGACATAGATACACGCTGCTGATCCAGATCAGATAGCAGATCCAAGATCTGCCCAGCAAGTTTCTTTCACATTTTCAAAAGAAAATTAACACTTCGAAGCTATCATAATGAACTAACATCTTTCTAGGGAGCAATACATTTCCATGGAATAGTAAAACATTCTAGTGATATGTTAACCTTACTACCTCGAACTTTCCATGTCATTGTCAACAAACAAAACAAACAAAAAAAAAACCTGAACAAAAAGCACATTTGAAGCATCTCTTTCAGTCTATACAAACTATTACTTCTGGCAGAAAATCCTGTTGTTTTCACTCATGAACTGATTCAAAGGACAGGTCCAGGATCCATTTGATCTTCACAGAGGTCTTTGCTCTCCCATGAACCCATCTAGATGTTTGTCTTATGCTTTCTCAGCTAGGTGCCCTGTCACAGCCATTCCTTGAACCATGCTCACTCGACTCCCTTGTGCACAGCTACACCTGTCTTTGTCATGCACAGTCCTCTTGCCAGCAGTCCACAAAGAACCCTGCCAATCAGGTCGCCGTATGACAACCTAACACAGCAGGTCCTGCACAGCTGTGGAGTCCAGTCCACAGTGTCGGCTGGTGCCCGCGTTTGAAGGAGGGCAACACTCACATTGAGTCTTCTAGTGATGACACTATTTACATAATGGCTGAGCTGTACCGAATAAAGGTTCTTTTGTGGAGCAGAACCATCGTCAAATCCTTATCCTTCTGAAAGACAGTCTCCATTAACCTGCGAACATGGATGACATTCCGCCTCCTGTGACCTTTGACATCTACTCACCTCAGCTACTTCACATGGTTTCTCTTGCTTCTTCACTCCACTCATCTTGTCTCTCTCTGTCTCTCTCTCCATTCGCATTTGGCTGTTCCACATGGTTTCTATTTCTTCTTCTCTCCACTCACATTGGCACTCTCTCTCTCCCTCACCTTTGTTTTACATAGTATCTCGCTTCACTCACCTTTGTTTTTTTCGTTACTCATCTCAACTGTTTCTTATGGTTTCTCTCAGTCTCTGCTCACCTCAACGGTTCCACAAAGTTCCTCTCTTCCCTCAGGTCTGCTGTTTCACCAGGCTTCCTCACCCACCTCAGCTGTTCGTAAGATTTCTCTCCGTCTCCATTTACTTCAGCTGCTTCTCATGGTTTTCTTCCACTCGCCTCAACTGTTTCCTACAGCTGTTCTCTGTGTCTCCCACCAACCTCAACACTCTCACACGCTTTGCCTTCACTCACCTCAACACCAACCTCAACACCCTCACATGCTTTGTCTTCACTCACCTCAACACCAACCTCAACACCCTCACATGCTTTGTCTTCACTCACCTCAACACCAACCTCAACACCCTACATGCTTTGTCTTCAGTCACCTCAACACCAACCTCAACACCCTCACATGCTTTGTCTTCAGTCACCTCAACACCAACCTCAACACCCTCACATGCTTTGTCTTCACTCACCTCAACACCAACCTCAACACCCTCACATGCTTTGCCTTCACTCATCTCAACACCAACCTCAACACTCTCACATGCTTTGTCTCACTCACCTCAACTGTTCTTAAGCTGTTCTCTGTGTCTCCCACCACCTCAGCACTCTCACATGCTTTGTCCCACTCACCTCAACACCTCACATGCTTTGTCCTTCAGTCACCTCAACACAACCTCAACACCCTCACATGCTTGCCTTCACTCATCTCAACACCAACTCAACACCCTCACATGCTTTGTCTTCACTCACCTCAACACCAACCTCAACACCCTCACATGCTTTGCCTTCACTCATCTCAACACCAACCTCAACACTCTCACATGCTTTGTCTCCACTCACCTCAACTGTTTCTTACAGCTGTTCTCTGTGTCTCCCACCAACCTCAGCACTCTCACATGCTTTGTCCCCACTCACCTCAGCTGTTTCTTTCAACTCTGAAATGTTCTCTCTGTCTCCCCACCAACCTCAACACTCTCACACGCTTTGTCTTCACTCACCTCAACACCAACCTCAACACTCCCACATGCTTTGTCTCCACTCACCTCAACTGTTTCACGTGGTTTCTCTCCATGTTTTCCTGCACCAGTTCCACAAGCTGCTGCTGATGCTCCAGCGACAGCTGTTTGCGCCCCAGCCCCGAGGCCTCCGCCTGACCTTGACCCTGACCCGCCGCTTCCTGGGTCTGGTTGTTGACCTTGACCGTGGCCCTGGTCAGGTTGTTGAGCTTGGAGAATTGCTTGGGTGCCTTCGGAGACTCCTTGCAGGTCTTGGCTTTACTGCCACTGCCCCTGGCCAATCAGAGAATAGGGTGACTGGGTGAGATGGCAGCAACTTGCACTCTGTCCCCAAGCATGAAAGAATTCATCGAATGCTTCAAATATCAGCTGAGTGGTTAATTAAAGTTTTTTTTTTTTTTTTATTTTAAAGATTTTGACCTCATCTGCTCATGTTCAACCTTTTTCCTTTTGGAACTGAAATGATGATGAGGACAATGACGGCTGAAAGAAGTAGATTGGTAAAGACCAAGCAAGCACAAAGACTGTGCAGTAAAATGATAGGAAACCACACACACACACACACACACACACACACACACACACACACACACCACTGATTACACACACACAAACTCCCCCCCCCCAAAAAAAAAAAAAAAAATCACCATTTATTACACATTAAAAGTATTAAGAGCTACTTATCACACTAGCCAGTAAAGAAACTGGTTTGATTTTTCAGAGTCAAAACTATTACCAGCCCTCCCCCTCTCACCCCCAATCCCACATACACACAAAATCCCAAAACAAAACCACAACACTCCCCTATCCCAAAGGAGCCTCCCTCCTAAAAAAACAACACCACCAAAAAAAAAAACCAAAAAAACCTGGCAAGCAAACAATACAACAGAAATCTAAACAAAACAACCTCCCAAAACAAACAAGAATTGCAATAAACCCAAACCAAAACAACAACCAACAAAGAAGAAAAAAATCAAGGAACTTCCCAAACACACAAAATCCCCAAACAAAACAACAGCAAACCTAAACAAACAAAACAGCCCACCCCCCTCCCCTCTCCCAACAGAATGTCCCAATCCTGTCTCACCCGTTTTCTTTTCGTTTGCCTCGAGCACCCAGCGGTTTTCCAGCAGAGATGGCGTGGATCTGGGTTCGATCCTGGCCCACAGTCAATCGCAATTTAAGCGTCTTGGCGCCATTGGGCGGCAGACGGATGGAGGACCCCACAGCATCATACAGCGCCTTCAGCAGGCTGGCTAAGTCCTGAAACACAGCGTAGACAATGCCGTGTTAAGGTAAGGTAAGGTAAGGTAAGGTAAGGTAAGGTAAGGTAAGGTACTGTTGCTTATAGCCCAGCCGACCGCAAAGGGCCAGGGCTGTCACCATGTTAAAATCAAGTCTCAAGTCATCAAAAATACAAACAAACAAAAAACCCAAGAAAAACCAAACACCATTCACGCATCTCTTTAAAATACACCTAAAAATGCACCAGAAATTTCGTTAAAAATCTTTCTTCCACAAAATCTTAGATGAAAACTGTTAATCTCTTTCAGAAATTCAAAGATCACGTCAGGTGGGACATCTCTGAACAAAGTTTTCATGGAGTCTGCCGTAAAGTGTTTATGTCTAGGAACGCCTGAAAGGGGAAAATCATAATGATCATACAACTGACTTACATAGCTACTGGTAACAACATTCAGGACAGCACAGGCATTGCAGCTTTTAACTACCCCTCCCCACACCCCCCCCCCTTCAGGATGCAAGGGGTATAGGTTCTATTTGTATGGACACATTTTTCTATGGTGCTGAAGTAAAACAATTTCGGACATTCTGGTGAAATGGATCATCATAGTCATTCTTGTTATCATGCAGAGCTTGATTAAGTTAATCCTTGTTGGCCAGTTTGGTGTTAGAATCCAGTAAGTTTCAGTATCCAACAACAATGTTGCTAGAATGGAGTTGGAGTGCACTGTGCTTCAGTACTCGACAACAATGTTGCTGGCCAGTTTGGTGTTAGAATCCAATGTCTTTCAGTTCTGCACAAGACAGTTGTAAGCCGGTTTGGTGCTACAACCCAGTCTGTTGCTGTAGTCAACCACACAGTCAGCAGTCAGCTTGGCGCTGCTGGTCTCCCCACACTGGCCAACCTTCTAACACCAAGTACCAGCACAGACCTTCTAACACCAAGTACCAGCACAGACCTTCTAACACCAAGTACCAGCACAGACCTTCTAACACCAAGTACCAGCACAGACCTTCTAACACCAAGCACCAGCACAGACCTTCTAACACCAGGTACCAGCACAGACCTTCTAACACCAGGTACCAGCACAGACCTTCTAACACCTGGTACCAGCACAGACCTTCTAACACCAGGTACCAGCACAGACCTTCTAACACCAAGTACCAGCACAGACCTTCTAACACCAGGTACCAGCACAGACCTTCTAACACCAGGTACCAGCACAGACCTCTAACACCAGGTACCAGCACAGACCTCTAACACCAGGTACCAGCACAGACCTAACACCAGGTACCAGCACAGACCTAACACCAGGTACCAGCACAGACCTAACACCAGGCACCAGCACAGACCTTCTAACACCAGCACAGACCTTCTAACACCAAGTACCAGCACAGACCTTCTAACACCAGCACAGATCTTTTAACATCAGGTACCAGCACAGACCTAACACCAGCACAGGTCTAAACATCGGGTACCAGCACAGACCTTCTATCACCAGGTACCAGCACAGGTCTTCTAACATCAGGTACCAGCACATATCTAACATCGGGTACCAGCACAGACCTTCTAACACCAGGTACCAGCACAGGCCTTCTAACACCAGGTACCAGCACAGACCTTCTAACACCAGGTACCAGCACAGACCTCTAACACCAGGCACCAACACAGACTTTCTAACATAAGGTGCAGGCTAACACTATCTTCCCATCCACAGGTACCAACACAGACTTTCTAACATAAAGTGCTGACTAACGGCATCTTCCCATCCACATTGTACAGAGGTCAGACAATACTACATGGGACCACCCTAGAGACTCCTCTACTAAATCCATGCCAACTCCCTTTGGTCTGTGCTGCCACACAATGAACTCAAGACTTCTTACATCCCTTTCAGATTCTTTACAAAGGCAGACAGCAGATTGCACGTTGGTTTCTGGTGTTTCCACTTCTGACTGCACTCTGATCCAGATTCTTGATTTGGAGTCTATCCTTGTTAGCTTTACTAAAGATGGTGTCCCAATGTCTTCCCTTTTTGTCCACTTTATGTCCGTTTGAATTTTTGCCATTCCTTGCTCTGGGATTTGGATTTCCGGGGGGGGGGGGGGGGGGGGGGGGGGGGAGGAGGGGGGGGGGGGGGGGGAATAAGTGGATGTACTCAGTTCAACTCTGGAACACGTGTTACCGAGTGTGACAAAAGTGCAGATTTCTTCCTTCTCTTGCTGGATTTTCTCAAGAATGTTCTGTTTTTCGAGCTGTGGCATCGCAGTGCACTTTTTGATCTTCTTCATGTCTGCTTTTCAATCAATACAGATTTAGAGAATGATACTTTCTAGGTTAAAGTTTCAGTGCCATGTAACAGGACACACACTGGCATTTTTTGGTCATAAATATTGATCATATTGGCTGTGCTGCCATGCATGCAGATCAGGACTGAAGAAGTGCTGCCCACGGTAACTTGCCCCTTATCTTTCCAGACTGACGCTGGTCACTGCCTCTTTCTCTGTCTGTCCACATGTCTGGTCACTTTGATGAAGAACTTTGGACAACACTGATCACTTCTCTCACTGCCCATCTGTCTGTCCACACTGACGATAAACCGTTTATCGTAAAATGGTCTATCTTCTCTCTGTCCATTTACCTGTCTGTTTACACTGATGATGATCTGCTGACCACACTGGTCAGTCTTCTCTGTCCATCCACCTGTCTGTTTACACTGATGATGATCTGCTGACCACACTGGTCAGTCTTCTCTGTCCATTTACCTGTCTGTTTACACTGATGATGATCTGGTGACCACACTGGTCAGTCTTCTCTGTCCATCTACCTGTCTGTTTACACTGATGATGATTTGGTGACCACACTGGTCAGTCTTCTCTGTCCATTTACCTGTCTGTTTACACTGATGATGATTTGGTGACCACACTGGTCAGTCTTCTCTGTCCATCTACCTGTCTGTTTACACTGATGATGATTTGGTGACCACACTGGTCAGTCTTCTCTGTCCATCTACCTGTCTGTTTACACTGATGATGATCTGCTGACCACACTGGTCAGTCTTCTCTGTCCATCTACCTGTCTGTTTACACTGATGATGATCTGTTGACCACACTGGTCAGTCTTCTCTGTCCATTTACCTGTCTGTTTACACTGATGATGATCTGCTGACCACACTGGTCAGTCTTCTCTGTCCATCTACCTGTCTGTTTACACTGATGATGATCTGTTGACCACACTGGTCAGTCTTCTCTGTCCATTTACCTGTCTGTTTACACTGATGATGATCTGCTGACCACACTGGTCAGTCTTCTCTGTCCATCTACCTGTCTGTTTACACTGATGATGATCTGCTGACCACACTGGTCAGTCTTCTCTGTCCATTTACCTGTCTGTTTACACTGATGATGATCTGCTGACCACACTGGTCAGTCTTCTCTGTCCATCTACCTGTCTGTTTACACTGATGATGATCTGCTGACCACACTGGTCAGTCTTCTCTGTCCATCTACCCGTCTGTTTACACTGATGATGATCTGCTGACCACACTGGTCAGTCTTCTCTGTCCATCTACCTGTCTGTTTACACCGATGATGATCTGCTGACCACACTGGTCAGTCTTCTCTGTCCATCTACCTGTCTGTTTACACTGATGATGATCTGCTGACCACACTGGTCAGTCTTCTCTGTCCATCTACCTGTCTGTTTACACTGATGATGATTTGGTGACCACACTGGTCAGTCTTCTCTGTCCATCTACCTGTCTGTTTACACTGATGATGATCTGGTGACCACACTGGTCAGTCTTCTCTGTCCATTTACCTGTCTGTTTACACTGATGATGATCTGCTGACCACACTGGTCAGTCTTCTCTGTCCATCTACCTGTCTGTTTACACTGATGATGATCTGTTGACCACACTGGCCAGTCTTCTCCCTGTCCACAATGATGAACTGACGACTACAATGGTCAGAACTCTCTCTCTCTTTCTGTTCATCTATGTGTCTGCTCACATTAACTGACGAAAACATGTTGACCACAGTGGTCAAACCACTCTCTGCCCGTCTACCTGTCTGTCCACATCCACGAACAGCTGTTGACCATACTAGTCCAAGTCTTCTCCCTGTCCATCTGCTGTCTGTCCACACTGATAAACAACGGTTCACCATAGCGCCAGTCCTCTCACTGCCCAGCAAGAAGCTACCTGTCTGCACACGCTGACAGAAAACTGCTCTACAGCTGACCCAAGCCTGGTCAGTCTGGCAAGTCATTCCTCACGTACATCCCCTTCCCTCTCCCACACTCCACAAGCGGCAGGCCGGACCGTGGAAGGAGAGAGCGGGAGCTTCCCCCCCCCTCCCGCCTCCTCCTCCACTCCCTGTCGGTGGGCTGGTTGTACTGCAGGGAAACGGCACCAATCAATGCTGACGCCAGACACGGCAGCCCCTGAGACATGGCAGGCCAAGCCCCCCCCCCCCCTCCACCAGCCCTTGCTCGCCTCGCCTCACTCGGCACACTGCTTTCACATGGGCCTGACCTTTCATCTGCTACTTTCAAAACCGCTCACCCTGTAGTCACTGATGGCGTCCAACCACCGCCAAAAGACGATACTGTCACGATAAAGTCACAAGTGTTCTGAGGTAAAAGACGATACTGTCACGATAAAGTCACAAGTGTTCTGAGGTAAAAGACGATACTGTCACGATAAAGTCACAAGTGTTCTAAGGTAAAAGACGATACTGTCATGACAAAGTCACAAGTGTTCTGGGGTAAAAGACGATACTGTCACGATAAAGTCACAAGTGTTCTAAGGTAAAAGACGATACTGTCATGACAAAGTCACAAGTGTTCTGGGGTAAAAGACGATACTGTCATGACAAAGTCACAAGTGTTCTGGGGTAAAAGACGATACCGTCATGACAAAGTCACAAGTGTTCTGAGGTAAAAGACGATACTGTCATGACAAAGTCACAAGTGTTCTGAGGTAAAAGACGATACTATGCTGAACAATGAAGTAGTGGGGAAAACAAGTGCAGGTTAACAATTCTTCAGTCGTTATAGTAATGACTTGGCAAAGATTTGAAATTTAAAAAAAAAAAAAAAAAAAAAAAAAAAAAAAAAATTGAAGAAGAATAAAATGGGGAATATTATAAATACGAGAAACCCTTCACTAGCTGCCTGAGGGAACCATCGTAATCCCTCTCAAAGGCACATTTATTTGTATTGCCTGCTCCTAGGCCTTTCGTCCGCTGGATCGGACTCATCAGGGAGACACGGCTGATTGTGTCTGTGCTCTTGGTGTCAAATAGAGACACACCACAGTCCATGATTCTGTGGTGTTCTCACCACCAAGGATTCAAAAAAGACTCCAACAGCACCCTCAAAGCAGCCAGCGAAGGGTAGTAAAATGGAACAAAACAAAAGTGGAGAGGGAAAAAAGTTGCTGAAAAACTAAAAGCATTATTCAAACAGTATAAAATGTAGGGACAATCTTTGAGCCTATGCTTGAGGATCCATTCAAGGGTGCAAGGGAGATCAAAAGATATGGAACAGTCTGAGTGGTCAGCTCTGCTGTTCAATAACGACGATACTGTCATGACAATAAAAGACGATACTGTCATGACAAAGTCACAAGTGTTCTGAGGTAAAAGACGATACTGTCATGACAAAGTCACAAGTGTTCTGAGGTAAAAGACGATACTGTCATGACAAAGTCACAAGTGTTCTGAGGTAAAAGACAATA
>CM065730.1:18184109-18204109 GCA_033310375.1 Conus canariensis | reverse complement strand
GGTAGAATGTTTCTGCAGCACTTCTTGTTTCTCTTTCTAACCCATTCATGACCCAAGCCTGCTGACCTGCTCCAAATCCGGAATCGCCTTACCCAACCCGTTTCACACTTTACTGCATTACTGAAAGTAGCAGGTACCTCTCTCCCATTTTCTCCGCACGTCACGTTAACAACCCTGCTTACACCGCGAGTCCGACATCAGAAAGAAGTTCAATCCGTGGTAAAATCGTGACAGCCATACAGACTTGAACATACAAACCGTTCGCTGAGTTGCACATTAGTTCTGAAACACTAAGCCGCCACCTGAAAGGTGTACATACTTACGTAACAAGCCTCAACCCGGAAACACTAAGCCGCCTCCTGAAAGGTGTACACTTACGTAAAAGCCTCAACCCAGAAACACTAAGCCGCCACCTGACGGTGTACACACTTACGTAACAAGCCTCAACCCGGAAACACTAAGCCGCCACCTGACGGTGTACACACTTACGTAACAAGCCTCAACCCGGAAACACTAAGCCGCCACCTGAAAGGTGTACACACTTACGTAACAAGCCTCAACCCGGAAACACTAAGCCGCCACCTGAAAGGTGTACACACTTACGTAACAAGCCTCAACCCGGAAACACTAAGCCGCCTCCTGAAAGGTGTACACACTTAACGTAACAAGCCTCAACCCGGAAACACTAAGCCGCCTCCTGAAAGCTGTAAACACTTAACGTAACAAGCCTCAACCCGGAAACACTAAGCCGCCTCCTGAAAGCTGTAAACACTTAACGTAACAAGCCTCAACCTGGAAACACTAAGCCGCCACCTGAAAGCTGTAAACACTTACGTAACAAGCCTCAACCCGGAAACACTAAGCCGCCACCTGAAAGCTGTAAACACTTACGTAACAAGCCTCAACCCGGAAACACTAAGCCGCCACCTGAAAGCTGTAAACACTTTCGTAACAAGCCTCAACCCGGAAACACTAAGCCGCCACCTGAAAGGTGTAAACACTTACGTAACAAGCCTCAACCAACTGACATTTTTTTTTATAGATAAGACATAAAACAAACAATGAAAATGAGTAAATAACTGGGGAAAGAAAAGAAATAAAACAATAACAGGGGAAAGAAGAGAAATAAAACAATAACAGGGGAAAGAGGAGAAATAAAACAATAACAGGAGAAAGAGGAGAAATAAAACAATAACAGGGGAAAGAAGAGAAATAAAACAATACAGGGGAAAGAAGAGAAATAAAACAATAACAGGGGAAAGAAAAATAAAACCACCGCAAGTACGCGAAGCGTCAGTCACTATAAAAATGACTTAATTTTAACGTGGGTTTCAAAAGAAGAGCTTTGGAAACAGTGGGGCTGGGGGGGGGGGGGGGGAAGGAGGGGGGGAGGGGGAAGGGGGGAGGGGCGAGAGGAGGAGGAGGGACAGGATAAAAAAAAAAGAGACCCAAACGCGAACAACTGGCAAAAGCTGTGATTTATACAGTGGCTAATCCCTTGACTCCATAAACAAAAGGCATTACTGGGAAGCGAAGAAAATCAAACAACAAACACGTTACCAATTTCTCAACTTTCACCCCATGTAACTGGACGTGCTGGTTTGTTTGAACAAGCAGGAAAGATATCTCGGTGATACGGTTAACTGTCAAAAAAGAAATCGTTAGGAACATGGAGAGGAAACCACCCACGATTATGCTAGCAATGCTCTGGACTCTTGAGTGGATCATGCTAACTTAATGCAGCCGAGACCTTGAGAATAGAGTATGTAATGTTCACATGGGATGGACCATTCGTGATATCTAGGTATTCTACTAACAACAACGCGTGCGCGCGCGCGCGCGCGTGTGTGTGTGTGTGTGCATCTGTGTGTGTGTGTGTGTGTGTGTGTGTGTGAGAGAGAGAGAGAGAGAGAGAGAGAGAGAGAGAGAGAGAGAGAGAGAGAGAGAGAGAGGAGGGGGAGGGAGCAGTCACCAGGTGCTAGAGTGTGAAACTGCGACGTCTGGGTTTTCCTAACAAACACAATTACCACTCCTTAAGAAAAAAAAATCCGTGAACACACACACACAAAAAAAGCCCAACCAAATGATCTGACCAACATTTCAGAGAGAGAGAGAGAGAGAGAGAGAGAGAGAGAGCGAGGGGGGGGGGGGAGAAAGAAATTGGGAAGGGGGGTAGTGGGTGAAGTGGGGGGGGGGATAGCAGCTGACAAAACAGCCATGATCCGGCAAGGGGAGGATTTCCCCGGAAATGTCTGGTTCAACGAACTGTCGGCCAGGCCTCTCTCCACTGATGAGGGTGCTTCCATTTTTTCTTTTTTTTTAATGTCAACCTCATCTTCCGTATCACGGGCACGTGCAGACACCACCTCAACGACCTTTGCAGGGAGGGGCAACAGGAGATGGGGTAAGGGACGTACAGGTGTGTGTGGGTGGGGGGGGGGGGGGGGGGGGGGGCCCTCCCCAATTCCAGGACAGCTGAATCTCCATACTGTTTTGAATTGAAACAACAGCTGCATCTGCCGCTGCCAGTATCAACCTTCACAAAAGACCTGACGGAAACTGGACACACTTCTCCCGGAAAATGGCCCACATGGGGGTGGGGTGGGAACAGACAATGATGAGGAAAATGTGAGGGGGAGACAAAAGATAATGAACAAAGTAGTAAACTTTTGAAGGGAAACATTCGATAACAATGAGGAAAGACCTGACGGAAACTGGACACACTTCTCCCGGAAAATGGCCCACATGGTGGTGGTGGTGGTAGGGAAGGGGGGGGGGGGGCGGGGCAACTGACAATGATGAGGAAAATGTGAGGGGAAGACAAAAGATAATGAACAAAATAGTAAACTTTTGATGAGAGACATTCGATAATAATAAGGAAATGATCCATGCTGAGGCGAAACGTAAGATAACGGTGAGGAAAACGGTCCATCTGTGAGGGTAGACAAAACGGAAGTGAGGGAAAAGTCCCTAATGTGAGAGGAGACAAGAGATAACGATGAAGGAAATTAGAGTAAGACGATGCCCCCCCCACCCCCCCTACACACACACACACACACCGACCTGCTCTTGAAGCAGGTACACAAAGTTTTTACCAGCTCTCAGGCAAAACCATCCGCCTATCAACCAGCCTTAATGTTAAGTTCTGTAAAAGGAAATACTAAATGACGACGACACTGGAAAACGATTCATCACTGTCTGTCATTTTGTAAGCAAGTGGTACCAAAACGACACACCACGTGAGCTCCACTCTGAGTGGCCGAAACGCTTGACTCAGCCAATCATTTGGCGCGATACGTAACGGTGTTGACGTCAGGGTAACTTACAATGGCCGTTTCATGAAGCGACACCAGCAGCTGTCGCAATGTTTATCCAATATTGGCAAGCTCATTTCTCCGCGGCAGATGCTTTTGCCCGAAGGCAGGTGGAACCAATCGCCATGGTAACAAGTGATCACGTGCCCCGGTTAGTCAGGCAGCCGTGACCGTCCTACCATCCAACAGCCCACAGTCATGTTGGGCCAGACACTGGTGAGGCGGGGGGGGGGGGGGGGGGGGGGCAGAAATTAAATTAAAAAAAAGGAAGTGGTGCACGTATAAGGGGATATACAACATAATGACGACACATCGGCCCAAATGGGTTGTACGTGATCTGCCTGCTGTAGATGACGAGGCTATCACGTCACCCACAGACAGGATGGCCGACATCAGTGAAGACCTTCATCAGACCAATATCCCTCAACGCACAAACCAGAACCAGACAACGACCCAGACACCACGATGGAACTGCACCTTAACCAAACGCGAAAGGCAAGACATTAAGCATCTCAAGACTGTTAGTGATGTTCCTCGCCTGGCGTCCCATGCTCACTGGGGCCCTTGGACGAGAGAGGCTGAACCTGAGACACAATGACGCCCTGATGGGACAACGTAGACCCCTCACCCCCTCCTCCGCCCCGCACACACACACACACACACACACACACACACACACACACACACACACACACACACACACAGCGCTTGTCCGGGGAGAAGCAGGAAACGTTCTCCAGTTCGTGGAAACGAATCGTCTGCATACTGAACTGACGCCAAGATGGTAAGAAGAGGCATGTTCCAATATGCACTTTCCTTTGCTGTACAACTTTCTCGCAAAGACCAGTTTTCCCGTGTGAAAACTGGGGTGCACTTCCGGAAGACGGTGGGGGGGGGGGGGGGGGGGGAGTGGGGGTTGTTGCCACAGTCCTGCGCCACCACCTTTCCGTTAGGCTCTGCACAGCGCTGTTGGCTTTGGTGAAAGTGTGTGTGTGTGTGTGTGTGTGTGTGTGTGTGTGTGTGTGTGTGTGTGTGTGTGTGTTTCTCTCCACAGAATCATGCCAAGCAAAAGACTCGTGTGTTGCTCTAAGATGTGCGCACAGTGCATGCTGGTGCGTATGAACCCGTGGTTTCTGGTCTCATCTCAATGACTTGAAATTCTGAACACCAGTCTGGGTCATGTAAAAAAAAAAACAGAGAGAGAGAGAGAGAGAGAGAGAGAGAGAGGGAGAGAGAGAGCCAGCCCGTTTCGCACAAGACTCAACAGGAAACCCCTGGACATTTCTTAGGCGTTTAGTTCTCGGAAAAACAGCTGGTCTTACACAGCACTGGACGTCTGGAGACCACAGTGAAGACGTCAGTTTCCAGTCAGTCTCACAGACCTCAACCCAGACTCGTCTCTACGGACACTCTCGTTCCATGTTCATCATGGAAGACATCCGTCCAATCCTTAATTAAGGGCCCAGGCTAGGGGCAATCGTAGACTCTCCGAAGGTTTCGTCAAGAGGTGCTAGCAACAGTGGCTGATAATCAGCGTGGAAGCTGATAGGAGAGGCGTGGCCCCTCTCCACCACACCATCCAACATGGCAGACAGTAACATGGCAGTGGTCTTTCTTCCTCGCATCCCTCCATTCTTGCCCCCCCCCCCCCCCCCCGGCCCCTTCACATACACAAGCTGTTAGGTCAACTACTGAGCGTGTTCCTTTAAACGCACACTGTAATATTTCTGTATGGAACGTTTGAACCCAATTCGGAACAATCACACACAAACACACAACGTGAGATGGGGAGGGAGGGGGAGGGGGAAGAGGCAGAGAGAGAGAGAGAGAGAGAGAGAGAGAGAGAGAGAGAGAGAGAGAGAGAGTATGAGGGTTCTAATAGGGTACAACATTAATCAGCAGACAACTTTCCACCACACCTTCATGCGACAGAGACAAGGGCCTGGGGGGGGGAGGGGGGGGGGGGGGAGAGAGAGAGAGAGAGAGAGAGAGAGAGAGAGAGAGAGAGAGAGAGAGAGATATGAAGGTTCTACTGAGGTACAAAATTAATGAGCTGATAACTTTCCACAATACTCTCATGAGGAGAGAGGAGAGAGAGAGAGAGAGAGAGAGAGAGAGAGAGAGAGAGAGAGAGAGAGAGACAGACAGACAGACAGAGAGACAGACAGACAGACAGACAGAGAGACAGAGGGAGGGGGAGAGGGGACGAAGACAGGGGCGGGGCGAGGGGAAGGGGGAAAACATGCAGAAACAGCTACAACCAATGGACAACAGACTGACCTCTTTGGTGATCCGACCATGGCCATCGAAGTCATAGAGAGTGAAGGACCACTCCTGTTTGGAGTTCTCCGACCCCTCAAAGTGAACCCCGCACTCGATTTCCTGCACGCACATACACACAACACGCTGATCAATAGAGTCAGGCAGCTGTACGACCATGTACAAGTTGGCAGATGAAAAGAGGAGGGAGTAAGTACCCAAGTCGGCCCATCGATCAGCAGAGAGGTATGCAGGAACGCAAGGTAAGCAAACAGATGGATCTGCGTGTATGTGTGTGTGTGTGTGTGTGTGTGTGTGTGTGTGTGTGTGTGTGTGTGTGTGTGTGTGTGTGCTGAGACAGCGAGAGCGAGCGAGAGAAAGAGAAAGAGAGAGGGAGACAGAATGAGAGAGCCAGAACGAGAGAGAGAGAGAGAGAGAGAGAGAGAGAGGAGGAGAGAGAGAGAGGAGGAGGCAATCACCAGCTGCTAGAGTATGAAACTGTGACTTCTACATTTTCCTTACAAACACAACTACCACATCTTAAAAACAAAATCCTTGAACACACACACACACACACACACACACAACACACACACACACACACACACACACACAAAGCCAAACCAAATGATCTGACCGACATTTCAGGGGGGGGGGGGGGAGAGAGAGAGAGAGAGAGAGAGAGAGAGAGAGAGAGAGAGAGAGGAGAGAGGAGAGAGAAGAGAGAGAGAGACATACAACCGGGTCAGAAGAAAACATTGTAGCGTTTCTGATAAACCAACTATACACATGGGTGACAATCGCTTTAGGGCTAACATCAAATAAACAGCGGCAGAGGCAACCAAGTTTCCCACCATAGGGAAATATCCTGATACATCAGTAACGATGATATTTTTTTCCCCAACAGCTGTTCTTTTTCCCCCGGAGTTGGGGGAAATATTCAGATCAGATCAATTATTAACGATATTGTTTTCCCCACGATGAGACATTCAGATTAAATGCTAACGACGAGTCCACAAGTTTGAACCAACTCCCCATGCTGTGTGCTTTCACGGAACGTGAATACGGATTCCATCCTCCTCTCCGCCGCTCCCTCCCTCCTCCCCTTTCTCCCCCTGTAAACAGGCCAAACGCCAGCCATTGATCTTGTGCCCACCACTCCCCTCCAGCCTGTGACGATTAAACGGATTTGCTATCCCCAGCATTCAGCTCGATGGCCCCCCAGTTCCCCTGCCGCACGTGCCGATTAGGGGGGGCTTTGTGCCGTCCACAGACCACACAGTGCAGGACACCCTCCACACCCAGACAGCCTACACTCCCGTGTGTTGACTTCATGACAGACTGTCTCCAAACACACAGACAGTGAGAGGAGTGAGGGGGTAGAAGGGGATGCTATAGTGTGTGTGTGTGTGTGTGTGTGTGTGTGTGTGTGTGTGTGTGTGTGTGTGTGTGTGTGTGTGCAGGGGAAGGGGAATGGGGTAGGGGAATGACAGAGAAGTGTCTCTCTCTCTTCTCTCTCTCTCTCTCTCTCTCTCTCTCTCCCCCCCCTCTCTCTCTCTCTTCATGTTTCTATCAGACACTGAACGAGAGTTAACACACAGCTATTGACATAGAATGAAAGGGAGTTAATCACACATCTGTTGTACAAAAGAGATAAACCAACCCAAATCGTCCCCGACATTTTCAGTCCGGTACAGAAAGAGATAGGAAGTCCAAAACGTCATGTTCATTACTTTGCCGAACGAATAGAAATGAGACGACCTTTAACGTCCGGTCTCTGCTGACCTACATCGTCTGTGATAATTGTTCTCTCCACAAAGAGATAAGACGACCCAAAACGACCCCCACAACTGTTGTGCCCTGTCAAAGAGATCATGCGACCCCAAAAAACCCGCAGAATGACGGCGCTGTGCCTTCACACAGACACAGCATGACGGCTTATCTTTGTTTTGTTGTCATTTTTGTTCTCCACCTTTTCACGTAGCTTTGTCCAGATGTGAATGTCCACACCTATACAGAAATGAATTGCCTGCATCAAAACTTGCATGCCGTCTACACACACACACACACACACACACGCGCGCGCGCGCGCGCGCGCGCGCGCAAACATGTGCATGCACACGCCCGCAGAGAAGCACGTGCACATGTCGACATGCTCACACGCCACAAGAATGAATCACTGGAAACTATTTATCAACCAGCTCGTTCCCTCAGTGTCCACCATCTCTCTCCGGCAGCAGCAGCAGCGAGAGTTAAAATCATTGATTGCAATCGCACTCTCTCGCCGCATACCGCCCTTATTCCCCCCTCACCCTCCACCATCTATCACCGCATCCGTTCCAGTCCCCTCTCCCCCCCCCCTCCCCCCTCTAAGCTATCTGTGTCCCTCCCTAGCTGAGAGAGTTGCCGTCAGCGCTGCGGGATGCCAGACACTGGCACCGTTCGGGCACACTTCTGGGCACTGGGAACACACCCGGGAACCATTCCTGACCACATCTCACGGCACGGCACACACCTTGGGGCCCACCCCAGGGCACGTTTCTGGGCACTGAACACATCGCTGGGCACTAAGCATACCGCTCGGCACTAACCACTTAACTGCACATCTCTGGGCACTGAGCACATCTCTGGGCATTGAGCACAGCTCCGGGCACTGACAACAGGTCTGGGCCACACCTCTGGGTCTACTTCTGGCCACACCTCTGGGTCTACTTCTTGCCACACCTCTGGGTCTACTTCTGGCCACACACACCCTGGGTCTACTTCTGGCCACACACCCCTGGGTCTACTTCTGGCCACACCCCTGGGTCTACTTCTGGCCACACCTCTGGGTCTACTTCTGGCCACACCTCTGGGTCTACTTCTGGCCACACCCCTGGGTCTACTTCTGGCCACACCTCTGGGTCTACCTCTGGCCACACCTCTGCGTCTACCTCTGGCCACATCTGTGGGTCTACCTCTGGCCACATCTGTGGGTCTACCTCTGGCCACATCTGTGGGTCAACCTCTGGCCACATCTGTGGGGCTATCTTTGGTCACAGCAACGTCATAGAGCCGTAGCAGTTTCATGGGACGAAACTTCTTTTTTCCCCATCTCGCAGGGTCAGAGTCCCCTCTCTCTCAGCTGGAGAAGTTTCACAGCACACGGCAGGTAGTGTCTTCCAGAATCCGCATCTCTTCTCTTTCCCATCTAGCACGCTTTGCAGAGAACAGAACGTCTCGTTTCCTTCAGTGTCGGCGCATATCTCTCTCTCTCTCTCTCTCTCTCTCTCTCTCTCTTTCTCTCTCATCTGCAGATTTACACAATACAGGGTGTCTTGCTTCTCTCAGTGACTCTCCCCCCCCCCCTCCCCCTCCCCGTATCTTTCCTTTGGTGATGTTTGTACAGTAAAAGGTATGCAGATTTCTACAGTGTCCCAAACAGCATGCAACCAAACATGTGCATGCGCTAACACACACACACACACACACACACACACATACACACACACACACACACACACACCACACACACACACACGCACACACCCCTCCCCTTCTCAACAAATGCACTACTGGTAAAACATCACCAAACTGGATGGAGTGTCCCTGAGACACGTCCAGACAAATCCCTGCCCGCATTAGACAGCCTCCCTCATCACCTTTCTCATCACCACTCCCTCTCCCCAAATCAGCCCTCCTCCCTCCACACAGACCCTCCTCCCCCCACACAGACCCTCCTCCCTCCACACAGACAACCTTACAGACAATGAAGCGAAACAAGCACAACTTGGCCAAGCAGTGTGTCTCCCTATAGGACCAGCGGTGCGTGTGCTCTCACGGTCAACATTAACACCCGACTATGCCCACCACCCCACCCGTCTCATCCCTTCTCTCTCTCTCTCCCTCGGGGGGGTGAGGGTGGGGTTGGGGGGGGGATGAGGACTCCCACACAGCCGGTCACAGACAGGCTTGAAGCATCGGCCCGACAACGTGTAAATCCACGGTCTGTCGGTGTCAGGAATCCACCCCCCACCCCTACCCCCCGCTCCTCCCCCTTCCCTCCCTCCCTCCCTATCACATGGTGCTCGTCTCCCACCATCCCTCCTCTCTCTCTCTCTCTCTCTCCCTCTCTCTCCCACCACCCCTACCCCGGCCTCTCTTCCCCCAATCACTCACTGATCTCTGCATACAGATCGATACCACCATTTTTCTCCCCGACCGGTTCTGATGATCTCCCCCAATCATGTAACCAAATAAAGGACTGTCCAGATCTCATCATCTATCCGCCACACCCTGACCTGAATGAAACTCAAGTTCGTCATCATATTCATGTCAGTTCTCGGACAAGACGAATGGAACAAACAAAAGGAAAATACTTTTTTTTTTTTTTTTTTTTACTTCAAATTATTTTTCACAAGTTCCCACCAAACCTTTCAAACATTGTATCATGTTCCGATGACGACAGCAGAGCAGAAACAGTTTAGCACCGGTTACGCTCGTACGCCACTCCTACGCACTCGTTTGGTTTTAAACGGCGAGGAGGCTCCAGAGCACGTATCATGTAGTGAACCACTCAGAATGAAACGTGTTCTTGTAGAATGCAGGGCATTGTATGACGTCTGACGCATGCACATTACAGCAGACGCCATTAACACCTTGCTCAAGACTGTCCCACTAAATGGAGTTTCTCAAAGGGGCAACCATTTTTCATTTGATGAACACTGTGCAAAGCTAAAGTTTCTTAATCATGCATAATAATCAATGAAATTCTTTCTGACGTGGTAATGGCCTTGAGGTGTCCCTTGCGGTCGGCTGGGCTATAAACAACACAAAGGAAATGAAATGTAAAGGCCATCCCGGAACAGAACAGGAGAGCTACTGTAGATAGGAATGTCAGAAATAAGCGACTTCGCACTTGCCGAGCGGCCTCCGAATCTTCGATTATACTGTCGGAGTCGCTCTGCGCTCACTGCTAGAGGTTATTCAGTGTTTTTTTTTTTTTTTTTTTTTTTAAAATGACGTTGTCTTTACTTTACCCTTCATCTGTGTGAATGTTTCTGCGATTCTAATCGGCAGCACTTGAGCCGCTGCATCGTTCAGTAAAAAAAAAAAAAAAAAAGGACAAAAACTGTTGTGAGCCATACAATCATCCGATATTTATTCTGCGTCGTTCAGACAAAATTAGGACAAAAACTGTTGTGAGTCATGCGATCATCCGATATTTATCTATCACTGTGCAAAATTTGATGGCAGTAATTTACCACGTATGCTACTTTGTTCACTGCTTTTGGAGGTGTGTTACAGCCACTGCCGGTCGCCATGCTGCGCTTAAAGAAAAACATTTGTCAGGGGAAGCAACTCGGATGTGGATAAGCTGTATTTATTTCCCTTGTTGGTCATACCTCCCCTTCTAAAAACTCTGTTGTGGAATAACAAAAAAAAAAAAAAAAAAAAAAAAAAAAATCGTAGTTTTTGTTAAGTTTTATCAAATTACTTAATCTTGGTATCACTGAAAAGAGGTTGTATAGGCTTTTCAATGGTGTAACTGCACTTTAGATCCTTTTTTTTTCCTGATATATACCTACCGTGTAATGTGGACCTCTCAAAAAAGTACATCCTTTGGGGTGGAGTGGAGGGGAGGGGGGTGGGGGGGGGGGGCGGGGGGAGAGGGGGAGGTATCGAAGAAGAAATAACAAACGGCTCAGTTCAGGCGTTGATTGGTCTAAGGTCGTTTCAGCTGTATCTGTACCCGTACTCTCTTCATGACACCTGCAACTGTCACATCGATACTCATTTCATTTCTGCTGTATCTGCTGCACTGCTGCTCATCATTGGAGCTGTATTTGCCGCACCTCAGCTCCATCTGCCGCCCTGCTATTCTATATCAGCTGTATCTGTCTTGCCCCGTCTCTCTTTATTTCAGTAGTGTCTGCAACACCTTTACCCTCTTTATCTTAAGCTGTACTCCCACGCTGCTGCTCTCCTCATTTCGCTTTATCTGCCCCTCTGCTCTCTTACCTCAGCAGTAACTGTCCCTAGACTCTCCCATTTCAGCACATCTGTATTGTAGTTGTATCTGTATCTCAATTCATTTTAGTTGTATTTGCACCTCTATTCATTTCAGTTGTATTTGCACCTTACTCTCCCTTTCTGCTGTATCTTCTACACCTCTGTTCATTTCAGTTGTATCTGCTACACCTCTGTTCATTTCAGTTGTATCTGCTACACCTCTGTTCATTTCAGTTGTATCTGCTACACCTCTGTTCATTTCAGTGTATCTGCTACACCTCTGTTCATTTCAGTTGTATCTGCACCTCTGATCATCTCAGTTGTATCTGCTACACCTCTGATCATTTCAGTTGTATCTGCTACACCTCTGTTCATTTCAGTTGTATCTGCTATACCTCTGTTCATTTCAGCTGATCTGCACCTCTGTTCATTTCAGTTGTATCTGCTACACCTCTGTTCATTTCAGTTGTATCTGCACCTCTACTCTCCTCCTTTCTGCTGTATCTGCTACACCTCTGTTCATTTCAGTTGTATCTGCACTCTACTCTCCTCCTTCTGCTGTATCTGCTACACCTCTGTTCATTTCAGTTGTATCTGCACCTCTACTCTCCTCCTTTCTGCTGTATCTGCTACACCTCTATTCATTTCAGCTGTATCTGCACCTCTACTCTCTCCTTTCTGCTGTATCTGCTACACCTCTGTTCATTTCAGTTGTATCTGCTACACCTCTGTTCATTTCAGCTGTATCTGCACCTCTGTTCATTTCAGTTGTATCTGCTACACCTCTGTTCATTTCAGTTGCATCTGCTACACCTCTGTTCATTTCAGCTGTATCTGCACCTCTGTTCATTTCAGCTGTATCTGCACCTCTGTTCATTTCAGCTGTATCGCTACACCTCTGTTCATTTCAGCTGTATCTGCTACGCCTCTGTTCATTTCAGCTGTATCTGCACCTCTGTTCATTTCAGCTGTATCTGCACCTCTATTCATTTCAGCAGTATCTGCACCTCTGTTCATTTCAGCTGTATCTGCACCTCTGTTCATTTCAGTTGTATCTGCACCTCTGTTCATTTCAGTGTATCTGCACACCTCTGTTCATTTCAGTGTATCTGCTCACCTCTGTTCATTTCAGCTGTATCTGCACCTCTGTTCATTTCAGTGTATCTGCACCTCTGTTCATTTCAGCTGTATCTGTACACCTCTGTTCATTTCAGTGTATCTGCACCTCTGTTCATTTCAGTTGTATCTGCTACACCTCTGTTCATTTCAGCATGTATCTGCTACACCTCTTTCATTTCAGCTGTATCTGCACCTCTGTTCATTTCAGCTGTATCTGCACCTCTATTCATTTCAGCTCTATCTGCATCTCTATTCATTTCAGCTCTATCTGCATCTCTATTTCAGTTGTATCTGCTACTTCTTTTCAATTCAGATGTATCTGTATCTCTAATCATTTTCAGCTCTATCTCCCTCCATCTCTATTCACTTCAGCTGTATCTGCATCTCTGTTCATTTCAACTTTAACTGAACCTCTACCCTACTCATTTAAACTTAGCAACCACACCTCTCTTCCATTTCAGCTGCATACTCACCTCTACTTTAATTTTGGAAGTATTCGCCACATCTGCTCTTTTAATTTCAGCGGGGTCCGCACACCTCCAATCCCTTCATTTCAGAGAGAGACTTTAAGACAACTCCATTATTACTGTGATCCCTCATCTTCTTAGTCGCTGGAAAAGCAAACAAACAACGGAACTGTCTGGTACCACGTGATCCTTCAGGTCCTTCTCTTTGTGTTGACCTCATGTTGCTTTTCCCAACACATTCTACCGTCAAGGACAGCCAACGTCCAGCGTGGGCAGACGCACGTAGATTGTCGCCAGAATGCGGTGGGTGACAGCAGTCTCCTCCACACCGAAAGGAGAACGTCAGTTACGAGGAATGGAACAAAAAGATGTGAGCACAGGGAGCCATTACTTCGCGGTTTCAATACATCCTACCTAACGTGACGGCCAAGAGGGCACGATGTGGGAAGGGGAGATAAGATGATACGGCTTGTGTTGCGGCGCCGCGCAATCAGCAATCAATGAACAGATCGTGCTGTTCACGCGCCACCACTGCCTCCTTCTCTTTGTTTCCTGCCGTCTGCCAAACACACACACAGACACAGAGAGAGGAGAGAGAGAGAGAGAGAGAGAGAGAGAGAGAGAGAGAGAGAGAGAGAGAGAGAGAGAGAGCGTCAATATTCCTTCACTAGCCAGTCAGCTGTGAGTAGCAGCCAGAGCGACAGCTGTTGCGGTCTGCGGAGTTATTGGGCTTTCCGCTCACTATACCAGCACTGGCGAAATTCATTTCGTTACATGGTGGCTTTGGAAAAAAAAAATGAGGGGGAAGGGGGGTAGGTGGTAAGTCCAGTCAGTGAGCGAGTGAGTGTGCGTGCGTGCGTGCGTGCGTGGAGCGAGAGAGAGAGAGAGAGAGAGAGAGAGACAGACAGACAGACAAGACAGAAACAGACATAGAGGGGGAGGCGATAATGGGTGGCGGATGAGGGGAGGAGGGGGGATGGGGGGGGGGAAGAAAAAAGCTGTTGGAACTACATGCTATTTAAAACACCACTGCTCCACCACACAGGAGAAGCTGTTCACACAGGTAATGGTGTTCATCACTGCTCCACCACACAGGTGGTGTTGCCCTTGTCACTCTTTAACCACAAAGTCATAGGCGCTTACTGTCAATCCCCAACTATAAAGATGGCGTTAATCGTCACTCCTCAACCGCAGATTTGTTTTTCATCGTCACTCTTCAACCACACGTGTTGTTTTTCATCGTCACTCTTCAACCACACGCGTTGTTTTTCAACGTCACTCTTCAACCACACGCGCTGTTTTTCAACGGCACTCTTCAACCACACGTGTTGTTTTTCCATCGTCACTCTTCAAGCACACACGTTGTTTTTCCATCGTCACTCTTCAACTCACACGCGTTGTTTTTCAACGTCACTCTTCAAGCACACGTGTTGTTTTTCCGTGTTGCTTTTCCATCGTCACTCTTCAACCACACACGTTGTTTTTCATCGTCACTCTTCAACCACACGTGTTGCTTTTCCATCGTCACTCTTCAACCACACGTGTTGTTTTTCATCGTCACTCCTCAACCACACGCGTTGTTTTTCATCGTCACTCTTCAACCACACGCGTTGTTTTTCATCGTCACTCTTCAACCACACGCGTTGTTTTTCATCGTCACTCTTCAACCACACCGTTGTTTTTCATCGTCACTCTTCAACCACACGCATCAATTTTTTCATCTCACTCTTTAACCATATTTTTTTTCATGTTATTCCTCAACCACACACATATTGTTTTTCACCCTCATACCTCAACCACACCATATTGTTTTTCGTCCTCATACCTCAACCACACACATATTGTTTTTCATCCTCATACCTCAACCACACACATATTGTTTTTCATCCTCATACCTCACCACACACATACGTGTTTTTCATCCTCATACCTCAACCACACACATTGTTTTTCATCCTCATACCTCAACAACACATATTGTTTTTCATCGTCACTTCTCAACCACAAGATCGTCCCTCTTTAACCGCAAGTGGTGGTGTTCATCGTCATCCTTAACATAGCATACTGAAGTTCATGTCACTCCACCGTCAAACGTGTTGTTGCTCATCGTCACTCCTCAGTCACACAGGTGTTGTTGCGTATCATTGCGTATCATCACACCTCAATCACACATGAGTTGCGTATCATCACACCTCAATCACACAGGTGTTGTTGCGTATCATCACACCTCAATCACACAAGTGTTGTTGCGTATCATCACACCTCAATCACACAAGTGTTGTTGCGTATCATCACACCTCAATCACACATGGTTGCGTATCATCACACCTCAATCACACAGGTGTTGTTGCTATCATCACACCTCAGTTACACATGTGGTGTTGCGTATCTTCACACCTCAATCACACATGTGTTGAGTATCATCACACCTCAATCACACAGGTGTGAGTATCATCACAACCTCAATCACACAGGTGTGAGTATTGAGTATCATCATACCTCACCACACAGGTGTTGAGTATCATCACACCTCAAACAGGTGTTGAGTATTGAGTATCATCATACCTCAATCACACAGGTGTTGAGTATCATCACACCTCAATCAAACAGGTGTTGAGTATTGAGTATCATCATACCTCAACCACACAGGTGTTGAGTATCATCACACCTCAATCACACAATGTGGTGTTGAGTATCATCACACCTCAATCACACAGGTGTTGAGTATCATCACACCTCAATCACACATGTGGTGTTGAGTATCATCACACCTCAATCAAACAGGTGTTGAGTATTGAGTATCATCATACCTCAATCACACAGGTGTTGAGTATCATCACACCTCAATCAAACAGGTGTTGAGTATTGAGTATCATCATACCTCAACCACACAGGTGTTGAGTATCATCACACCTCAATCACACATGTGGTGTTGAGTATCATCACACCTCAATCACACAGGTGTTGAGTATCATCACACCTCAATCACACATGTGGTGTTGAGTATCATCACACCTCAATCACACAGGTGTCGAGTATCATCACAACTCAATCACACACATGTGTTGAGTATCATCACACCTCAACCACACATGTGGTGTTGAGTATCATCACACCTCAATCACACAGGTGTCGAGTATCATCACACCTCAACCACACAGGTGGTGCTGCTTTTCATCACACCTCAGTATCACACAGGTGGTGCTGCTTTTCGTCACACCTCCACCACACAGGTGGTGCTGCTTTTCGTCATACTCCACCCCAAAGACAGACGAGAGGACTGTCGTCGGCACAAGACAGCCACAGTGCAGCGCCACCATCACCACTACGTTTAGATCGAGCTTCCGAGAGCTTCCTCCCAGCAACTCTATACAATGACCCCTCCACTACCCCCCCCCTCCCTTCCCCCCGAATCCTCCCCTTCCCAGCCACCGCTAACCTAAACCTCCTCCACACTCCGCGATCAATGAAGGCCATCAACTGGCCCAGGGGGCGAAAGGGAGAACACTCCTGGCTCTCTCTCTCTGCTGCAGGGACGTACGTTCAGCCGTGCGAGGGAGGGAAGGATCGGACAGAGAGAGAGAGGTAGGAGGAAAGAATGGGGTGGAATACGGTGGGGCGGGTGGAAAGAGAAATGGGGATGATGCAACCCTTTTTCACTTCTCGCGGTCGTCTCAGGGCACAGGGGTATCTTTGTCATGATGCGGTAACCGACAGGGGGTCTTTCCCATGTTCCTTTAAAAAAAAAAAAAAAAAAAAAAAAAAAAAAAAACTACAATGTTCTATACCCTCTGGACGAAGATTCCAAATTCCAAAATTCAAGACAAGTAGAACCAAAAACAGTTTTGTTCCCAATTCCATCAAATTCCTTTAATCATACCTAAACATTCAATAAGATCCGGTTCAGAGATTGTGTGTTGTGTGTGTGTGGTGTGTGTGTTGTGTGTTGTGTGTGTGTGTGTGTGTGTGTGTGTATTATTCTGTATGTGCGAGTCCTCTTAATTTCTCTTTGGAGATAATAAAGTGTTCTTGACTTGGCTTGACTTGACTTGACTTTCAATGGACTTCCCCTTGTAGTTTCTGCTTTTACAGAAAGCCGACATTTTCAGAAGCGTTTATACAGAGCAATATTAACTTGGCGCCGTTCACTCGGCTTTGTAGTTAGCCATGCAAGACTAAGTGTTATATACCAGGGCTCGAAATTCCGATCAGTTCCGTTATCCGTGACCACAAAACCTCCAGGTAAGACATGTGGAAATGCTCTCTCCTCTTTGTCCGCTGGGCAACCGATTTTTTTTTTTTTTTACCGTGTCAGTGAAAAGGTTACTGAGCAGTCCAGATTCAGTTTTAAAAAAATCGCAACCCCCACCCCCATCCCCCGCCTTTTCCATTTTCACATCTCTCCGCACACTCCCCCCCCCTCCTGGTTTCCTCAAAACAGAACTCCAGCAGACAAGGAAGATTCGAGACAAGGAAGATTCAATTGGAAAAAAAAATCAGCAGGAAGAAAACACTATGCTTGGTCAATTTGGAAACGAGAGATCTACTTGCTTTATATTTGTAAATGCATGCAGATATGGAGTCATTTTGAAATGTGTGTGTGTGCGTGTGTGTGTGTGTGTGTGTGTGTGTGTGTGTGTGTGTGTGTGTGTGTGTGTAGTGTGAGAGAGAGAGAGAAGAGAGAGAGAGAGTTATTTTGTAGGTTTCATTCAGTCCAGTAATGTCAGTGGTGGAAACCTAACAATTCATTCTATGTTATTTCATTATACAGTTTTATACGCGTGGGGAATTTCTTCTTTATTCATACTCTGTATGTACGCTGCAGAAATACTTTTTGTCCTCTTACACCTTATCTCTCTCGCTCAAGCCTTCATCACACGTATACTGAGCACACCATCCTTGAATGATGTCCACAGACCTGGCACTTCCAGTTGTCCGTTTCAACAACCATCTATTTACAAAAGGACTGCAAGAAGAAATTTTGGGGGAACAAGTCGAATTTTTGTTTTTAATCTTCTTGTTCCCAACACAACTAAAAATTATCCAGGAATTTCTGGCCCTGTATACCAGTGAATAAACAGTCTTATGGAACAACAGGGTGTCTACCAGTTCAACCCAGTAGTGGTACAACAGCACAAACGTCTCATTGTACATTCGTCTCACCGCGCAAGTCTCACACAGTAGTCTCATGGTGGAAAGTACGGTACTTTTGTGATAAAGTGGTCTTGTGGTCGAGCAGAGAATAGTTGTTCCATGATACGATACGATAATCTCGTGGCGTGGAAGTCTCACAGAGGCGTTCAGCATAAACAGAAGTCGCAAGACCGAGCACAGTAGTCTCAAAGCACCGAAGTGCCATGGAAGAATGCAATACGGAAGTCTCCAAGGTACCATAAACTCATGGCACAGTACAGTATAGCAGTACCTCTGTAGTGTATAACATATCATTCTGATGGTACTCTAGTCCCATGGTAAAGAACAATTCAGTGGTCTCCTAACGAAGTACTGCAGTCTTACGGTACAGTAGGTCTCATGGTACAGCACTCTCATGAGCAGTACAATACAGCACCCTCGTGGAACAGAAGTTCCATGGCAGACTACAGCAGTTCGCTGATCATACCAGACTCATGGCACAGCATGTGTTCTTATCAGAAAACTGACAAACTTCCTTCGGTCTGATCGGCAGTCTGACTGTTTTACCAACAGCAGCATCCAAATCTCTTCCAGGGATGAACAGGGAGATAATGCAGAACTCTGAAGACTCTTCAGGTTATCACTGAACGCGACGCACACGAAAGAACACGAAGTTTTCACGTTCCATGTTCCAACACATCCCTGTTTGAAGTCTGCCATCATCCACTGTGGGTGAAACTATCATCACTATTGTAATCACTATCATTTCCTCACAGAAACGACTGTCTTCCTGACTACGACGAGGCAAGACCACCTATACAATGCATTTGATTGTCGATTGTACGTATCTTAACTCCCTGTCCAAAAGGTTCTCGTTCATTATTATGTTGTTTTTCATCCTGAGATGGTATCACACACCATAATATAACCTTCAACATGCGTTGGTATTACTTTCCTACTGCCTGCCATAAACACAGCATTTGCCATAACCTAACTATAAATGCATCTGTTCGAATGTCTAGTACTGACGTATCAAAAGAGCACCATCCGATCCGCAGGACTTTCATCGCACAGTTCAAACGTACAAGGCTGTAGTCCACCGTAACGTAGACAGGTGGTGGGGAAATGAACGAGAGGTAGCATTGTGCTGTGGTGTCGTGTGCGTGTGCTGCGTGAGAGAGAGAGAGAGAGAGAGAGAGAGAGAGAGAGAGAAGAGGGAGAGGAGAGAGGAAAGGGGTGGGAAGGGGGAGAAGGGAGGGAGTTCAGGAGGGAGTCGTAAAATCAAGAGGGTCTTCTCTGTCCACAGCTCTCTCTCTCTCTCCTCTCTCTCTCTCTCCTACACCACACACACACAGTCAGACACACACGGTCCACACACACACACACACACACACACACACACACACACACACACACACAAGCCACCATTTGTCTCGCCCCCATCCCTCTAAAAACAACAACAACAACAACAAAAAAAACAACAAACAAACGCCACCATCACCCCCCCCACACACACACACACACAACACCACCACCACCACTAACAACCAAGCAAAGAAATACAGACACTCCTCTTCCAAAAACGAAACAATACAAAACAACTCGCTCACACACATATACAGACACGCACGCGCGCGCGCGCGCACACACACACTCACAACCTCCCACCAAACAGCATGCATACATTCTCTCTCTCTCTCTCTCTCTCTTCCTCATC
>CM065730.1:18176609-18179109 GCA_033310375.1 Conus canariensis | reverse complement strand
ACGAACAAGACAGAGAACAACAAAGAAAGGCATGAAGAAAACGAAGAAAGGAAAAAAAAAAGAAGAAGAAAAAAAGGAGAGAAAGAAAGAAAGAAGGGGGACTGAGAAAGAAGAAAAATATAGGGAGGGAGGGAGGGAGGGAGGGAGAGAGGGAGAGAGAACAGAGAGAAAAAAGGGGAGGGGCGCGGGGGTGCGGTGGGGTGGGGGAGTACAAGAAACAAAGGAGGAGGAAAGGAAGAAAGAAGGAAAGATACAAGAAAACGAAAGAAAAGAAAAGAAAAGAAGAAAGAAAGAAAACAAAAAGAAAGAAAAAGAAAGACACTTACAAAGGCGGAAAGTATAGGAGGTGGACTGGATGAAAGGAGAAATGAACTGTGGTGAAATGAACTGTGGGCAAAGTTAAAACTGTTCTTTTTTATTTAAAAAAAAATTTTTTTTTTAGTTCTTTTCGTTATTGAATTTCTTTCTTTATTGTTTGTTTCTTTCTTTGTTGTTGTAACAGCGGTTTATAGTCTTGATGTCATTGCCAGCGTCATTGTCTGTCTTTGTGATCTTCAGCAGACAACCCCCGCACATCAGCTATCGAACGAGAAGATAACAAAACAAAGAGAGAGAGAGAGAGAGAGAGAGAGAGAGAGAGAGAGAGAGAGAGAGAGAGAGAGAGAGAGAAAGACACACACACACACACACACACACATACACGTACGCAAACGCGCGTGCGCGAATTCTGTGGTGCCAAACTGTGGGTTTTGTTTGGACTAATTTTCATATTCTTTACCAAGACATGACGTAGAATTCGTCCGTTTGGCTTTCTCTCTCGATCTTTACTTGAATGTGTGTTGTCGAATTGTCCATAAATGTTCGAAATTGCTCTGGGACTGGTTCTGAGCCCAAATGAGTGTTTAATTCAATCGGGGAGAGGGTGATGGAGGGGCGGAGGGGAGGGGAGGGGTGAGTAATCGCTGTTGTTGTTTTCGTAATTTGTTCTTTAAGCGACTCTCCTGAGAGTTAAATCGGATATTGTTTTCCTGTGTATTGTCACAATGAATTGTAAATAAAACGTTTTATCCCACCCTCCCTCTCCCCCCCCCCTCCCCGACACACGTACGCACGCACTCACACACACACACACACACACACACACACACACACACACCACACACACACACCACACACACTCCCAACCTGCGCATGTCCGTTACACACAAGCCAATGCACGCGCGTCGCTAACATACACACACACAAACATACAGGCATAGATAAACCCACATACAAAGACAAACCGCAAAAAAACCGGGTTCATCGAATTTACACAACTAAAATGGTCAATGTTCTTCCACGGCGCTTTTTTCAAAAATTTTCTATAAATGCTTTAAAATTTCATTTTCTGGCACATCGAGTCGTAAAACAATCATTTCATTTTCACATCAGCTGTTTAGTACATACATTATTCTGAAAATGCTTTCGACACTTAACACACGCCATGATGTAATCGAAAACATAGTAGTGTAGGAAAACTAAGAGAAAACACTTCCCGGGTTTTTTGGCCTATTGGCATATAGGTTACACACACAACACACACACACACACACACACACACACACACACATACACACAAAAGAATGCGCGCGCGCGCGTGCGCGCCACTTACCGATAGACAGTGAACGAAAACATCCCTTGAAGAACGACATTGTGGACGGAGTGGATGAAGTGAACCTCCCCCACCACTTCCACTCGCCTACAGCTCACACAGCACTGTCCCTGACCGTCGGCTCCACGTCACACTCGGACACCGTCCAATCCCAAGCACTGACTGTCCCCGTCCAGTGGCCGGCGACCACTCTACCTGTCAATCACAACCTGCTGGGCTCAAGTCATCCTGCCCCTGTGGCCGCAAGTCAAGTCACGTGACTCCGACGCGGCATGGGGTCGGTCAGCCGCTCGCTCGGCTGGCCGTCATGGAAGTGACCGTCGACTCGATCCGCATCACACACACTTGCCAAAGGTCGGCGAGGCGAGAGGGGTCATGTTCCGCCGAGCCACCACCACCACCTCAAGTCTCTGAACTCCAAAAGGCTTCTTGACTTCCCTCACCACCCCACAGATTGGGACCAGGTCTGCTCCTCGCAATCGGCGAGGAAGATTCAGTTCACACCGAAAGCCGATCATCCGAGGCAGGAAACCCGTTGTTCACTGTGTGACGACCATCTTCACTTCAATGCCTTCGTTGGTGGACGACGCGTGGTGTCCTTTTTGGGTTACTTACTACGTGAAGGACCTTTTAGAGTTACAAACGAACGAGGTAAGTGCGCCCCCCCCCCCCCCTCCCACCGTCCTCCCCCACCCCCGACCCCCAATAGTATTTTTCGTTTTGTGAAATGCACTAAATATCAGTTTATCTCTTTTCATGATGGTTATTTTCTCTCGAAACAACACACCTGATGGACACAGACCCGATGTAGACTGACCTGTATCCATATCTATCGATTAAAGTTGTGTT
>CM065730.1:18166609-18174109 GCA_033310375.1 Conus canariensis | reverse complement strand
CCAACAACAACAACAACAACAAAAACAAACACACACACACACACACACACACAAACGCGAGCGCACGCACATACACACATACACTCACTTAATCCCTCACTCGCGAATGAGAGAGAGGGATAGCAGGCAAAAGGATGGGAGGGGAGAGAGAGAGGGTGGACGGAGGGGGGGGAGAGGGGGAGAGAGAGAGAGGGGGGGACGGAGGAGAGAGAGAGAGAGAGAGAGAGAGAGAGAGAGAGAGAGAGAGAGAGAGAGAGAGAGAGAAGATTCATTACTTATTCATTCCTTAATCTCGTGTGAGGATTTGTTTGTTTATTCATCGCGTGCCTCAATTTCCTGACATTACGTCTGGGAACAGATCACTGGGAAACAATTCAATTCACATTATATTCATGAGCTGCTTCTTCTATTTCGTTCCTTTCGGGGGAGGGAGACAAGAGAGAGAGAGAGAGAGAGAGAGAGAGAGAGAGAGAGAGAGAGAGAGAGAGAGAGAGAGAGGCGGGAGGAAATAAGCAATGAGAGAGAGAGAGAGAGAGAGAGAGGGAGGGGGGAGTGGGAGCAAGCAGGCGAGCGAGTGAGCGAGAGAGAGAGAGAGAGGGAGGGAGAGAGAGGGGGTTGGTGGGGGAGAGCTGTTCATCATTTATTCATTCTTCAATCTAGCGTGCAGATTTTCTGTGTCTGTATGGTGTGCCTCAATATCCTAGAAAACCGTTTGGGAACAGATCACCGGAAAACAAATTTCGTTTACGTTACATTCATCGGCAGCTTCTAGTTCCTTCCTAAGGGACGAGACAGCGACGGAGCGACAGCAACAGCGTGAGAGAGTAATAATATAAGGGTGTGTGGGGAGAGGGGTGTGTGAAGAGAGGGAATGGGGGTGCAGAGAGAGAGAGAGAGAGAGAGAGAGAGAGAGAGAGAGAGAGAGAGATGACCATCATCGTCGTCAAGGGCAGACAGAGTGGCAGTACACCCACAGGGGACTTCACTCCATCCAAACAGCCCTCAGCCACAGTCTAGTCGGTCCAGTGCCACTGTTCAGTCCTCTACCTTGTCATCGTTTGTGTCCTACCGTCAACCCAGCGTGTCACGCACGGGCGCTGTTTATCAACTTGAAGACTAGGCTGTTGGGCAGCCCATCTGTATAGCACACAACGGCATTCTGGGGTACCTCCCTTCCACAACTGTTTCGGAAGACACCGGGTGGCTGTGCAGTGAACTGTCAACTGATCATCTCTCTCTCTCTCTTCTCTCTCTCTCTGATGGTTTAGTCATTAGAGCACATAGCCCTCATATCAAAAGGGCGATAACATCTAAAAAAAATTTATCATAAAGGCTAGCAACATCACGCGTCCGTACAGCAAGATAGCGTCGCTTCTCTTCACTGGAAAGAGAACACTAACATAAGATGAATCGCTCTCTTTCTCTGATGATATTAATAAGCAAAAACGAAACACACATGGCTGATCATAAAATTTTCTTCGGTATTCATAGCAGACGGAGATCACTGAAAACAGAGCACTACGAAACAATGAACTTCATCTTCCACTGATTCTTTACAATGGAGACAGAGCAGTTCATTGTAACTTGCATTTCTGAAGCGATTGGCATGTACCTTAAAGGTCTACTTTAGAGGTTTTCGATAATTGGTCAGCTTATGCAGAAATATGAAATGTTTGATAAATTGGTAAAATAAACATCCGATTCGCTCCCGATCACACGAAATCGATCCGCGAAAGTGGGCATTTTCACCTGTAATCAAGAAAACGGGAGGTAATCAACTAAATCTTGGCATGGCTTAACTGCTCTTGGATGTGACGTCACATGAGTGTCGGCGACGGCGACAGAAAGCGATTCTGATGGTTCTTGTACATATTGCTCGGTATTTAATTTATCATGTAAAAGCAGTGAGTATGACTGCGACAGCCAATGGGACTCTGGGGATGTTTCTGCAAGGCCTTTACCTTATCAGTTTGAACGCTAAGTTCTTTTTACCACGTCAGTTCCAGCTGCACCACGGAAACGAGCTATTCAGTTCCAGCTGGACGCCCGAACACAGCATTCCGAAGGAGTACGGACTTTACCGAAGTCTCGAGGGAGGCTACCGACCGACTTCTTGATGCGATCACGCGTGGACGGCGAGCGGAGGTTCTCCTTCCTCAAGCCTTAACGTGTTCATTCAATTTAACAGGTGTGATCTGTCCATAGATAAGAACAGAATAAACGTGCGACTATTGTACTCATCTGTACGAGCTCACCACTCCGCCTTCAAAGTATACGCGCACAATGCAGACGAAGTTTTTAAGCCACTCGAACGGGCTTGGCAACTGTCGGAATAGTTCGTTCCCGCGGTCCAGCTGGAACTGACGTGGTAAAAAGAACTTAGCGGCCCGGCATGGTTGCACGAACCGAATCCGCTTCTTTCGAGTATCTGGATCAGATGGAAATGTGTGCAAAGAATATCCGTCTCCTGCTGAGCTGCTGCACTCGCCTACAGCACAATATCTGCCACCCCCTCGTGACTTTTTAGGCTGTGGGGGATCGCAATTCGTGTTGATTTCACTTGCCGTTGGCTTGTTGTGTAGGTCGCGGCGGAAGGCCAGTCCATCAAGTGACGTCACGGTTTTCGGTCTACCGCGCGGGGTTTGAACAGGTGTGCAAAAGTCGTTTTTTATCATTATAATTCTTCCGGCGATTTTTTTTTGAAAAATGAATACCATACTATAGTTATATGACATGTAGACCTGTTTTTAACACATTATCGAAAATCTCTAAAGTAGACCTTTAACTTCAGTGATTCCAAATCTACATTTAGGAACAGCAGATCGTACATGCCTGTTAACATCAAACCAAATATACTTTTATCTATACATGAGAAACATGAAACTTTGTATTCATCAACACCTGCTGCTTGATAGAATATGCCTTTCCATGTTTGTCGTCTGCTGTAACTCCATCTTTTGTCGAAGTGTTTGCACAAACGTGCTCTCTTCTCCTCTCCCTTGATGTTTCTACCCCCAGAACTCCGGGGACCACACTTGCTGTGATCTTTGCGGTGTGGGACCGTTTTCAATTCCACCACTGAGGTAGCCACATCCCGTCTTCGGAGATCGGCCAGCTGATGATGGGAGCCCCGTGGCACACAGCCCTGAACCCCCTTCCCTATCCTTCTCCCCCCCCCCCCCCCCCACTTCAAAAAAAAAAAAAAAAGCCCCGAGCATTCCGCAAGGATCCTCTCTTCCAACTCCCCCCCCCCCCCCCCCCTTCTCCCTGGGAAGCAGCAGTACAATTCTCGGCCCACCCACAGCCCTCTGTCTTCAGTCCTGCGCAACATGACAGAGGGGATTATGTCATCAGACCACTCCTTTGGGTTGGTCACGCTGACTTTTCTTTTCTTTCTCGTCCGCCGGTAGAGAATGAAATCCTCTCCCATCGCCTCCCCCCCCCCCCCCCCGGCCCCCTTCCCCTCCCAACCCTACTCCGCCAGGGCCCAGGCAAGGGGGGGGAGCGGGGGGGGGGGGGGGGTCGCCCCTGGCCTCAGACACCGGCAGTGGTTACTAATGGCGGAGTTGGGGGCTGGGAGCGTTTAGTAGTAGTCGTCAATTATTTGCAGCTGATTAGCTCGTTAGTGGGGAAACCAGCGCCACCCTGCACACCTGCCCCCCCCCCCCCCCCCCCCCCCCCCCGCTCAACCCTGCCATAGCCGGGAAAAAAAAATGATTGCCCCTCTCTCTGTGTCTTTTATCTTTCTTCTTCTCTCTGGCGCGTCTCCCCCTCCCTCCCTCCCTCCCTCAGTCCATGCTTTCAAACTCACGTCTCCCTCTTCCTCTCAAATCGCTAAAATGACTTGCGGTTGTGTAAAAAATTGTTTCCTTGGGTGCTCTAACCCCCTCCCTAAACCCCTCTCACCCCAACTGCAAACACCCCCCCGTTCCGACTCCCTTCCCTGAGAGAAGAGAGAGAGAGAGAGAGAGAGAGAGAGAGAGAGAGAGAGAGACAGTGCGTGCGTGCGTGCGTGTGTGTGTGTGTGTGTGTGTGTGCGTGCACGCACGCACTTCTGAACTCGTTTCCCTCCCTCTCAAATTGCTTACTGTCTTGTGTTTGTGTGGAGATATGTTTTTTCCATCTCAGAGCCACAGTGCTTCTTTTACAACATCTTTCCGTCACACCCCCTTCTCCTTCCCCTCCTCACCCCCCCCCCCCCCAATTTCCCCTTTTATACACACGAATATACCCCCACCCCCTCACATACATTATACCTCCCTCCTCCTTGCTCTACCTTTTTTTTTTCTTCTCATGGTCTCATGACTGTCTGTCTGTGCGGTGGTCTCTGTGCTTGGTTGCCAGTCTCTTTTATTCCTTCTTCTCTCTCTCTCCTCTCTCTCTCTCCTCTCTCTCTCTCTCTCTCTCTCTCTCTCTCTCGGTGTGATATGAAAGGCGAACTGAAAAATTCTCATTCCCTCTTCGAACTTTCTCCCCTCCCTCCTTACATCTCTCGAGTCCCTGCGAGCTGTAAATGCTGATGGAGATATCTCATTCACTCCTTCTCTCCCTCTCTCTTTCCCCTCCATCCCTCTCCTCCTCACCATCTCCTTCCCTGTGTGATGTAAAGGCTAATATGGGGATATCTGTCTCATTCTCTCTCTCTCTCTCTCCCATCTCCTCACCATCTCCTTCCCTGTGTGATGTAAAGGCTAATATGGGGATATCCGTCTCATTCACTCCTCTCTCTCTCTCTCTCTCTCTCCCTCTCTCCCCCTACCTTTTCCCTTGCCTCCTTCCGTCCCTTTCTCTCTCTCTCTTTGAGCGCTCTAACGGCCAGAGGAGATACCATGTCCTTCACTCCATTTCTTTTCATTTCTGTCTCCCTCTCTGTGTGTTCCGAGGGCTGAAGCAAATACGACCTTATTCACATCGTTTCTCTTTATCCCCCCCCCCCCCTCTCTCTCTCCCCTCTCTCCAAGTGTGGTGTCACGGATGAAAGAGATGTAATAAAATTCATTACTCTCTCCTCTCGTCCCTCCCTCTGCCTCCCTGTGTGCTGTAACGGCTGAAAGAAATGTAGTCTCTCTCTCTCTTCTCTCTCTCTCCTCCCCTTGCTGCCATCACCCCCACCCTCCCCTTCCCTGTGTCTGTGGTACTAATTGAAGATTTGTAACATTCAGTCCTTTGATTTTAAGGCGAAGGATCATCTACTCCTCTCTCTTTATCTTGCACCCCCCCCCCCCACCCCGACTTTCTCCTCGTGTGTGTAAGACTGGCATCATTTACTTCTCCCTCCGTCTGTCCCTTTCCCTATGTGCTGTTTAGTTTCATTCATAACTCTCATCTTTTCATCCCCCCCCTCTCTCTCTCTCTCTCTCCCCATGCAAGCATTCATGGCTGAAGACTCGTTCACTCCTCAGTTCCTCTCTCCCATCTCCATTCACTCCCTCATTTTTTCCTTACTCTCTCTCTCTCTCTCTCTCTCTCTCTCTCTCTTTCTCCCATGCAAGCATTCATGGCTGAAGACTCGTTCACTCCTCAGTTCCTCTCTCCCATCTCCATTCACTCCTCTCATTTTTCCTTCTCTCTCTCTCTCTCTCTCTCTCTCTCTCTCTCTCTCTCTCTCTCTCTGTTACACTGGCTGAAGGAGATGTCACGGAGCGTTTTCTCAACCACCACATCATATTTGTCCTTTCACCAAATCAATAAAGGCATCCAGCATTACCAGTGGAAAAAAAAAATCCCGCTTGCCCCTCCCTCGCTCTGTGTGTGTGTGTGTGTGTGTGTGTGTGTGTGTGTGTGTGTGGCGCGCGCGCGCGCGCGCGCGCGCCGTAAGTGCATGCGTGCGCGCGCGCGCGCGCGCGTGTGATGCTGTGTTGTTTTGTGTCATGTTGTGTGTGGTGTGGTATGGTGGTGGTGTGGTGGTGGTGATGGTGTGTGGTGAGTGTGTGTGTGTGTGTGTGTGTGTGTGTGTGTGTGTGTGCGCGTGCGTGCGTATGTGTGTGTGTGTTATGCACGAGGGTGCGCGCGTGTTTGTGTGTATGCTGTTTGTGTGAGTGTGTGTGTGTGTGTGCGCGTGCGTGCGTGAGTGCTAGCGTGCGTGCTGTGTTGTGTGTGTGTGTTGTGTGTGTGTGTGTGTGTGGATGGTGTAGAGAGAGAGAGAGAGAGAGATAGAGACAGAGAGAGAGAGAGAGAGGAGAGAGAGAGAGAGAGAGACAGACAGACAAGACAGAGACAGAGAAAAGAGAGAGAGAGAGAACGAGCATATGCAGGCGCACACGTTTTTCGCAAGATCCAAGCCCTCCTCTCCCCCCATCTCCCATCCCACCTTTCCCAGCCCTCCTCTCTCCTCAGTAGCCACCGACATCGATTCTTCTCCAGGCGTCCCACCGTCTGGCCCACTTAGACAATAACCACATCACGCCAATTCACCTCTCCGCCTTGTTTTCTTACCCCTCCTCCCCTCCCACCTCCCTCCCTCTCCCAACCCCTCCCAGGAACAGTGTGGTGGTGAGACGACGAAGGCGTGTGGAGATAGTGGGGGTAGGGAAGGCGGGGGGGGGGGGGGGGGGTTGGGGGGAGGATGGGGGGGGGGGGAACAAATGTGTGGCTGAGATCAACAGTCAACATCAGTCTCTTCGCTCCGGCTACCTCGGCAGTGGTCCATGCAGCGTTAAGACAAGACTCCAGTCACTGACAACATCGTGGAGAACCGACTGCCACAGTGGACAGCTCAACATGATAGACAGAAGGTCACAGTGGACAGCTCAACATGACAGACTGAAAGCCACAGTGGACAGCTCAACATGACAGAAGGTCACAGTGGACAGTTCATGCAAACAATGACAGCAAGACAGCAGCACAGTGGACAGCTAAACACGACAGACAGGTTACAGTGGACATTTAAAATCACGGATGACGTCAAGACTGGAGACAGAGGGCCACAGTGGACAGTTAACCATAGATGATAAATTATTAAAAATGGGACAAAGAAGACAAATAAATGTGGATGATGTCAAGACTGAAGACAGAGAACCACAGAGAACAGTTCATCATGGATGACGCCAAGAGAGGAGACAGACGGCCACATAGAACAGTTAACCATGATTTGACGTCATGAGTGGAGACAGCTGGCCACAGAGAACAGTTAACCATGGGATGACGTCATGAGTGGAGACAGCTGGCCACAGAGAACAGTTAACCATGGGATGACGTCAAGGGTGGATACAGACGGCCACAGAGAACAGTTAACCATGGGATGACGTTAAGAGTGGAGACAGACAGCCACAGAGAACAGTTAACCATGGGATGACGTCAAGAGAGGAGACAGACAGCCACAGAGAACAGTTAACCATGGGATGACGTCATGAGTGGAGACAGACAGCCACAGAGAACAGTTAACCTTGGGATGACGTCAAGAGTGATACAGACGGCCACAGAGAAAATTGACCACGGCATGACATCATGAGTGGAGACAGACGGCCACAGCGGTCAAACGTGCATGACGTTACGAGTGGA
>CM065730.1:18159109-18164109 GCA_033310375.1 Conus canariensis | reverse complement strand
AACCATTCCGACTCCAACATACAAACACACTTCTGTCTCTTTCTGCCTCGATCCCTCCTCTCCCCCCCCCCCCCTCCCTTTCTCTCTCTCTCTCTCTCTTTCTCCCTAACTCTCTACACCCTCTCTTTCCCTCTTTTTCTGCCCCCGTCGCCCCCCCCCCCCCGCCTCCCCCCCCCCCTCCCGAACCCTATGTGGTAGAAAAGGTCTAATCATTAAACCATTCCCACTGTGATTCATTCTCTCTCTCTCTCTTCTCTCTCTCTCTCTCTCCCTCCCTCCCCCCCCCCTCCATTCCTCTCCCTCCCTCCCCCCTTATGTTGGATTCTCCCAATCGGCTCTCAATCATAAAAATGTCTGACATTAATGGAGCTGGCTTCCCCCCAGCCATCATATTGATTACAGCCATTTAGCTTGGGGAGGGGGGGGGGGGGGGGGAGGGAACCTCGCCTGAACCAAAAAAAAAAAAAAGGGCTCTACTGGTTGCAAAAAAGAAAAGAAAAGAAAACAACATTCAGCCGCCTCACTGTAACACAGGAAGATTACAACGCCGGTAACTGGACCAAATGATACCCTGAACACAACAACCTGCCTGCAAGAAAGACAGAAGGACACACAGAATGAAGGGGGGGGGGGGGGGGGGGGGGGGGGGGGGGGGGGGGGGGGACAGGGAGGTGTGGGGATTTTTTCTTTCTTTTCCTTTTTTTTTCTTAAAGATCTGGGGTGAGGGGTGAGGTCGGGGAGGACAGAAAGACTAAACAAGAGAAAAACAAAGGAAGAAAAAGAGATTCAGAGATTTAACGAAACGTCGATCGGACACCGATAGTCAGACTGGACAGACAGAAGGAAGGAAGAGAGAGAAGTTACGACAGGAAAAGAAAGGCGCGGCTCGCGACTCGCACACTGCCGGCTCTATCACCACTTTGCACGGACAACTGGACTGCTAGGACCACACCTCCACAGCCCCGCCCTCCTCTTTCACTCCCCCCTGGCCCCTTCCTGCGTGTTCTAAATCACTCGGATCTGCGCCAACAGCTTTGATAAGCTATTCGATCCCCCGTCACATGGGGTCTCCCATCACCGAGGTCCTGACCCCATCATTTGGAATCGCCACCACACTGTGTAGACAGTCCTAACACCCTAACACTGACCTCACAGTCGTCAACCTTTGTGATCTGTCCGAATGCCTTAGTAATGACCACATAATTTGAGATTACCCAGCCCAGTTCAACCTTTGTCTCAACCCGAACACCTTAACACTGATCCCCATCATTAGCAGTGACCACTGCAGTGTTAACGTCTGTCAACTGTCTGCTAACCCTGACGCTGACACTCAGGGTACCCACTGGAAAGTTAAACCTTTGCTAATCTCAATTATCCAATGGGTTTACAACCACAGTGTTCAACGTTTGCCCAAATATCCACTGATCCCGTCTCATCTGAGGTCACCACTGGACTGTTTCAACTTTACTAGGAAAGCCTTCTTCAACCATAATATCTAAATGCTGTGTCTATTATTCTGACCTGACTTTTTAATGTACTGCATGCATAACTGTATTGTTTACGCTTGAACCGATGAACTTGATAAGTGCGCCTGTGTCGGTATGTGTGTGTGTGTGTGTGTGTGTGTGTGTGTGTGTGTGTGTGTGTGTGTGTGTGTGTGTGTGTGTGTGTGTGTAGAGAGAGAGAGAGAAACACATGTTAGTGCGAGTGTTTGAGTGTGTGTTGAGCGCAATGAGTTGATCCCAAGAACTGTGCTATATAAAATCCATACATTATTATTATTATTACTAACAGCATGATTTCGGGGTCACCAACGGACAGTTCAGTCTTTATCAGTATCCCAGACACCCTTATACCGACCCCATCGTTCGGGGTTGAACTGTGTATCTGCAAACTGCCCAGTTACCCTCAAACTGATCCCACTGTCTGGGATTGCCACCGGAACGTTCGATCTTTGTCAACAGCTCATAGGCCTAACTCTGACCCCCATACTTGGGGTTACTACAGGTCTGTGCAACCTTAGCCAACAGCCCAACTGTTCTAATAGTACCCACCACTTGTGGTTACTACAGGTCTGTTCAATCTTAGCCAAATCCCAATTGTATTAACACAGTACACATCACTTTGGGTATGTATCTGCTGATCCGTTCAGCCTTTTCCACCAACCCACCTGCATTAACACTGGCTCCGTCATTTGGGGGTAACCAACCACCTTCTATGAAGAGCTCAATTATTCGTTACACACTTATCATGCACTGGGGGTCACTTCTACAGCATTCAATCTTTATTCAAAGTACTACTACCACAGCACACTATCACTGAGGGTTAACGTTCAACCCATGTCACCAGCTCCATTATTCAAACACTTTCACCATGTCTGGGCTTACCGCTAGCGAGTTCGATCTAAATCAACTGCTGAATCAGATGGATATTTACTCCATCATTTGGGGGTCACCACTGGGATGGTCAATGTGGAGATCTGACCTGCCGTTGACACTAACCCCATCATTTGCGGTCGCCCCTGGAGAGTTCAGCCTACGTCCCTCTCACATCGATCCGCATCAAACAAGAGTTAGTCGTTACCGCTGGAGCGTTCAACCTCTGCCAACAACTCAATTATACCAGCACTGACCCTGTCACATGGGTGTTGAATTCGTATCACATCGCCCACAGCCCAGCTACGCTGGGGGCTGTATCACATCGCCCACAGCCCAGCTACACTGGGGGGCTGTATCACATCGCCCACAGCCCAGCTACACTGGGGGGCTGTATCACATCGCCCACAGCCCAGCTACACTGGGGGGCTGTATCACATCGCCCACAGCCCAGCTACACTGGGGGCTGTACCACATCGCCCACAGCCCAGCTACACTGGGGGGCTGTATCACATCGCCCACAGCCCAGCTACACTGGGGGTTGTACCACATCGCCCACAGCCCAGCTACACTGGGGGCTGTATCAAGGATGACATCAAATTTAAAAAAAAAAAAAAACTTTGCCAAACTGAAAAGAAGAAGAGCTGGGTAAAACACAATCACCGAAACGAAAATCATAAAAAAAGTTGCTGTTTCCACAATGCACGTGCCAATGAGACCCTAATATGAGAAGCGGGGGAGGGAGTATGGGGGGAGGAAGGGGGGGGGGGGGGCTTTAATTCGATCAGAAGGGGAGAAAATATCATCACCTGGAACATCTCCCAACAGGGGCTCTAAGGAGTCGACAATGAAATGCTTGAGTCTGATGTCATTTCACCCCGAATCCTAGTACTCCATGAGATGTTTTACTACTGGGCAGCAGCGTCCATCAATGTCCACAACTTCTTCACCGAACGCTGCCATTTAGGTGGTGTTAGGTGTTATCAGGTCTGTCATGGCTGACTGACCACTTCAGGTGGTGATAGGTGTTGCCAGGTCTGTCATGGCTGACTGACCACTTCAGGTGGTGATAGGTGTTGCCAGGTCTGTCATGGCTGACTGACCACTTCAGGTGTTGCCAGGTCTGTCATGGCTAACTGACCACTTCAGGTGGTGATAGTGTTGCCAGGTCTGTCATGGCTAACTGACCACTTCAGGTGGTGATAGATGTTACCAGGTCTGTCATGGCTGACTGACCACTTCAGGTGGTGTTAGGTGTTGCCAGGTCTGTCATGGCTGACTGACCACTTCAGGTGGTGTTAGGTGTTGCCAGGTCTGTCATGGCTAACTGACCACTTCAGGTGGTGATAGATGTTACCAGGTCTGTCATGGCTAACTGACCACTTCAGGTGGTGATAGGTGTTGCCAGGTCTATCATGGCTGACTGACCAGGTGGCGTTACCAGGTCCATTATCACCGAATAATGACTTCAGGTGATGTTGTCAGGTCTATCATCATTAGCTGTTGACTACCGCATGGCGGTGTTACCGGTTCTGTCGTCACTGAACACCGACAGGTCGGCGGCAAGGTCAGAGCCGTGTTGTCAGGTCTGCTGTCCAGATATCACACCACAGCCGATCAGCCGCCAGTATACACCTCAGCTTGGTTTGTTAAGCCTAGACAGAAACTAACCTCCTCGGTGTTCACCATCAAGGCAGATTAGTTTGCACTGTCCGATGAATTAGGCCCAATCCGCAGTCACAAAGTTGGAAGCTTATAACCACACAAATCTTCAGCCTGCCACTCGACAGCTTCAGCCACTCCAATTCTCATCTTACATAACTTGGCAGCTTAACAAGCCAAAATCCTACGCTTAATATTTGGCAGCTTAAATCATCCAAATCCTCCTGGCAGCTTAAGTAGCCCAAATCCTAGGCTTGACACTTGGCAGCTACGATCGCCCCAATCCTCAGCCTACCACTTTGGCAGCTTAATTTCACCCCAATCCTCAGCCTACCATTGGCAGTTGAAATCACTCACCTCCAATCCTCAGCCCTAGCACTTTGGCAGCTACAATCACCCCAATCCTCAACCTACCACTTGGCAGCTAAAATCACCCCCAATCCTCAGCCTATCACTTTGGCACTAAAATTCACACCAAACACCAGCCTACCACTTGGCAGCTAAAATCCCCCAATCCTCAGCCTAGCACTTTGGCAACTTAATTCACCCCAATCCTCAGCCTAGCACTTGGCAGCTAAAATCACCCCAATCCTTCAGCCTATCACCGACAGCTAAAATCACCCCAATCCTCAGACTAGCATTTGACCGCTAAAATCACCCCAATCCTCAGCCTAGCACTTGGCCGCTAAAATCACCCTAATCCTTAGCCTAGCACTTGGCAGCTACAATCACCCCAATCCTCAACCTAGCACTTGGCAGCTACAATCACCCGAATCCTCAGCCTAGCACTTGGCAGCTACAATCACCCCAATCCTCAGCCTAGCACTTGGCAGCTACAATCACCCGAATCCTCAGCCTAGCACTTGGCAGCTACAATCACCCCAATCGTCAGCCTAGCACTTGGCAGCTACAATCACCCCAATCCTCAGCCTAGCACTTGGCAGCTACAATCACCCCAATCCT
>CM065730.1:18136609-18156609 GCA_033310375.1 Conus canariensis | reverse complement strand
TCTCTCCACCGACTTCCTTTTTCTTTCTTTCTTTTTTTTTTTCGTAAATAATCTCTCATAGTTCACCAGTTTTTTGTGTGTGCATAATTGTAGTGAACGGATCCGGACCTGGCCCAGGATCCGGATCAGCAACAAAAATCCGTGAGTTTGTCCTTGGACCACGTTCCATCTTCCAATCAAGTTTTGTTGAAATCTGTTCGATCGTCTTGCGCATCGTGGCATCAAACAAACAACCACTGCCTCCTTGGCAGGGGCAGGCTGAGATTAGCAACTAAAACAACCAACCAACCAATGTTAGGCAGGCACTCAAGGTCTGACCAGCGCGTTGGGCTAATGCGTAGGTCGGACATCTGCTAAGTCGTAGCCACGAGACCCTCTTCTTCAATTCTCTCATCTTAGTTGTTAATTCATTTATCCATCAGCTTAAAACCATGCGCAGTGTGGTCTCAAAACTTTGCGGATGTGGTGTAGCGTATATGGACTAGTCCGCACGCAGTAACGTCTCCTTGATGAAACTGAAACTGTTGTTGTTCAAACACTTTTCCTCACTTCAACAAAAGAAAATCAGGATGACATACCCCGACGAAAATAGTTGCAAGATTTTACAAGCACATCGGTACACCAGAATAACACAAAAAAAAAACAAAAAAGGATGACAAAATCTACTGAAAACTGTTGTAAGCTCCAATGAAGCACATCAGCACATCGTAATGAAAAAGTGTGGATGATCAAATCTAAAAAAAACTTTGGTACGCTCCAACAAAGCACACATCAGAATAAACAAGGTAGGACGACGAAGTCCTCTGAAGACGGTTGTATACTCCGACAAAGCACTTCAAAATAAAGAACTTCTAATGACACAGCCCACTGCAAATTGCCACGAGATCTGACAAATCACATCAGCACATTAGAATAAAGACGCCATGAGGACTTACTCCACTGAACAGTGTTGCAAAGCCTAACAAAGCACGTCAGAGGGATTGCAAGTTCGGGACATCGTCAGACCCCACTGAAAACTGTTCAAGATCCAACAACGCACATCGGTATATGAAGCCGCCAATCTGAACGCACTTGGAGAGGGGGAAAAAAAAGCAACGTGAACCCAACCAAACAACCCCCCCCCCGCCCCCCCCCCCCCCGCCCCCCCCCAACATCGTTGAAAACGACCATCAATTATTCACCCTAAACGCCGCATGATGCGACACGCCTCGACTGGAACTGTTCAGCCCACTGTAAATCACGTTGTTGAGGTGGAGGAGGAGGAGGAGAAGGAGGCAGGACAACATGGACACAGCCCGGACAACCTGGGTATGACAGACAACGGCCAACCATCAGCCCCCACCCCCCAACCCCCTTTCTCCCTCCTCCGCTCCACACCTGTCAATCGTTACGTCTGCCACCGCTCATCTCCTTCAGACAGATCCGTCACAGATGACGCTTGGGGCGCTGGTTGTTCCGGTTCACCGACCGCCTCCCGGCAGGCAAATGCCAATCAATATGAAGCCGTCAGATGCCAGTCCATACTTTAATTACGACACCATACACCACACACTCACACACGTTCGAGCACGCGCGCGTACATGCACGCTTGCACGCACACGCGTGCGCACACAGACACACACACGCCCCCCCCCCCCCCCCCACACACACACACACTCACTCCCCTGCGCAGCATCATTATCGAGACACACATGATATCGGCGTAGCCATGGATTTGCTTCTTTCTGCATGCTGTTGTGAGGGTCGTTGGTGCATCGCACTGAAGAACTGTGCACCTGTTTCCCCCAGTTCGGTCGGTTGTGCGCGAAGATCAAGGCCTTGGCCCATCATCACACCTACACCGCTGGAGCACCCTGGTGAACTGTTCTTCAACGCGGAGACCCGGCGAATCTTCGTGGATTCAAAGGAGACACAGAAAGAGGAGATCATACACACTCACCATGAAAGGCATGTCCAGGTATCAGCCTGAGGACCATCCGCCTGACCCCCCTGCTCCTCCACCACCCACCCGTCCACCACCATCCCCTCTCCTCCGCACAGCCCGGCTCAGCGACAAGACGGGTGTGGGGGTTCCACGTACAGACCACGACCTGTGTCTGCTAAATGCTCAGAGCTTCCCGTTCACTAAGTATCAAGGTCAAGACGGGAGATCAGGGCAAAATGGACATACCACTCTCATTCGACCCTCCTCCTCCAGAACCGCCCAAGTCGCGGCCAGAGCCTTTATCATTTCATTTATTCATTTTTCTTTTTAACGGTTTCCACTTTTTCCCCAACATTCTTATCGACTGGCAAAAAAGGTACCCAACAAAGCAATCTCCAAGTCGCAGCAAGCACCGAGTGTCGACTGTGTGCACAATCGCGGTCCCTTCCCCTTTGGAAAGGTGCACTCCGAAGTGCGACAGCCAACAGCACGAAGCTGAAGAGTCAACAGCTGGTCCACCTCGCAACCATCCTGTCACCGCGGTGTCATAGGGTCCTCCCCATGCACGCTGTCTGTGCCTGCTCCACAGTGAGAGCTCCCTGGTCACAACGCAGCCCTAGCTCTTGTCATGGTGGAGATGGACAACACAGGAACTGGGTCACAAACGGTCCTCCCACTTTCACAGCGGACAGTCAATCATCAACCTTTTCTCATCCTAACGTCATGTGCGAGTTGAGCGGGTTAACAGTCAATCAACTCACAGTTCCTATCAACGCCGCGTCAGCTTTGACCCGTTCACTGTGTGTCTGTCAGCCTGCAGCCATTCTTTTAGCACCGTCTCTGAGATAACCAGTTAAGATCGATCCAACCTGCAGCCAATTCATCAACGATGAGTCACGGTTGAGCAGTTGTCACATAACTCACAGCCAAATTTCAGCAGTGTCACAATTGACTAGTTAACACATAACTCACAGCCAAATTTCAGCACTGTGTCACTGTCGACCAGTTAACACATAACTCACAGCCAAATTTCAGCACTGTGTCATAGTCGACCGGTTAACACATAACTTACAACCAAATTTCAGCACTGTGTCACAGTCGACCAGTTAACACAGAACTCACAGCCAACCTATCAGCACTGTGTCACAGTCGACCAGTCAACACATAACAGCCAACCTATCAGCACTGTGTCACAGTCGACCAGTTCACACAAAACTCACAGCCAACCTATCAGCACTGTGTCACAGTCGACCAGTCAACACATAACTCAACAGCCAACCTATCAGCACCGTGTCACAGTCGACCAGTTAACCCTTAATCCACCAACAACCCACCAACAACGCCGTGTCGATGATGATCCGTTAACCGTCCCATCAGCGCATATCCATGGCATCAGCACGGCGTCGATGATCATCTGTTGGCTGTGCATCAACCCACAGCCATCCTGTCAGTGCTGAAGTGTGGGGAAGTTAACGATTAGTTCCGTGAGAATCCTCCATCTACAGGACTGCTGAGTGGCACACACCCCACCTCACGGCGATCGATGCTGTCTGCATCATTGCGTCCATCATCTCTGTTTCACCAGGAAATTCTTCCCCTCTCTAACAGCGCGCGCACGCGCGCGCGCGCACGTATGTGAGAGACAGTGTGTGAATGTGTGTGCGCGCACGCGCCAGTTCATGCGTGTGTGTGTGTGTGTGTGTGTGTGTGTGTGTGTGTGTGTGTGCGTGCGTGCGCGCGGGCAAGCGCCAGTGTGTGGTGTGTGTGTGTGTGTGTGTGTGTGTGTGTGTGTGTGTGTGTATGTGTGAGTGTGTGTGTGTGTGTGTGTGTGTGTGTGTGTGTGTGTGTGTGAGTGTGTGTGTGTGTGTGTGCATGTGTGTGCCAGAGTGTTTAACAATTAAGTAGTGGGGGAAAACAAGTGCAGGCTAACAGTGTGCCAGTGTGTGTGTGTGTGTGTGTGTGTGTGTGTGTGTGTGTGTGTGTGTGTGTGTCTGTGTGTCTGTGTGAGCATGTGTGTGCGTGTGTGCGTGCGTGCGCGCGCGCCTGTGTGTATGTATGTTTATGTGTGTGTGTGTGCGTGCGTGCGTGAGTGCATGCGAGTGTGTGTGCGTGCGCGCGTGCGTGCATGTGTGTGCGTGCGTGCGCGTGCGTGTGCTCGCTTGTGAGTCTGTCAGAGAGAGAGAGAGAGAGAGAGAGAGAGAGAGAGAGAGAGAGAGAGTTGCCACGCTTTGCACGAATGAGAACTCTCTCTACTTCTGACACGACACGATGTTGTTCTCCATACAACTGTTCCAGCCCCCCCTCGCAAAGCAGTCCTTAGGGACTGGCGCTGGCGCCCTGTTGTTGCCAAGTGGACCACTCAACCACTGCACAGCGGCTTCCGAATCAGACCCGGTCTGTCGCCTCAAGTACACTCCCAAACACCCTTCTCAACGCCACAATCACGTGAGCTTTGTGAATCCTGCACGCCCGGCCTGCCTGCCCCCTAACTTTCCACCCCCACCTTCCCCGTCTCCCTCCTATCCCTGCAACTCCATCTCGATCATCAGGAATAGTTCCAAGTGTAACAACCGCGTTTCAAGCCCCCCCCCCCCCCCCCTTTTTTTTTTTTTTCTTCTTCCCCGAGTCTAGCTAACATGTACTTTCAGAGCACGGCAAATGCTCTGAGCAACAATTGCTTTATGGGGGAAAAATACGCGCAGGTTCAGTTTCGTGGTGAGAATTATACCGTAAACGGCGGCGACAATCAATTTTTAGAGAGAGCTCACTTGTGAACGCTTGCTTGACGGGCAACACTTAGCATAGCATAAAACCCAGACAACTGGACAGTCAAAATGACTTTTTAAGGTAGCAATGACTGATGGTCACGTGAGCAAGTGAAGGAGAGCGCGCTGGTGTGAAAGAGAGAGCGAGAGAGAGAGAGAGAGAGAGGGAGAAAGAGGGAGAGAGTGAGAGACGGTGGGAAAGAAGTGAAAGAGAAGGGGGGCCTCAGCAGTGCATGATGACGCATTCAGCCCAGTGGGATGAATGGAGAGAGAGAGAGAGAGAGAGAGAGAGAACATCGGGCGGAAGGTCAGAGCACACAGGGTCATTATGGTAATAACCATTTGTCACACGATCCCCACCACTTGGCCTACATCCCCCGCCATCTGTATGGTAAGTACCACACTGCACTGCACTCCACGGCACGGCTCGGCTCTCCAGTCTTCACCATACTGTGCCGCTCTGTCCATGAACTGTGCACTGAACCACACGGCCATGCACGGGGTCCTCCTGGTGCCTGGTCCAAGTCCTGTGCACCGCACTACTGTGCCTCGCTTCATGACATCTTGCATTGTCAGTACACAGTCACGTCCTGGTGCAATTCACACCCTCTGCTGTAAATGCCTTTTACGTCAAATAAAAGACACGACATAGTTAGGGTATCTCTCCATTCTGGACTATTTCACAGGACTGTAAATTATTGCACTGAAGTGTGTTAAGAACCAAGCTGACTGTACTACATGGCTGAGCGTTGTACTATACTTCACTCCACAGTGGTGTATTGCATGCCACTGCGTTGCAGTGTAATGGGATGTGTTGAATTGTACTGGTTTTGTGTTGTTTATTGTGGCACTGTAAATCGATGCGTTGCTCTGTGCTGTATTGCACCGCACTGTGACGAGTTGCCATGCATGCGCTGCTACGTAATGTACTAGATCATCGCTAACTGAACTGCTACCATACTGCATTTCATCACACGCCAAAGCGCAGCAGGGTATTGCTCAGCTGTGTAAACGCATCGTTAATGTATTCCATACCAATGGACAATACCGCTGGCGATTGATACTCTGGCTGATTTTCGAAACTATTCTTCCTCACAGAGAATGGTGTTCCCTGTCACCCCCCCCCCCCCCCCCCCTCTCCAAATCCCTTCCTCACTTCTCCCACTGTGCGCGGTGTGTGATGACTATTTTCAACCCACAGATGTGGTGACCATCCCTACATCATTCTGACCGCTTTCTCCAAGGTGTGCTGTTGGATTTATTCCATGTCCTTCCAGGGTTGTTTACCAGCAAACGGGACCTCAGTTTTGAGAGAGGGTGGGTGGACGGGTGGTAGAACAGCGGAGCGCGGGAGGAAGGGATGGGGGTGGGGGGGGGGGGGGTGCGGGGCAACTGGGTTCTTCCAGCCTGAGCCAAATTAGGGATGTGGGTTTGGAGGGTGGAAGCACACAGTTCCCTCACTCTCACCTCTTTAACACAGGATTGTGGGTTTGGAGGGTGGAAGCATACAGTTCTCTCACTCTCACCTCTTTAACACAGGATTGTGGGTTTGGAGGGTGGAAGCACACAGTTCTCTCACTCTCACTCCTTAACACAGGATTGTGGGTTTGGAGGGTGGAAGCACACAGTTCCCTCACTCTCACCTCTTTAACACGGGATTGTGGGTTTGGAGGGTGGAAGCACACAGTTCCCTCACTCTCACCTCTTTAACACAGGACTGTGGGGTTGGAGGGTGGAAGCACACAGTTCCCTCACTCTCACTTCCTTAACACAAACAACTCGTCCATTGGCGGAACCGTCTCCGGGCTGGCCCCTTTCCCTTCCTCAGGCAGAACCGATGTGACTTGGTCCCCCGGGTGGGCGTCTAGCGACAATGCATGTCACATCCACCATCAGTTCCATGAGAAGGCTTACTATCGCAGGGCAAGGACTTTCACGGTACACGTCATTCACACTAGGTACAGGTCATTTACACTTGGTACAGGTCATTTACACTTGGTACACGTCATTTACACTAGGTACAGGTCATCCACACTAGGTACAGGTCATCTACACTAGGTACAGGTCATCCACACTAGGTACAGGTCATCCACACTAGGTACAGGTCATCTACACTAGGTACAGGTCATCTACACTAGGTACAGGTCATCCACACTTGGTACAGGTCATCTACACTAGGTACAGGTCATCCACACTTGGTACAGGTCATCCACACTTGGTACAGGTCATCTACACTAGGTACAGGTCATCCACACTAGGTACAGGTCATCTACACTAGGTACAGGTCATCTACACTAGGTACAGGTCATCCACACTAGGTACAGGTCATCTACACTAGGTACAGGTCATCCACACTAGGTACAGGTCATCTACACTAGGTACAGGTCATCTACACTAGGTACAGGTCATCTACACTAGGTCATCCACACTAGGTACAGGTCATCCACACTAGGTACAGGTCATCCACACTAGGTACAGGTCATCCACACTTGGTACAGGTCATCCACACTAGGTACAGGTCATCCACACTAGGTACAGGTCATCCACACTAGGTACAGGTCATCTACACTAGGTACAGGTCATCCACACTAGGTACAGGTCATCTACACTAGGTACAGGTCATTTACACTTGGTACAGGTCATCCACACTAGGTACAGGTCATTTACACTTGGTACAGGTCATCTACACTAGGTACAGGTCATCCACACTAGGTACAGGTCATTTACACTTGGTACAGGTCATCCACACTAGGTACAGGTCATCCACACTAGGTACAGGTCATCCACACTAGGTACAGGTCATCTACACTAGGTACAGGTCATCTACACTAGGTACAGGTCATCCACACTAGGTACAGGTCATCTACACTAGGTACAGGTCATCCACACTAGGTACAGGTCATCCACACTAGGTACAGGTCATCCACACTAGGTACAGGTCATCCACACTAGGTACAGGTCATTTACACTTGGTACAGGTCATCCACACTAGGTACAGGTCATCCACACTAGGTACAGGTCATCTACACTAGGTACAGGTCATCCACACTAGGTACAGGTCATCTACACTAGGTACAGGTCATCTACACTAGGTACAGGTCATTTACACTTGGTACAGGTCATCCACACTTGGTACAGGTCATCTACACTAGGTACAGGTCATCTACACTAGGTACAGGTCATCTACACTAGGTACAGGTCATCTACACTTGGTACAGGTCATTTACACTTGGTACAGGTCATCTACACTTGGTACAGGTCATCTACACTAGGTACAGGTCATTTACACTTGGTACAGGTCATCTACACTAGGTACAGGTCATTTACACTTGGTACAGGTCATCCACACTAGGTACAGGTCATCCACACTAGGTACAGGTCATCCACACTAGGTACAGGTCATTTACACTAGGTACAGGTCATCTACACTAGGTACAGGTCATCCACACTAGGTACAGGTCATTTACACTTGGTACAGGTCATCCACACTAGGTACAGGTCATTTACACTTGGTACAGGTCATCTACGCTAGGTACAGGTCATCTTTACCGGTTGCAGTGCTGCCACTTTTCCCCGACGGTCCCCTTCCAGCTTCATACGCTGCTGCTGCCCTGGCTGGACCTGCTCTTCCGAAGTTACTAGGCTCTCCTCCACGCTCGTCCAGCCAGACAATCCGTTTTCCTTCGTTACTAGTAGGCGTGTACTCCAGCCCTAAATCCAGACAGATGTCGTGACTCTTCCAGAGTGTGGCCCTCACTACCACCTCTCTCTCTCCAGACCAACGTTGTTTCTCTTCCGTAATCTTCATAATTCCCTGATCCCACAGATCCCACGAGACGTCGTTTCTTTTCCATGGTACCCCCCCCCCCCCCCTCTCCTAGCCGTAGTATAACTCACCCCAACGTCTGTCCAGAAGTTGTATCTCTTCCATATAGAGTACTACCATCCTGTCATCTCCCCAGAGTTACTGGAAGGTTTCTGTTCCGAAGTACACACTGATCACATTACCGATCAATAATAAGTGCGTCCAACCATCAGGCAGAACACAGGATCATACGAAGATCTACTTCGTAAATCAGGAAAAGAAAAGAAAAGAAAAGAAAAGAAAAAAAAACACTACGTTGGTATGGCCATGTAAAAAGACCCAATAGCCTTGGCTAAACGATCTTTCAGGACACTGTTGAAGGAGGGGGATGAAGGGGAAGACAGGAGAAAAAAAAAACAAAAACCAACGATGGATTGACAACACTGGTGAGTGGAACACATCTGCAGAGACCCAGTCCCTGGCACACAAACCGACAGCACTGGAGGAACCTGCTCTCAAGTGTGACTGCCTAGTGACTCCCCACGGAGTTATGGGAGGAGAGAAGAGATTCCGAAACAAACTCCTTAGCACCTAGCCTGGAATCGTCTCTCTCCACAATATAACTCTTGTCCACAGCATACTCAACCCCCGTCCGGAAGTCGTTTCTCTTTCACAGTACAACACCCCAAACCCCTAGCCAGTGGTCATTTCTCTTTCATCGTACACCACACGACCACACTCCACCAGCAGTTGTTTCGCTTTCAATGTATATCCCATTCTATCTTTGTCAGGGGTCGGATTTTTTTCCACTATATATTGCGCACCGCCACATCTAGCCAAGGATCGTTTCCCTATAACTGCACACCTCTAAGCCTGGTGAGGATGAGTTAGTGGAGAGGATCCGTCATATTGCGGACAGGTACTCATTTAGTGAACAGCTACCATGGCGGCTTACGCGAACATCACGTCATTTCCCCCATCCTGCCCCTGGGGTGAACAGGAAAGGTCAAAGATGGACAGACAGAGAAACAAGGCAGAAATTACTGGGGAACAAGGAGAGAAGGCGGAAGTCGAAAAGGAGGATAAACGAGTGGAGCACAACAATGCCAGGCTATGACGCTGGCATTACGGGGTGGGGGTGGGGTGGGGGTGAGGGGCAATGACAGACGTCAGTATAGATCTGTACACAGTGCCACAACAATCACACGACAAACTACCACGGTCCCTTCCCCGATCCTGCCTTCCGGCAACCCACTCCCACTACACCCAAACGCCCCCCCCCCCCCCCCCCCCCCGCCTCGCCCCTCCGTACCAACAATGACAGCAAATGATTTCTTATCAAACCATACATAACAGTCACTGACAGCAAGAGTCTTCTATCTCTGTGCCCCCCCCCCCCCCCACACACACACTCCTTCCATCCCCTCCCCCCTCCCCCGACTCTCCCCTCCCCCCCCCCTCTTTCCACACACACAAGGGGACGGGAGGAGGGCGGGGGGCGGGAAGGAGGGTGGTGGTGGTGGTGGTGGCGGAGAACGAGAGCTGTCAGCCGCCGAGGGACCCTTAACATGAATTCACAAGGACTTTCCGCCCACAGACCTCGCGCCCACCAATCGGCCATTAGTCAATGGCATCGTTTCTCAACAACAACAGGAGAAAAAAAAAAACAACTCCCTTCTCCATCCCTGTGCAGCATAACATTATCATTACTTTCAGAAACAGAAATGAATCAATATCCCCTCACCCTACCCCCTTTCCCTCCCATCATTTCTTTTTTCCTTTTTGGTAATGTGAAAAAAAAAAGGGGGGGGGGGGGGGGGGAGTAAAAGAAGGAAGAAAAAGAGAACGGGAACGAAAGCGCATTCACTGCGGAGAGAGGAGCCACTCTAAACGAGACCCGGCGAAGTTCCGGTGAAGACGGAAGTGCGAGGGGAGTGGTTATTAAACAAAGGCCTCATTTCCCCGTTCATTAGCATAGCGGGGCGTGGCGCCGGTCCACGGCGGAAATGACGACGCGTTTGGCCCGGAAATGTGAGAAATGGAGATGAAGCGTCTTTGTTGGAGACGGAACGGGACCAGAATCAAGTGGACTCGTTATGCCCCAAATGTTGCCGATTGTGAAGGGCATTTCACAATGGAGCGCAACTGTTCTCTAATAGCTGAATTATGGCTTCTGCAACACTACTAGTGTGCTCCCGATCTTAAAACTTGGACTGGCAACGATTTCTTCTTCTTCTTCTTCTTCTTCTTCTTCTTCTTCTCCTCTTTTCCTTATTAGTACAGGAAATGAACGACGAGAATGACCAGCTGAGACAAAAAGGTACCGCACAAAAGATTCACACTTCCAACACAGTCCTGTATAACATCCACACAGTATAGTATAGGGAGATGAAATATAGGTTACAATTACGTCCTAAGAACACGATTCAAGTAATTGTATTTCTTCCAGAAGCTACACAATGATAATCGTTGCAGTGTCTTGGAAAGTCAAGTAAAGTCATGTTTTGTAGCCCCAGCCCACAGAGGGTTTCTTACGGAAGGAAATGCCAAGACTGGAAATCAAAACCATGCTCTTAAACTAAGAGAGCCGTCTAAAACGAAGTGTATCACCAGCCACGTTATCATCCCATCAAATGAGGGATTAATCAGAAATACGTACCAAACATTTTTTTTAAAAATCACATTATATCTGAAACAAAGTCTATCACCAACCATATTATCATCACATTAAATGACGGCGAGAAAAAAAAAAAGTCACCAAAATTAAAAACCACATCATATCTTTAACAAAGTCTATCACCATCCATATTCATCAGATTATCAAATGGGAAAAGGAAAACAAAACAAATAAAAAACTAAACAAAACAAACAAAACAAAACAAACACACACACACACACACACACACACACACACACACACCAACAGAACACCACCACCAACCACCACCACCATCACACAACAACAAAAACACACCCACACACAATTAGGTGGAATATCTGGGAATAAGTTCTCGATTGAACCCGCAGTAAAATGCTTTGCTTGTAGTACGCAGTCCAACACACGATTAAGATGTGCAGTGGAAAGTGGTTTGTCACTAGTGACGCACCATGCAAGATAGGTGTATCCAGCAAGATAACAATGAGTAAAACAGGTGTGACTGGCGTGTCATATGCACAACGCCCGTATCCTCCGTGCAGTTTCTGGAGGCAGTTGGAAGAAATTATTTAAATTTCTAACGGATATTAAGGGGTTAATCACCAGTGTGTGAGCTCCTGTTCTCTTGTTAGGAAGAATGTCCGACTTACCTTCAGATTTTCGGCATGAGGTCAGGAATAGGGAATGGATATTTTGGGCTTGTGGCATTTCCTGGCAAGACTGAATGCCAGCATGCCCTGGAACCGCCGCATAAACGATACTGCTACCAAAGCACCATCGTGTGTGACAGAGGCGTGCAGTGAAACGAGATCCAAAGAGCACAAGGTGGATGATGTAGATAGTGGCAAGAGCATGCCAGGAATCGGAGAAGACCAGCAAGTTATGTTCAGACTGAGAAACCCTTTGCAGAGCCAGACCCAGAAAGGTCAGTTCAGCAGAGCAGCACAGACAGAGCTGTCCGGGGCAACGTGTTTTACACAGTCGTTGGTTGGGAGAAGAGGGACAGAGAAGGCAGCTGAAGTAGCACCTTCGTCCGCTCTCTGGAACTTCTGTAAGACCTTTTGCTTCTGGAAATTGGGACATTTCTGACAGTGCTGTGTAGTACGTTTTTATAGGCCAGTGAACAAGTGCAGTTTCTGTACTCTCACTCTGGTGTGTGTGTGTGCGCGCGCGCGCGCGTGTGTGACAGAGAGAGAGAGAGGAGAGGGGGGTGGGAGGGAGGGAGGGCGAGAGAGTTACATGAACACATTCAAGCATAATGTCAGGACCGAGTCAAGTTCACACAGTTTTCGGACACTCAAGAATGACTTCTGTTGTTGTTAATAAACAAGTGGGGTAACTTTTGCGCCCATAAGAAAACCTAGCACAGAATAACTTTTATTCAAGACTAGCACAGCCTTTTAAACTTGAATAAAGTCAGACAAATACAAAGACGAACAATCTAATAGTGGGGGAAAAACAAGCGCAGGCCAACAACTCAACTGTCTACATAGTAGACTTAGCAAAATTCAGACTTAAGGAGGAGGAGGAGGTTGAAGATGGAGAAACTGGGAACATGAAATTAAGAAAATATATTACAGATATGAAAACTCTTCACTAGCTGCATAAGGGAACCATCGCAATCCCTTTTGAAAGCAGATATATTTGTATTGCCTGCTCCGAGGCCTTTCGTCCGCTGGATCGGAACTCGTCAGGGAGACACGGCTGGTTGTGTCTGCGCTCCTGGCGTCAAATAGAGACACACCACAGTCCATAATACCGTGGTGTTCTCACCACCAAGGGTGCAAAAAAGAATCCAACAGCACCCCAAAGCAGCCAGTGAAGGGTATAGTAAATGAAACCAAACGAAAGTGTGGGGAGGAAAGAAGTTGCTGAAAAACTAAAGACATTATGCAAATAGTATAAAATGTAGGGGACAATCTTTGAGCCTACGCTTGAGGATCCACCCAAGGACGCAAGGGAGATCAAAAGACAAACACAAAGACGGACAGAAACAAATACAAATAACCTCGATTTAATCGAAACGAAACTGGAAATTCCAATTCTGTTGTTGTTGTTATGTCCCAACAGGTACACACATCAGCGCTATGAATCACACACTTCTCCACAGAAAGGTCTATGTGGATGAGTGAGGAAAACAAGGAGGTCCTAACGGTGCCCATAGTGTCGTGAATACTAGCAATGTTCATCTTCCCACTACAAAAGCAGTCGGCTGGTGAACGAACGGATGGCAGAGGGGCAGTGTGCGTCTTTCCCTACAAAGTGTTCATAATGCGATGACAAACACGGCCAAAACAAGCGCCAAAGGTAGACACGCGAGTGCTGGCAGTAAACAAGCGCTGGATGGGGGTGTGATGGGGTGGGGTGGGGTGGGGTGGGGTGGGCTGGAAGGAGGGACAGGGCCCGTGCACTGTTCCACTCGGGACGTGGCACTCTTTTTAAGCTGATGCAGGCCGTTTTAGCCTCCTGCGGTGTCAGCCCTGACTTGAGGCGTGGGTGGTGTGAGCACCGACTATGGGTGGTGCGAGCACCGACTGTGGGTGGTGTGAGCACCGACTGTGGGTGGTGTGAGTACCGACTGTGGGCGGTGTAGACACTGTGTGGGTTTTGTGGGTGGTGTAAACACTGTGTGGGTTTTGTGGGTGGTGTGAGCACCGACTGTGGGAGGTGTAACACTCTATGGGTGTGGGTGGTGTGAACGCCCACTCTATGGGCGTGGGTGGTGTGAACGCCCACTCTATGGGTGTGAGTTGTGTGAACGCCCACCCTATGGGTGTGGGTGGTGTGAACGCCCACTCTATGGGTGTGAGTGGTGTGAACGCCCACCTTATGGGTGTGGTTGGTGTGAACGCCCACTCTATGGGTGTGGGTGGTGTGAACGCCCACCCTATGCGTGTGGGTGGTGTGAACGCCCACTCTACGCGCGTGGGTGGTGTGTGCCCTGACTCTATGGGGTGTGGACGGTGTGAACGCCCACTCTATGCGCGTGGGTGGTGTGCACACTGACTCTACGGGGTGTGGACGGTGTGAACACCGGTTCTCTACGCGTGCGGGTGACGTTCAGCACTGAGATAACTCCGCGGCGGTGAGCCCGTCCTCCCACCAAGGCCCCTCGCTCCACCGGCACCAGCACCAGCCTGCAGCTGCCCGCCTCAGCTCCTAGCTTCTCCCCAAACCAGCGGCCCTCTAATCTGCTGGGCCCATCAGGGGCCGACATGCTCACCTAGCACCACACAAACGGGGATGGGGGTAGTCTTCCGTACCCCCTTTCCCTCCCCCCTCTCCCCCCCCCCCCCCCCCCTTCCTGCCCCCCCCCCCCCCCCCCTCAACCCTCTCACCATGTAAAAAGACATTTATCCCGGGCTATCCTGCCTGCTGGCTTGCGTCTCCACATAATCGGCGTTTACGTCAGCCAGCTAGCTAGCTACCAGTGTTGCTCTCTACTTCTTCTCTGTCTATGCGTCCGTCTGTCTCTCTCTTTTCGCAACTACAAAGCTGCCGTTTTATCTGGCCACAAACACCACACTGTCTGGGGTACCTGTCCCGAGGTCTGAACTGACTTTTCAGTGGCGGCGAGCATCCAGCATTTTCACCTCGCCATTCTACCGCGGAGATGCACCTCCCTGAGCAAGTCGTGGTGAACGTGCTCTCTCTCTCTCTCTCCCTCTCTCTCTCTCTCTCTCTCTCTCTCCCCCCCCCCTCCCTCTCTCTTAACAAATTAAGATCAGCACTCACCGGATTCAGATTAGGCATGAATGATTTAAAGATAAATAGACGCAACAAGAAAAAATGATTCTGAGGATATGCAGTACCCATTTTGTAAGAATAGTGAAGATGAGCTACATTTTTTCTTTCGATGCGAAGCTTACACATTACTTAGAGATAAATATATATCAAAAGCATTTAAAGGTAAACTGGTCAACCGAGGTAAAGTGCCGACATTTATTGTGTAGTGAGGAAATCAGAGTCATTCGTGATGTAGCTATGCATATTTTTTGTGCACTGAGACACAGGGAAGAACATATTATTGCTACAAAATTAAGTTGATTCCGATCATCCATCCGTTTGGATAGCCACTACATTGTTTACGTGTACCTATACTTACAGGCTGGAGGCCTAACATTAAAACATTGTCATTGCCTCTCTCTCTCTGTAAACACACACACACACACACACACACACACACACACACACACACACACACACACACACCACAAGCCAAATGTAACATCTCGGCTCAATCGGTCCATCCCGAAGACTCCGCAGATGCTTAATGAAGCGAGACGTGATTTGGCGAGACGTGACGAGGCGAAGCGTGGCACACTAGCCCCCCCCCCCCCCCCCCCCCCCCTCCCCTTACGGATCGGATTCAAATCACCCCCACAATCCAACCGACTTACGCCGGTACCGGTGCACAATTCCTTTCTGTATGCCGAGCAACATGGATGTCGAACGGAGTTTTTTTTTTTTTTTTTTTTTTTGACAAAAGACAATTCCTTTTCGGGCGGGCGTTCTTGCACGTGGGTGCTGCGGTAAGTGCAAACCGCACACACACGGAATCTCAGTTCGTGACGTCATCCGGACTGCCAAGGCAGACGCCAACGGGGAGATTTCAGTGTGGCCTGTTCCGGGGTGCTCTCATGCCATGCATTCCACGGTAAGGCCGAACACTGAAAGACCTCAGAGATGAGAGGCATTCCTGGAGCTGACGAAACATTCCAATGCTTCGTTGTCGTCGTTGTTGGGTGTGTGGGTGGGGGGTGTGTGGGGGGGTGGGGGGGGGGGGGGGGGGGGGGGGGGGGGGGGGGGGGGGGGGGGGGGGGGGGGGGGGGGGGGGTTGGGGGGGGGGGGGAGGGAAGGGGTCTGGGGCGTTTATTGAATGCACGTTTTATTAAATTGCAACGGTTTGTTAAATGTTACTGTGTGTGTGTGTGTGTGTGTGTGTGTGTGTGTTCGTTTTCGTCAACTAGACATTACACGCTACCTTCGCTCTTCAGCCAATATATCGCCTCACCCTCGCTCACCTCTTAGTCATCTCTTTCCCGTGTCCAGTCTGCCGCCGAACATTAAGAGTTCCCTCCCCTTCTCTCTCTTTCATGTCTTTCTCTGGGATCAACCCTCAGAAACCCTCCCCTCTTCGACAGACAAGATTCGGATGATCCCCTCCCCCCCCCCCCCCCTCCCTCCTTCCGTCGCACAGACCTATTATGGGAGCTGCCTTATTGATTACTGGAGCAAGGGTATCCACGTCCAGGCAGGGCAGACAGAAAGCTATAGGTAGGGACGTGCGCGCGTTTGTACTGATAAGCCAATTATATAAGCGTTCATACAAAACGCTCGATTGGAAACACCGTCAACTGTTCACATACATGTATGCAGTTAACTGACGATGTTTCCACGGGAGTGTCTGAGTCGCAGTCTTGTTTTTGTTACAAAACATTCTGCGTTGAGGGTTTTTTTTTTTTTTTTGGGTGGGGGGGGGGGCGGGGGTGTCCCCCCCCCTCCCCCCCCAATGCCCTCTTGCAAAGGCGCTCTGCAGCCTACTTCGAACTGAACAGGCGCGGAGTAAATCGACGGAGTAAAGCTGACACAGTCAAGTGCTCTCACCGCCACCACACGGGGGGGGGGGGGGGGGGGGAGGCATTGTTGGTTGACAACACCAGTTCTGCAATAAAGTTGGAGGGAGGGGGTGGGGGAGGGGAGGGGGGGCGGGAGGGAGGGAGGAGGAGGACACACCCCTCCTTTCGCCGCGAAACCCGTGCTACCTCTCAACAATGCCCGCGAAAGTTTCACACCTCTTTCAGTCCAGTCAGCCAACCAGCCGACACCACCTCACCTTTCCCTCCCCACAACGGGATGAAGAAGAGGGAGGGGGAGGGGAATCACACATTATTATTTTTCCCCCCTTAACACAGCGAAGCTCACAGAACCACAGTGTCAAAGTTGTGCAATTCTCACAGCATCAACAAAACACAGCAAACCCCAAACTTGTGTGCCGCCAGTCTTCCACACACACACACACCACCACCACCCACCATCACCACACAGAGCGGTCGCCTTTGCCCGTTCCCTCACAAAATACACACTGATCACACACACACACAGGTTGCAAAACGAAAGTTCCCTCTTTACCACCGCCCCGCCCTCCTCCCCTCCCTCCACCCCTCCTTCGCCAAACAACGGGCGGGCGAGTCACACGCGCGCACCAGTAACATACACACTCTCACCCCCCCCCCTCACCCCCCCCCCCCCTCCCGCACAGAAAAAGTCCAGTCCCTGAGCGCTGCTCGGCACGGGTCTGCCTGGAGATTGGGAGCCACGGCTCGGAAAACAAATCACCCCCGCCTGCCACTGGCAGCTGGGAACAACCACCACCACCACCACCACCATCACCGCCCGCCGCCACAACAAAAACAACAACAAGGACGATGGCAGGCCATCCATTTTTCCACACAACAGCGGCAGCCAAGCATTTCAGAGTGGGGAGGGGGGAGGGGAGTTCGGCACAAGAATGCAGATTCCTGTACACAACATGGGAGGGATCTCCCCCCCGCCCCGTCCCCTGCCTCGCTCTCTCTTCAGGTGTACTCTGTAAAGAAGCTTCAAGCTTAATTTTGCCCCCAATAAAGCACTCGTTATGTGCAACCCCCCCCCCCCCCCCCCCGGCCTCTCTTATGTCTCTCTGCGGACATGGTGTAAAGAAGCTTCCTGCTTATCGGTCTTGCACCCCCCCCCCCCCTCCTCCAAATAAAAGATTGGTATTTGTGGGCGTACAGACACACACGCACGCACACACACACACACACACATGCACGCACGCGCGCGCGCACACACACACACTCCCATCCCCGACCCTTTTTTCCGCTCATCCACTCTTTCTAACTTTCCCTCTTCCCTGCCTCCGAGGGTATAAATGAGCTTCCAGCTATCCGTTTTAACCTCCATAAAAACATCAGAATTCGTGCCCCCCCCCTCCCCCCTCCACCTCCCTAATCTCTCTCTCTCTCTCTCTCTCTTTTCCGTAAGGCAGCATAGCGTAAAACCAACCAACCAACCAACCAACTTCCACCATATTACTTTGACCCTCATACATAACACAGTCGTCTTCCTGTCCGTCTGTTTGTCTCTCCCTCTCTGATGCGCTGGTGTGAAAAACCTTCCACGTTATGTTCTTTATCTTACATAAATAAAACATTCGTGTCATCTCATTCTCTCCCTGCTTGTCCCCCTCTCTCTCTCTCTTGTCTGTCTGTCTCTCCCTCTGTGACAGCCTGGTGTGAAAAAGCTTCCACCTTATCTATTTCATCCTCCATCAATTAAACCATCTGAGTTCCTCTCTCTCTCTCTCTTTCTCTCCCCCTCCCCATGCTCCTCTCTCCATTTGCCTCTCCTTCTCCTACAACTCGGTGTGAAAAAGCTTCCACATGAACTCCTTAAGACTCCATCAATAAAATATTTGAGATCGTCTCTCTCTCTCTCCCCTTCCCTTCCGCTCTGTCGGTCTGTCTGTCCGTCTGCCCCCCCCCCCCTCCCCCACCTCCCCTCTCACACAACATGGTCTTAAAAAACTTCTACCTTTATTTCACGTCCTCCATCACTAAAACATTTTCTCTCTCTCTCTCTGGCGCTTGGCGTTTAAAAAAAAGCCTTTTTCCCACTAAATCCATTTAAACCTCATAACAATAAAGCATTCCTCTCTCTCTCTCTCTCTCTCTCTCTCTCTCTCTCTCTCTCTGGCACATGGCTTTAAAAAGCTTTTTTTCGCCCACTAAATCCATTTAAATCTCATAACAATAAAACATTCATCAGTCTGTCTGTCTGTCTGTCTGTCTCTCTAATTGCCCAAACAAACTGTAAGTGTCAGAGCAGATCACTACCCCCCCCCCCCTCCCCACTTCTCCCCATCCTCTCTTCCTCTGGTCACCACCACCACCCTTCCTCCCATCCCCTCCTCTCCCCAGTCTCATGCCTCACAGTGAGCTGTGGTGAAGGTTGGAAGCCGAGAACTGTTCAAGCCATCTGTTTCTCCTCTTATTCCAGACGATGCACTGACGGCTATCCCCCAAAGACCTTGAAGTTCATCAGGTCACCAGGGATCTCCGAACCGAACGTTTCTCATTTTCTCTCAGAAAATCACAACGTTCATCTTTTTTCTTTCTGTCCAACTGTAATATGACTTAGTTTGCATGTTCGTCGTTTATTTACCCTCATCTGAACTGCCATACTACACGGCTATTGTCATACAGACGCTGCCTCACTCTTGTTAATGCAGATGTTTGCATGCACGTACACATGCATGCAAGCATGGGCAGATACCTACAGGCGTAAGCACACAGTCACATACAATGCGTACATATTAAGCATGCGCGTTGACACGTACCAGCACGTGCACACACCACACACACACACACACACACACACACACACAAAGTGCAGGAATGCTGCAGACCAGTTAGCTGAGCACTCAAGGCCTGTACCAGCGCGTGGGGTTCCTCAAAGATGCAGAATGCGCAGGATCGCTGTCTTCGCCGCTTTGAAAGCTGAAGTTCCCCGAGGCACTTGGAACACATTCATCACTTTGGTCACACACGTAATGTTCTCATCCCTAGCTGATGCACTTGTACCACAGTGTTCAAGTACTTCGTCTGTTCGGATGATCCCTGGAGTCTTTTAGCCAGGCCACAACAAAAACAACAACAACAACAACGACCACAACTTCCTGTTAATCGGACTGGCTCTGTGTCTGCCCTCTGTTCACGGGCTGGTTGTCTGTTCACCACACCTAGCCAGTGACCAGAGTCAAACGATCCAGTCTGAAAGCACACGATAGCTTGTTAAAACACACGCAGG
>CM065730.1:18122500-18135000 GCA_033310375.1 Conus canariensis | reverse complement strand
ATCTTCATCCCACATTTTGTTGTTTGCACACCTCTGATGTTAGTGGACATTTTGCAAAGACAATAGATTACACAGTGTTGTCTTACTGCGTCGTTGTATTCATCAAAGATGGTGCGCATGGTTTTACTTCCAGGTGACTGTACACTTTCATGACAGTGTGCCCCCAACCCCCCCCCCTTCCCCCCCCCCCCCAAAAAAAAAAAAGTGGGCAGATTTAATGTCCACCTGGATGCTCTTGTTCTGGTGGTACAGGTGTACATTTGATGCAGACTTTTGACATCAGGTGGTAATAAGGGTGTACCTCTATGACGAGCTGACGACAGAAACCACTGTGGGGAGAACTGAAAGATCCGGTAACAGACAGACAACTCACCGAAGGTGTGGCCATGAACAGACAACTCAGCAAAGGTGTGGCCATGAACAGGCAACTCACCAAAGGTGTGGCCATGAACAGACAACTCACTGAAGTGTGGCCATGAACAGAAAACTCACTGAAGTGTGGCCATGAACAGACAACTCACCAAAGGTGTGGCCACGAACAGACAACTCACCAAAGGTGTGGCCATGAACAGACAACACACCAAAGGTGTGACCATGAACAGACAACACATCAAAGGTGTGGCCATGAACAGACAACACACCAAAGGTGTGGCCATGAACAGACAAACACACCAAAGGTGTGGCCATGAACAGACAACTCACTGAAGTGTGGCCATGAACAGACAACTCACTGAAGTGTGGCCATGAACAGACAACTCACTGAAGTGTGGCCATGAACAGACAACTCACTGAAGTGTGGCCATGAACAGACAACTCACCAAAGGTGTGGCCATGAACAGACAACTCACGGAAGTGTGGCCACGAACAGACAACTCATCAAAGGTGTGGCCAAGAACAGACAACTCACTGAAGTGTGGCCACGAACAGACAACTCATCAAAGGTGTGGCCATGAACAGACAACTCACCGGAGTGTGGCCACGAACAGACAACTCATCAAAGATGTGGTTCCCATCCCCTCACCAATTCCACGAGGTGCTCATCAAATGAAAGCAGGTCTAAAACACTAACAGCACCGTAAAAAAAAACAAAAAAACAATGAAACACCCTAGTCTGCATCAAATATTGTGTCGCTGCCAGACTTGGGAGCCCAAAACCTGAATAACCTTCACCACCCCAAACCCCCTGCCTTTCCATTCTGTGTGAAACACTGATGTTCACAGCCCATGCATGATCCTGTATCTCAAGAGCTTGTGCCTCACACAGTACACAGAATGCAGCACACAACCACACTCCATGAGCAGAGGGGAGTGCAGAGATGTTGCAGTGGTGAACAGTCTGGACACCTGCCTGCCACAGTCAGGTCTCACTCACTGTCTGATCCAAGGAACATACTGTGTGTGTGTGCAAGAGCAAACATGCATTCTACTGAACCCCCACCCCTACCCTCTTCACACAATCCTTTAAAATACACCTAAAAACACACTGGATCTTTCACCAAAAAAATCTTTCTTCCGCAAAGTCTTAGATCAGATGTAAAATGTTGATCTCTTTCAGAAATTCGAACAAGGACAGGAACTCATCTCTTCTGGTCAACGACGACTATCACAGATTCTCCCTCTCTCTCTCTCTCTCACTCAATCATTACACACACACATACGCCACACACACTCTCTCTCTCTCTCTCCCCACCCATCCAACCCTCCCAGTATCACTCTCTCTCACGTTCTCTTTTTCTCCCTCTGTAAAAGACATCTTGCTTTGTGACCTAGGAAATCAAAAAGCAATCTGTTTACATGTATCCGTCTCTCCCCTGCTCTGTTTCTCCCCTTCAGCACCCTTTTCCTCTTTGGACCTAATGCAGCAGCCGCTTGGATTACCAACTTAATTGAGCGAGAAAATCCCAGTCATGAACACCATGCACACTGCAGCTTCAAAGCCTGACCCCTTCCCCCCTCCACTCACCCACCCCATACATACAGAAACACATGCTGCCCTTAACCATACCTCTTACGTCCGTACGTCCTTCACTCACCCACCCCATACATACAGAAACACATGCTGCCCTTAACCATACCTCTTACGTCGCACGTCCGTCACTCACCCCACCGAAACACAGCTGCCTTAACATACCTCTTACGCGTACGCTTACTCACCACCCATACATGACACTGTGCCCTTAACCATACCTCTTACATCGTACGTCCTTCACTCACCCACCCCATACATACAGAAACACATGCTGCCCTTAACCATACCTCTTACGTCGTACGTCCTTCACTCACCCACCCCATACATACAGAAACACATGCTGCCCTTAACCATACCTCTTACGTCGTACGTCCTTCACTCACCCACCCCATACATAAAGAAACACATGCTGCCCTTAACCATACCTCTTACGTCGCACGTCCTTCTCAAGACCCACCAATCCACCAACCCCCCCCCCCCACCACCACACACACACACACCAGCTCTACACACACACACACCACACCACACCACACCACACACACACACACACACACAGAGCTCTAACACACACACACACATGCAGCTCTAACACACACACACACACACACACACACACACACACACAGAACTCTAACACATACACACACACACAGAGCTCTAACACACACACACACACACACACACACACACACACAGAGCTCTCAACACACAGTCAACACATACACCCACGGAGCTATACACACACACACACACACCACACAACCCCACAGCTCTCACACCCACCCACCCCCCACACCCTTCTCCAAGCAGCTAGCACTGAGTAGCATCACACCCCCGTGCCGCTATTAAGCTGTCAAACTCCCCTCCTACAAGGCCCCGCCACCTTCACCTCCCTCCTCTTCCCCTCTCCTCCTGCCTCTTCCCCCCCCCCCCCCCCCATTGCGTCAACCTCTCTTTCCACACCCTCCCTCCCCACCCACCCACCGCCCTTCCCGTCCCTTTAATCCTTTCCCTCCTTCAGCCACGCCTCCTCAAACGACTCTTCTCAGACACTTCCTCCCCCCCCCCCCAAAACACAACACCTCCCCACCCCGTGGGGTTCGTTGCAGTTTATATCGATGATGATCAAATCGAGCCTTAAGAACTTCTGAAGAAAGAATTGCTGCACTACGGGTTGGGGTGGGTAGTGAGGAAATGACCAGAGAGAGAGAGAGAGAGAGAGAGAGAGAGAGAGAGAGAGAGAGAGAGAGAGAGAGAGAGAAGACAGACAGACGACAGACGAGAGAGAGTGTTTTATTTTCAGGAACTATGAAAGCACAGGCATTAAGTCTGCCATTCTCATACATGTTCGTTACTATAGTACCAAACTAGCATAAAACGCAACACATGCTCCAACACATGCATCATAATACATGACCTCTGAAATATTATACGGGTACATATGTTCACATAGTAACAGAGACAAGGGGGAGAGAGGGGGGGGGGGGGGGGGGAAGGAGAGAGAGAGAGGAGGAGAGAGAGAGAGAGAGAGGTTGGAGAGGCGGTACACTTAAGTTCTAAGAGAAACTTTATTCAATTAAGGATTAAATTTCATGATGCCTACATTCTTCCACTCCAAACTGAGTGCGAGAGAGAGAGAGAGAGGGAAAGGAGAGAGAGAGGAGAGAGAGAGAGAGAGAGAGAGAGAGAGAGTCTATGGATACGGATATTTTATTCACAAATAGGCCTCTACCCCTCATGATGGGGTGCATCTGGAAATTATTCAAATATTTTAAACGGTCAAAACTGACTCATTACCATACATTTAGAAACAAGAACAGATTGCAACTTAAAATAAATGCTTTATATTTAGTAAATGGACATATTTCTAGTTTTTCGTTCATTATCGGAAGCTAGAAGTAAACTTAATCTGAACAGACATGGAAATCTTAGTATTTTAAATGTATTATATATATATATATATATATATATATATATATATACAAGGGAGAGACAGACAGACAGACAGAAAGGGGTGGGACAGAGAGAGAGAGAGAGAGGAGAGAGAGAGAGAGAGAAACAGACAGAGAGAGAGAGAGAAACAGCAGACAGGCAGACAGAGTGAGAGAGGTGGAGAGAGACAGAGAGAGAGAGAGAGGGGGGGGCAGGGTTAAGGTGTGGGGGGAGAGAAGCGGGGGGGGTGGGGGGGGGTGAGTTACACACTTTATTCATGTTGCCAATCATGCTCACTGGTTGAGGTGGATCGTGGCTTGGTTTTTTTTGTTTGTTTTGTTTTTTTTTTCTACGATCCCGGACATCTACTTCAACCACTTATGGATCATTTTTGATAGCCTTGGATAACAATATTTCTTAATAATGCGCTGTACTAAAAAAAGCATCAGATGTTGCATCAGTGTTGATCCGCTTCTTGTAGTATGGAAACTATAGATCGGAAAGCAAAATACCAGCATTCAGTTTGTATGAAAATGAAACAGAAACATCTGTGTGATCGATCATTCACATTATGGCATTTCCTTCCTAAGTCCTTGACAATGTTGTCATTTAATAAGGAGTGTGTGTGTGTGTAAGGGGGAGGGGGGGGGGGGGGGCGATCTTATTCTCTTTCTCCACCATACACTGACAGAATGCAGACTCGGCATGGGGACAGTCTATCCAGCGTCATCAGGGCGCGCGCGCGCGCGCGCGCACACACACACACACGCGTGCACGCGCGCCCAAGAGACAGAGAGAGAGAGGAGAGAGAGAGAGAGAGAGAGAGGAGAGAGAAGTGACACACAGAGAGAACCTGAAAGACAAGCACAAAATAAGACAGCAATATCACTGTAGACCTTCAACCGCAGAGCTGGGGAGGACGGGGAGGGGAAGGGGAGACCAAAAAAAAAAAAAAAAAAGTGTGAAAAAAAAACCCACTTGCTCTCAGCTTAAACGATAGGCCTCATCGAGTGCTCAGAGAGCCCAAGCACTGAAGATGAGGAGGACGTTTCGTCTGTTTCGCCTTTTATCAAGGCTGGGGGGGGGGGGGGGGGGGGGGGGGGGGGGTTAAGAGCAAGAAAAGTTGGGGAGGGTTGGGGATCAACGTCAAGTGAGGAAGGTGGGAGAGGGGGCGGGAGGTAACAAAGCACCGGTGTGCCTTACCAGCCCCCTATTATGCGGTTTTAAAGTCAGGGAAGCCCTCTCTTTCAAGGCGGTTCAAGTACACCCCCCCAACCAACGGGCCCCCCTGTCAGTGAGCCGCCCTACACCCACCAGCCACCTCAGGTCGCCGTCTCCTTGTCAACCGAACGTATCAGACACTGTTACAACGTTTTGATATACCACCAACGTTTTCTTTCATTATTTCAAAAAAAAGAAACAAACAAACAAACAAAAGTGTATGTGGAAGCAAACGTTCTTTTCTGTTGCTCTCTGGCTGGACTATAACTTTTAGGTGGAACTGTATTCTCTCTCAGGCTAGCTGTGAGTGTGATGAACTTTGAAAGCTGGAAAGGAAAAATACTTCACCTGTCACCGACAACTGAAAGCCAGGAATCATAAATGTTCGTAAGTTACGAATAAATTGTAAAAAAAAAAAAAAAAAAGAATAAAATACTACAGAATAAAGGAACATAAAGAGAGACTTGGAGCACGACGGTCATCAACAGGTTCAAGACAACGGTCCTGACTGGTCGAGGTCGTCTAGAGTTGGAGACCATAACGGATTCATTGCAGGCTACGCTAACTTCATTCACATCACTGTCAAGTTCATGAAATTTTAGCACACAACATTAGGCTCTGATTGAAAGACAACTAATAATCTCTTAGAAACAAAAAACGCTTTTTGGAACAACCGACTTCAATACAATCTGCGACAGGCTGAGACAAAAATAAATCAAAAGCGAAACGTCAATCTTCGTCCTATCTAATCCCAATCTGCAGAGCACTCCGGGAATTTGCAAGTGTTTTCAATTATCTCCCCCTCCTTCATCACTTACCCCCTCTTGCCTCTTTCAAACACACACACACACACACACACACACACACACACACACACACACACACACACACACACACACTCGCTCTCTCTCTCTCTCTCGCTCCCAAGGAAATGTTGTCAAGTGTGATATCATAGTAAGCAACATGTTCATGATATCTCTTTGCCCCTGTCTCTTGTCTCTCTTCTCTCTCTCTCTCTCTTGCTCTCGTCTGTCCCGTTTTATCATCGTCTCTTCTCTACCTTTCCTTGAACAAAATTTGTTTAAAGTCTGTCTCTCTCTAACAAACAAACAACAACAAAAAAAGAAAAAAAAGAAAAGAAACAAAACAAAAACAAAAAAGAAAAAAGAAAAACTGCACCTGTCATGATCTGTAAATTTCTAAATCAAAATGAACTCAACTGACATTCACTAAGCACTTTCTTTGCACAAAGTTCACGCTCATTCTTTAAACAAACAAACAAAAAACAAAAAAAAACCCAAAAAAACCCCACCCTAAACATGTAAATGAATAAACTATACGTACGGCTTCCACTCCCCCCCCCCCCCCCCCCCCCCCCCCCCCCCCCCCCCCCCCCCCCCCCCCCCCCCCCCCCCCCCCCCCCCCCCACGGCCTGGCAGTGTTTGTGTGATGGCAATGGTAGAGAAAAGAGTGATTACTGGGAAGCCCAGACGGCAGCCAGCCCTACAGGGATAATGAGGACATGGGATCCCCGCTCTGCCTCTGACATACACCCAGGCCACATATAATCTGCCTCAACCCCTCTGACTGGTCCACTGGCCAGACAGCACAAAGGAATGATACATAATGTGCGGTCCTAGGAGTATGAGTGAGCGAGTGTGTGTGTGTGTGTGTGTGTGTGTGTGTGTGTGTGTGTGTGTGTGTGTGTGTGTGTGTCTTTCATTTAACGTCTATCCACTATTCGTGATATTAGAGATGCGCGTGTTTGTGTGTGCACCCTCATGCATGTGTGTGTGTGCACGTTCATGCATGCAGAGTCTGTGTGCGTGTGTGTGTGTGTGTGTGTGTGTGTGTGTGTGTGTGTGTCTGTGCTGTGTGTGTGTCTGTGTGTGTGCGCGTGCATGCACGACCATATAATTATTGTGCTTATGAATATGTGTGTGCCACCCTGTCACCCAGCATCTGATATAGCGAACACGCATGTCTGTGTATATGTATGTGTGTGTGTGTGTGTGTGTGTGTGTGTGTGTGTGTGTGTGTGTGTGTGTGTGTGTGTGTGCGTGACTGTGATACTCTGAGTCAGCATAGTCATATACACATGTGTAATACTTTCGTACATCCACACAAGACCAACTAGCACAGACCAGATGAAGACAGAAGATTCAGAATAGTTCAACCAGCACATTACTGGATGAAGGCAGAATTACAGCCGAACTGATGAGCAAACACAGACCAGACAGACAGTACTACCAGAACAGACCGACACAGATCTGAAGAAGACACAAATTACACAGAAAAACGGACCAACACAGAGCAGGAGAACAGAGAAACACATGAGAACAGACCAACACAGACAGGATGAAGAGGAACATCGCAGGAGAATGGATCAACCCAAGTGAAGTGAAGACGGAAAGAGATCCAACCAACCATCACACACTGCAACCAGACCGAGATGCAAAAGTAGCATCCCCAAACAGATCTTACATTCATTTTTCAAGGAAAAGCAAGGCAGTTGATGCAGCAACTGAGCGAGTCTCTAGCAGTACACAGATGAAGACAACAGATGTGTCCTATCCATGGGCACAGGCAGACATGCACGTCTACCTTACAACAAAAGATGAAACACCCAAAGACTAAAGGCAGACCTGAGATTGAACAACAGCCGAATGAAGAGGGAGGGAAGGGGAGGAGTGAACGAGTGATGAGGCATAAAATACAAAGACACGCTCACACTAACAACAAAGGGACAAATATACATTTAGCACGTTCAGAAACTCTCGGTCTCAAATGAACAAACCAAAGGACAACTGAAACAGACATATCAACTGTGAATGGAAAAGCATAAAGTGACACAAACACACACACACCGCACACCCACACAAACCAAAGGACAAGTGCACTCAGGTGCGCACGGCGCGCACACACACACACACACACACACACACACACACACACACACACACACACTCACTCACAATAGTCAATTACATATATACTCACAGACACACACCAAGGGATTAGCAGCACACGCACACACACAAACCAAGGGAAGGGGCAAGCACACATACACACCCACTCAGAATTTCAAGGCAAGGAGTGAGCCCACACTGCACAGACAGTGAGGCAGAGGGACTGACAGAGAGAGGGACAACAGGTAGCAAGTGTCATGGGAAAGGTAGCAAGTGTCATGGGAACTGACCGACAGAGACTGGTCCATGTTATAGTTGGCCAGGTCTAGGCCACTTTTCTTCTTCCAGATTTGCTCCTCCAAGGCCTTGTTGAGATGGGCGTTGACCAGAAAACACTCCGCTGCTCACATACACACACACACACACACACACACACTTTTGTACATCACATACCAGTTGGTAAAAAAGTGAAACAAGTCTGCACACATACTGTTCACAGAGTGTATGTTATACTGTTGTAAATATGACAAGCTTTCACTCTTGTACAGCAAATGTAATTAACTGTTTGCAGTGTTTCATCGGAACATTCAAAAGTTTAGGACACATGTCCGAGCCAACTGAAAATCAACAGAACATTCTGGAAACCTGTAGGATACTTACGATACTTCTAAAGGAGAACATTCTGGAAACCTGTAGGATACTTAAGATACTTCTAAAGGAAAGGAACTTTTCAAATACCGGTTCTTCCACTTGTATAAAAAAAAAGAAAAGAAAAAAAGGATTGTTGCTGGTAAGCTATGTATGCAGAACTGAAATAAATCAACTTTTTTTTAAATTTCAAAGTCATAGCTCACAAGATTTTCCAAGGACCTTTGGTAATCTGTAGCAAAAGGTGTAACGAAGCTTAAGGGGAAAAAAGTTGTTTTTTTATAATACTTGGGTCTTAATAAAAAATTTTAAAAAAAAAAACGTCAACCCAAAACAATATGTTTGTTGCTGCAAGAGATCAACAATTGAAAAAAAAAAATTTTTTCCCATAAGTGACAACAACTTTAGTTTCTTCTGCAGTGATCTGGTTTGGAACAGACTAACTGTTAGAGCTACTCCCTTTGAACAGAAAGTCGTTTTCATGAAAACTGCAATTCAACGCTGTGAATGACCCAATGAAATATAAACTGTCCACCTGTTGGCGTGAAATGACTTCATTAGGTGATAATTTCATGCAGCTTGCAAATTAAATACATAATTTCTAAATCCCACTTGGTGAAAATCATTTGAAAGAGGCACCAATTTGATTAAAAACATTTTAGTCATTTCCAAGAGAACAGGTCCAGCACCTGACTTCAGATTCTTAGATGAATACATGCTGTTCGTGACAAAACTAATAAGGGTTTACACCCAGCCGAAATGGAAGTCCAAGACAAGTATTCAAATTTTTCTCTTTTTTTTTTCTTTTTTTTTTGCTCTTTATGTTTTTTGAGGGAAAGTGGCGGAGGAAGAAAAGGTGAAGGGGGACCATGAGGATAAAAGAAAAAGTGACATTTTTACATGCAAAAAGAGTACTCAGGCAATATGAAACACTGATCAACAATTTTACATGCCATATATGTAGAAGGCTCTCACTAACTGACTTCATTCATCCTGATAATACTGACATCACTGGCACTCTATGCTGAACTAACATCAATCTATACTGTCCTAAAGCTGGAACAGCTGGTAATTCAATTCTTCTAGCTCAGCACCAGTAATATCAAATTATGCAACATGAACAAAACGCAATAAACATGTTCTTGTGAACAAAGTAAATCATATTCATTTCATCATAATTATGTGTAAATAAGTGTGTGTGTGTGTGTGTGTGTGTGTGTGTGTGTGTGGTGTGTGTTTGAGAGAGAGAGAGAGAGAGAGAGAGAGAGAGAGAGACAGACAGACAGACACACACACATTCGAAAGATCTATAGAAGAAGACAGACAGATAGAAGAGAGAGAGAGAGAGAGAGAGAAGACGGTGCGAATACATGTGTTGTGTAAGATGTGTGTGTGGTGTGGAGTGAGGTGAGTGAGTGGATGTGTGTGAGTATGCTGTGATCACTGTATGTATGAGCGCATGTGTGTGTGTGTGTGTGTGTGTGTGTGTGTGTGTGTGTGTGTGTGTGTGTGCTTCCTGTATATTACATGTGTTATTATGTGTGTGTGTGTGTGTGTGTGTGTGTGTGTGTGTGTTGTGTATATATTATGTGTTGTGTGTGTGTGTGTGTGTGTGTGTGTGTGTGTGTGTGTGTGTGGTTAGAGACGGGAGACAGTGAGAGAGAGACAGATGGATTAATTGACAGAGAGGGAGACAGAGACACAGAGAGAGGACAGAGAGAACTGTGCATGAATGTGTGTGTGGTGTGTGTGTGTGTGTGTGTGTGTGTGTGTGTGTGTGTGTGTGTGTGTGTGTGTGTGTGCACGCATGTGCGCACGTGTGTGTGCATGCATGCCTACATGCATGTGCTTTTGCATACGCATTCATGAATGTCACACTCTGTATGTATATATAAATATGTTTGTGTATACTGTGTGATGTGAGTGTGTGTATACATGTGCGTCTGTATGGATTTAAGCAAGCACATGCATATTTATCTCGGTGAGTGCAAAGACACTCTATATGTATGCATGTTTGTGTGGGTGTGAGTGTGTGTGTGTGTATGTGTGTGTGTGTGTGTGTGTGTGTGTGTGTGTGTGTGCGTGCGTGGTGCGTGCGTGCGTGCATGCATGCATGCATGCGTGTGTACATGTTTGCATGTGTGTGTGATGCATGAGTATGTTGGTGGAAACAAGCATGCACAAGAGAAACACAGACAGACAGACAGACAGACAGACATGCAATGGAACAGACTGACTGAGAGACAGACAGGCACCTGTAGACAGAAAAACTGTGAAGACAGAGGAAATGGGGGGCAGGGGGGTGGGGGGGGAAGAAGGGAGGGAGAGAAAGAGACAGAGAGAGGGTGTGCACGCACATGCATGTGCGTGTGCATATTTGTGTGTGTGTGTGTGTGTGTGTGTGTGTGTGTGTGTGTACATGCATACACTTGCATATATGTGTATGTGTGCGAGTGGATGAGTAGGTGGATAGATGCGTGCACAAGACAGACAGAAAGACACTCACAGACAGCCAGCCACAGAGACAGACTGAGAGAAAGAGGCAGATACAGACAGACTAAAAAAAGAGAGTGGGGGGAGGGGGGAAGGGAAGGAGAAAGGGAGGAAAGGAGGGAGGGAGGGAGGGGGGGGGGAGAGAGAGAGAGAGAGAGAGAGAGAGAGAGAGAAAGCGAGTCAAGCAATTGTGTCAACATGTGTGTGTGTGTGTGTGTGTGTGTGTGTGTGTGTGTGTGTGTGTGCGCGCGCGCGCGCGCTTGCGCATGCTTATTATCAAGGGAGACAGAGAGAGACCCAGAGAGAGAGAAAGAGTGTGTTTTTTGTGCATGTGTGTGCATGTGTCGGTGTCTGGGTGTGTGTGGGCATATGTATCATGTACATGATGCACTCAAAATGAAGTACACATCAGAATAAGCACTGTCACGTACGAAGTACAATTAATAACACCATGAACAGGATACATGGACAGGTTGAATACACTGCACAATACTCATTGCCATTCTTTTTCACCATCTCACAATATTCTGACTTTATTTCACCAACCTGATAAACAGTAGTAGTAGTAGTAGTAATAATAATAATAATAATAGTAATAACAATAATGATAAGATTAATAATAATCTGTCTAGACAGATTTATAAGTTAGGTTTTTTTTAAGAGAAAGGAAACAGAATAAAAGGCAAACACTGCCTTTTTTCCTCCATGTTCCTTTTGCATATATAGATTTCATAGTTTTTTCTTTTAACTAAGAAAAAAAAAGTACCGTGGTTCCACTTTTATAAATGGGCCGACTGCTGCGCAATTGGTATCAATCAGTAACAGGCATCCTGGTATAAACCAGTACAGTGGCCTCTAAGCTAAAACATTAAAATAAAAGGTGATCGCTAATAAGGAACACACAGGGAGTTGTCAGTTGAAACCTAAGGCTAAGTATCTTTAAAAATTCATGTTTTGTTCTCCGGCTGTTTTCTTTGAAGTCTTTCTGACATGGCTTTTCTGCCTCCAAGCAATGTTCACTGTGCGACAAAGTAATGATGTGGCTGGCTGTCTCATGGTGGGTAGTGTTGATGAAAAGATGAAGCAAACTGTCGTCTGTCCACATTAGTAGATTGATACTTGTTCAAGCAAAAAGAAAACTTTTTTGGAAACAGTGCACTAAAAAAAAAAAAGAAGAAAAAGAAAGAAAAATGGAGTTAAAAAAACTCACAACTGAAACTAGTGAAAGGGCTTCTTTTCAAAGTGCATACCATACACTTAGAACTTTACATTTATCACATGATTCATACACGATGATCTCTAAACACATGCACGTTAGCGGGGAC
>CM065730.1:18105000-18112500 GCA_033310375.1 Conus canariensis | reverse complement strand
TCCTGAACAGTTAATGGTATTTGACGAGTCAGTAAATCCCCTGTAGTTTTCGTCATTAATTCTTTGATACTAGGACAGTGTAAAATCAGATGGCTAATGGAAATTTGATTTCCACATACACATTTAATATCTTTAGAAAATTTTGTTTTAAAGGCATTTAAACGAATTTTGAACATCAGAGAACTAATATGCCTTAACTTGTATCAGATATGTGATTTAAAATTAATTTGGAATTTATTGTGCTCACGCTTTTTATACAGTTGTGTGAATATTGGCTATCTGATGTCTTCAGCATGTTATCAAACTTATCTCTCGCTAGTTTTTCAATGTGATTATAATACTCGTGCAGATCTAGATTTATGTTAATTAGAATTGCCCCTTCAGTATTACGTCCTGCATTTTTAGCTGCTCTGTCAACCAGTTCATTGGCATATATTCCGCAATGGGAAGGAACCCAGTAAAAAGTCACACTAATGTCTTTAAATGCCAACAGTGTGTGTGTGTGTGTGTGTGTGTGTGTGTGTGTGTGTGTGTGTGTAGGGGGGGGGGGGAAGGGGGGGATCGCGTGTGTGTGTGTGTGTGTGTGTGTGTGTGTGTGTGGCGCGCGCGCGCGCGCGCGTGCGCGCGTAGGTAGGTGTCAGTATGCACCCTTGTTTGTAGGTGTATGGTACTTACTGCAATTTCTTCTTATTGGTTTCATGTCTGTTTTCTTTTTCTGTATTTGTAAGCGCTTAGGGCTTAGGATGTAAGTTCAAGCGTCATAAATAATCATTATTCTTATCATTATTATTGTTGTTGTTGTTATTATGATTATTATGATTATTATTATTATACTCAGCAACACAAAGATGACTGTTTTCGTCTCTCTGCTGACTTTTTCATTGTTCAAGTATAAATGTTTTTTTTTCATCAAACAAAAAAATGAGTCTTTTCATCGTATCTATGAGTCTTAGCGTTCTACACGTGACTCTTTTCATTGTAATGGGGGACTCCATACAGAAACCTTTTTCAAGATAGGATGCACTCTCTGCTCCCCGAAATCTTCTTCTAATATGAAATCAGTTTTCATGAAATGAATCTTTTCGACCTAAACAAGATTATTCACAATAACATTGTTGTCCTCGTGCAAAATATATTGCAGACTCTTTGTCACTAATATATATTTTTTTTCTTCTTAAAAACAGCTCTTTTCGTCACACAAACTCTTTTCAGTTAAAAAAAAAAAAAAAGGACCGTTTCGTCATAACAGTTGATATTTTCGCCATAACAAAGAGGCCATTCCAGCATGCATAAGACATTGCAGACTTTTATTTGAAGTAATGTAATGACACACTCGGTTCATAATCATAATAATCATAGAAATAAAATTAATGAGCACAAAGAACATGATGATAGTAGCAGTAGCAGCAGCAGCAGTAGTAGTAGTAATAGTAGCAGCAGCAGCAGCAGTAGTAGTAGTAGTAGCAGTAGTAGCGGTAGTAGTAGTAGTAACAGTAGTAGTAGCAGCGGCAGCAGCAGCAGTAGTAGCACGAGTAGTAGTAGTGGTGGTGGTGATGGTGGTAACAGTAGTAGCAGTAGTAGCGGTAGTAGTAACAGTAGTAGTAGTAGCAGCAGCAGCAGCAGTAGTAGCACAAGTAGTAGTAGTAGTGGTGGTGGTGGTGATGGTGGTAACAGTTAGTAGCAGTGGTAGCAGCAGCAGCAGCGGTAGTGGCAGTATCAGCACTAGCAGCAGTCGTTGGAGGCATGACTGTTGATGATACAACTCCTAACACCAGTGATCCTGATGCGGGAGACCCTACCTGGGAAAGGCTGTGTGTGCACGGGGAGCCGGAAGGAGCAGCGTAGGGATGTGGTTACTGGGGTGACACACAGGATGGAACCTGAACCACAAACAAGCAGGCGAACAAACCGGAAAACAAACAAACAAACAAAAAAATAGTAGTGGTGATGATGATGATGATGGTGATAATGATGATGATGATTAAAATATATCTATATCAATCAAGGAAGCAAGGAAGCAATCGGTCAAGCAATCAGCCTATCTATCTATCTGGGGGGGGGGGGGGGGGGGGGCGGGAACGGGGTAAGGAGTTTGGGAGGCGGAGGGCAAAGGGAAGGTGGGGGTTGGGGGGGGGGGGGGGGGGGGTTTGGGTCAGGCAATCCAGTCTTCTTCGACGGAGGTCTAGCAGCGCCGTTCACTCTTAGTGGGAACAGTCTTGTAACTTCCGGACACACACACACACACACACACACACACACACACACACACACACACACACACACACACATGTATGTATGTATTACACACACACACACACACACACACACACACACACACACACACACACACATATATATATATATATATATATATATATATATATATCTATATAACACACACACCATATGTATATAAACATGTGTGTGTGTGTGTGTGTGTGTGTGGTGTGTGTGTGTGTGTGTGTGTGTGTGTGTAAACCGCAAGTCTCACACGACCAAGTGAAGTTCTTTCACAGCCTTAGGTCGTCTCGGGTTGTCTTTGATGTTAACCGATGAAGTCCCATGGACGGTCATTGAACGGACGTAGAACTAGAAGTACTTCTCACTCGGAAGAGGACGATGCTCATTCACACTGGCGCCGCCATTGAACAATGACGGTCGTCAGCGGAGAGCTGAAGTAAGTGGTGTCCTGGGCAGGCTGAATCACAACAGACAGCACGGAACACCACCACGGCAGTGACTCAGCAGCAGTGTGCTATTTCCACAGGGGCGGATAATCTTGCCTTTAAAACGAGGGAGAAAGGAGAAGACAACTCCACTACACCCACACTACAAGCACAACGTATCAATGAAGGCTGGTTTGTTCAGCTCGGTTTTCTTTTTTTCTTTTCTTTCCCCGTCTTCCTTTTTTTTTTTCTTCTTCTTTCTTTTCTTTTTTCCCCTTTCTTTTTGTTTTTGTTGTTGTTTAATCAAGTTTTATGCAGGTAAGAGTTCAGTTAGGGTAAGGTCACGGTTAGGGTCAGAGAGGTATACATTTCAGGGTTGCGAATCTTCCGGCTTCCCATTTCTAACGCCCCTTAACACGCTCCCCTTTACAGAAGGGTTCACCCGGCATCGATGGCTCCCCTGGCCGGCTGATGCTGGGCCTGCCACAGAACGACCCCCAGATGTGGCTGTGAATAGGGAAGTGGGACTGGGCGACGAGGGAGTCACATTTCTGAAAGATCGCACCAACAATGAGACAGCAATGGAGGCAAAAGACGGTCAGCTTAGCTTAATGAAATGAATTTCAGTCAGATGAAACGTTTGAATATGTGAAAACTGTGTGTGTGTGTGTGTGTGTGTGTGTGTGTGTGTGTGTGTGTGTGTGTGTGTGTGTGTTCAGTAGATTTTGTTTTGTTTTGTTTCGTTTTTGTTTTTTTTACTATAGCTGAATATCGATAGGCGTGACAGAGGAAAATTGCAGCCCTTATTTCTTCTTCTTCTTCTTCTTCTTCTTCTGCGTACGCAGGCTGATACTCCTGCGGACACTCCCTATATGGACAGGCAAGTATTAATCCTATCTACCCAACAAAGGGAGTGGAGTTTTGTGTGTATGACCGTTAAAAAAAAAAAAAAAAAATCCCGCCATTAAGGCAGCCATACTCCATCTTCGGGGAAACTTGCAGGCCTTATAAAACTGCAGCCCTGTTCTCCGCTCCCACCCCCTCACCTGACGCAGATCACTTGGATTTAAATTGCATTGTTTGCAGATGTAGCGTTTAGAAAAAAAAAAAAAAAAGGAAAGAGAAAAAGGATGAACTGGACGGGCATTCGGGACAACGCACACCTCCACCAGGTCGAACGCCAGATCCTGGATCCGTTCTTCTATATCTGGGTCCGCACTTTAGATCCTCTCTTCTATATCTGGGTCCGCACTTTAGATCCGCTCTTCTGTATCTGGTCCGCACTTAAGATCCGCTCTTCTGTATCTGGTCCGCACTTTAGATCCGCTCTTCTATATCTGGGTCCGCACTTTAGATCCGCTCTTCTGTATCTGGGTCCGCACTTTAGATCCGCTCTTCTGTATCTGGTCCGCACTTTAGATCCGCTCTTCTATATCTGTGTCTGCACTTTAGATCCGCTCTTCTATATCTGGATCTGCACTTTAGATCCGCTCCAAACTTTAATTAAAAGACTTCACCCGTGGGCCACATTTCACTCTTCAACCACGTGTTGTTCCAATCAGTACACTAGCTTTTGCGCAATCTTGCTGATAGTCAAACAAACAAACAAATAAATGAACCAATAGCAGGTGCGTATGAAAAAATAGCATTGTGGCGGTGAGGTAATCAGACCATTTTCAAAACAGTTGCACTGTGGTTCCTTGTAAGCGAGGGCATGAGACACAAACATTAGTTGACTTTTGTCTATTTCAACCGGTTTTGACCGTCGCTCGATCAGCTGGTCGTTTTTGCTTGCTGGAACGGGTGAATTCCGACGGGTTCTTACAATCAATCGCTAGGCTGTTTACAGGAATCATCGAATCTCGGAGGCCGTAATATATAGAGAAATAAATGAATAAACAAATGAGAGAGAGAGAGAGAGAGAGAGAGCGAGAGAGAGAGAGAGAGAGAGAGAGTGAGAGAGAGAGTGTGTGTGTGGGGGGGGGGGAGGGAGGGGGGGGAGGGGAAGCCCGAAATGTACACAATTCTGAATGCAGTTTCTAACTCAACTTCTTTCCGTTTGAAATCTACTTTTACGATACGAAAGAAATGTCGCTTAAAATTGTTAGAGATCAAAAGAGACTGAAAAAAAAACCCAAACAAACTGTTCAGCCATATCCCCCCCCCGCCCCCCCACCCACACACACACACACACCACGGGCCAAAAATAGTAACGTTCTCTGATTGGTCGAAAAAGCCGTGTGCCCTGCGCTGTTTCTTTTCCAATCTCCAAGCACTGTGGGCAGCCATCTTTGTCCTGCGCTTCACCTGGGACCCTGACGACATGATGGCTGTTGTCACTTTCCGTGTGGACAGTCCGGTTAGTGACCGTGGGAGGGCGGAAAGGCTGGGTGGGTGGACTTCGGTATCCTGCTGGTGTGTAGTGATTTGTGGGTGGTGGCGGGGTGGTGGGTATGGGAGGGGTCGGATGAGTGCGTGGCCTTTGAAATTATTGATGTGCTGTGATTATATGGGTGTTCCACCCCCTCCCCTTCTCATCTCCACCCTTACACCCTGCTGTTCCCATCTCCACCCTCACACACCCTGCTGTTCCCATCTCCACCCTCACACCCTGCTGTTCTCATCTCCACCCTCACACCCTGCTGTTCCCATCTCCACCCTCACACCCTGCTGTTCCCATCTCCACCCTCACACCTTGCTGTTCTCATCTCCACCCTCACACCCTGCTGTTCCCATCTCCACCCTCACACACCCTGCTGTTCCCATCTCCACCCTCACACACCCTGCTGTTCCCATCTCCACCCTCACACACCCTGCTGTTCCCATCTCCACCCTCACACACCCTGCTGTTCCCATCTCCACCCTCACACCTTGCTGTTCCCATCTCCACCCTCACACCTTGCTGTTCCCATCTCCACCCTCACACCCTGCTGTTCCCATCTCCACCCCACACACCCCGCAGTTCCCATCTCCACCCTCACACACCCTGCTGTTCCCATCTCCATCCTCACACACCCTGCTGTTCTCATCTCCACACTCACACACCCTGCTGTGCTGTTCCCATCTCCTCCCTCACACCCTGCTGTTCTCATCTCCACCCTCACACCCTGCTGTTCCCATCTCCACCCTCACACACCCTGCTGTGCTGTTCCCATCTCCACCCTCACACACCCTGCTGTTCCTATCTCCACCCTCACACACCCTGCTGTTCCCATCTCCAACCTCACACACCCTGCTGTTCCCATCTCCACCCTCACACACCCTGCTGTTCCCATCTCCACCCTCACACCCTGCTGTTCCCATCTCCACCCTCACACCCTGCTGTTCCCATCTCCACCCTCACACCCTGCTGTTCCCATCTCCACCCCACACACCCTGCAGTTCCCATCTCCACCCTCACACCCTGCTGTTCCCATCTCCACCCTCACACCCTGCTGTTCCCATCTCCACCCTCACACCTTGCTGTTCCCATCTCCACCCTCACACCCTGCTGTTCCCATCTCCACCCCACACACCCTGCAGTTCCCATCTCCACCCTCACACACCCTGCTGTTCCCCTCTCCATCCTCACACACCTGCTGTTCCCATCTCCACACTCACACACCCTGCTGTGCTGTTCCCATCTCCACCCTCACACACCCTGCTGTTCTCATCTCCACCCTCACACACCCTGCTGTTCCCATCTCCATCCTCACACACCCTGCTGTTCCCATCTCCACCCTCAAACACCCTGCTGTGCTGTTCCCATCTCCACCCTCACACACCCTGCTGTTCCCATCTCCACCCTCACACACCCTGCTGTTCCCATCTCCACCCTCACACACCCTGCTGTTCCTATCTCCACCCTCACACACCCTGCTGTTCCCATCTCCACCCTCAAACACCCTGCTGTTCCCATCTCCACCCTCACACACCCTGCTGTTCCCATCTCCACCCTCACACACCCTGCTGTTCCCATCTCCACCCTCACACCCTGCTGTTCCCATCTCCACCCTCACACCCTGCTGTTCCCATCTCCACCCTCACACCCTGCTGTTCCCATCTCCACCCTCACACACCCTGCTGTTCCCATCTCCACCCTCACACCCTGCTGTTCCCATCTCCACCCTCACACACCCTGCTGTTCCCATCTCCACTCTCACACACCCTGCTGTTCTCATCTCCACCCTCACACACCCTGCTGTTCTCATCTCCACCCTCACACACCCTGCTGTGCTGTTCCCATCTCCACCCTCAAACACCCTGCTGTTCTCATCTCCTCCCTCACACCCTGCTGTTTCATCTCCACCCTCACACACCCTGCTGTTCCCATCTCCACCCTCACACCCTGCTGTTCCATCTCCACCCTCACACACCCTGCTGTTCCCATCTCCACCCTCACACACCCTGTTCCATTGGGTGTGACAGTATTTGAGGCGCATTCCACTCATTATTCCTTCATCACGGTACCATCAGAAGGCAAGTACGGGTGGAATGGACGGGACGGATGGGAACAAAACCTCACAGATAATGTCTTCAGCCACAAGCCAAGCCCAGTGACCGCGAGGGAGGAAGTACGTTCCCATCAAGCTTGAATCTTTGCGGGGCGACGCCGCTGAGAATCGACGAACAGTGATCTCCCCACACCCTGTTGCCAGACAGACTGGGTGGGCCGTTCCCGCGGAGTTCTGGCACGCTGAGTCAACCACGTTGCAGCGCAGCTGAGAACAAAGCGAGATGATAATTGTCGGTGTGGTAATGACTGTGCCCAGTGCTGGCGGCCACCGCCCCAGTGTCGTCACCCCCGCTGTGAGATCGTTGACAGGCGACAATTCGATTGCCATTTTCGGCTGAA
>CM065730.1:18100000-18102500 GCA_033310375.1 Conus canariensis | reverse complement strand
GCAAAACGTTGGTTATCGCTATGGTCGTCGTTCGACATGACAAACGCAAATGGAGTGGGCAAAATGGGGGAAATAGCTGTGATCTCGAGGAGCACATTTGTATCCCCCCCCCCCCCCCCCTATTTTTTGTTGTTTTTCTCAAGAATAAAACCTGTTTTCCTCTCGAAAATAAGGAAGACAGTCATAATCCTCGTGGAGAACACCAATGATATTTTTTGTTTTCTTTGAGAAAATAGGGAACATACTTCTGTGATGCTTATTAAGGAAAACGTGGAACGCAGCTAATACCCTGGGAAAAAGCTATTGTGAACCTCAAAGGAGAACGTCTCAGCTTCGTTTTTCTGAAGGATAATAGCCGCTTCCCCAGGGAAACAGCTATAATAATCAGCTTGTGAAGCTAGCGCGCTCCCATAGGATCTCTCGGCTGCTAACTGTTGCCTCCTGGAGTCGTTTTCACCAAGGTCTGTTATCTGGCCAAGAGGCGCGGAACGACTACTCCACAGAGGCTTGTTGTTGTCCTTTTAGATGTAAGGTTATCGCCTTTCATAGTGCTGTCTGTTCCCCCCTTCACTTCTCACTCCCGCTCCCTCCTCTTTCCACTCCATCCCCTCCAACCCCCCCCTCCCCCCTCCCCGCCCTCTCCATTGCCTCAGACTTGGCTGTTATCATCGTCAAGTTAGACCGCTGCCATGATAAAATGTCGGGATCACAGAACAGAACGCTAACACATGATCCTGTCTCCGAAGCTGCGAAGACAGGGTCCAGCATGCAGACCGTTTCCTGGGCCGTCTACCATCGCCTGACCCGCACTGCCCCCACTTTGAAAGAAACGTTTGCCTGGATCATTTTCACCATGAATCCCATGTCCTGGAGACCTCTCACAGGTCGTCTTCGTCGTTTATCTCATATCATAGAAACGTTTCCATGGGCCATTCTCATTGCCTATTCTATACTAAAGAAACGTTTTCATGGGTCGTCTGCATCGTCTATCCCATCTCATAGAAACATTTCCATGGGTCATTTTCATCGTTTATCCCACGCCATAGAAACATTTCCATGGGTCATTTTCATCGTCTATTTCATACCAAAGAAATATTTTCATGGGTCGTCTACATCATCTATCCCATCTCATAGAAACATTTCCATGGGTCATTCTCATCGTCTATCCCATATCATAGAAACACTTTCATGGGTCGTCTGCGTCGTCTATCCCATATCATAGAAACATTTCCATGGGTCATTTTCATCGTCTATCCCATCTCATAGGAACATTTCCATGGGTCATTCTCATTGTCGATCCCATATCATAGAAACCATTTCCATGGGTCATTCTCATCGTCTATCCCATATCATAGAAACACTTTCATGGGTCGTCTGCGTCGTCTATCCCATATCATAGAAACATTTCCATGGTCGTCTGCATCGTCTATTCTACTATACCAAAGAAACATTTTCATGGATCGTCTTTAACATTTCCATGGGGGCATCTTCATCGGCTATTCGATGCAACAGAAACATTTTTATGGGTCGCCTTCATCGTCTCTGCCATACCGCAGAAGCATTTCCACGGTTCCTTTTCATCGTCTGTCCCATTAGTAGGAACATTTCCGTGGGTCATGTTGATCGTTAATCTCATGCCACGAAACGTCTCCACAGATCAGTTTTACCTGCTACGCCTGACTCGGAAAGTCTAATAAAATGATTAAGTCTTTCAATGAACTTCGCCCGTTCTCCTCTCTCTCTCTCTCTCTCTCTCTCTCTCTCTCTCTCTCTCTCTCTCTCTCTCTCTCTCGCTCGCATCTTTAAGACCTCGGGATAAGTTTTTAACAGTTATAGACCTCGTGATGGACTTTGTTGTTGTTTGTTTTAGATCTTGTGATGAACTTTGTTGTTGTGTGTTTTCGATTTCGTGATGGACTTTGTTATAGCTATCATCATCATCATCATCATCATCATCATCATCATCATCATCATCATGATCATCATCATCATATTCTTCTTCTTCTTCTTCATCATGGTCAATATTACTATTATTGTTATTATTACTATTATTATTATTATTGATGAGAGTACTTATCTAGAGAGTCCTTGGTAAGAGACCAAGCTCAAACTTTGGCACAATTCACACGGTCGTTTACATCCGGGCTGCCTACCTGGGTAGAGCTGACTGAAGAGCTGCCTGCCGGCGCTACATTCTGTCGTTTCCCCGTGTTATTCAGTCGAATATCAGTCACTCCGGAATTTCAGCTGATACACATTCCATCTTTCCACAAGATTTCATTACCATAGCTTCGGTGGTGTGTGAATGGCAGGAGGCCGGAATAGCTCAGTTGCTAGAGCGCCGGACACGTAATCTTGGTGATCCTGGGGTTACGGGTTCGAATCTCCGCCGGGCCGTTTCGGTACACGGGGGATTTTTCCCCTCGGAGTTAACACTGGTTCTGACTCCATTTCCCACACAGTCCTTCGAATGAGACTATAAAGCGAGGCTCCGTGTGTG
>CM065730.1:18087500-18090000 GCA_033310375.1 Conus canariensis | reverse complement strand
TCTGCCACTGGATACTCGTACTGAAAAAAAGAAGTCTTGTTTGTTGTGAGATCGCTGAGGAAGAATATTGCGCCTGAGTGTGATGCATTTGAATTTTATACAGATTTTTTTTTTTGAAGCCACACCTAGTGGTGTTCCCTTTGACGGCCATATTCGAGAAAATACGTTTGAAAAACAAGAAAATGCCCTGCATGGGGGAAGTGTGGCCCATCCCAGTCGTTGCCCATCCATTTTGTTACTGTGACCCATCCCAGTCGTTGCCCATCCATTTTGTTACTGTGACCCATCCCAGTCGTTGCCCATCCATTTTGTTACTGTGACCCATCCCAGTCGTTGCCCATCCATTTTGTTACTGTGACCCATCCCAGTCGTTGCCCATCCATTTCGTGACTTACGTTCTTGCACAGGATCTGCATCAATTTGGTGCAGAGACGACTTATACTGTGGAGTGGAATGTTTCATTTGGTAAACTATCGCCAAAACGAAACAAAAAAGTTCTAAGGTTCTATTGAAAGGAATGCCCTTCGGAAACATGTGTTATGTTTGAACATTCCTGCTGAGAACTTCAAGGACATGTCAGCACAATTCTGTGTGTAACTTTGTTGACCTTGAGGATGGCTATGGGAATATTGACCACAGAGTGATTCCTGATATGCCTGGTATTGATAGATCCCCCGCTCCATACTCCCCCTGTTCGATTTTCCCCCTGCCCGATATTTCCCCTGCCCGATATTCCCCCAATTTGCCTAAGCCATACGTGTCTTTGTGCGTGTGCACGCACGTGGTCTTTAGTTGTGGCATGGGAAACATTCCCTTTCGTACCCCGTCTCTTCCAGAACTAGATCAAGCTTCCCTCTGTCGTTGGTGGGGGAGTATTGAGCAGGGAGAATGTAGAGCAGGGGGAATATGGACCAGGGGGGAGTATCGAGCAGCGACAAGTAGGGGGAAAATCGAGCGGGGGGAAGTATCGATACACTCTTCCATGCCGACCACTTCCAGCACGTTATTGCCATCACAGCGGATGTCTACAGTTACTCCACAGACAAGAGATATCTTACTCCTAGGATTACCCGGCACCGACACGTCAAACAAGGCTGTCCATGGTCAGCTGTTGTGGTCATTCAAGCTGTGGACTCAGGGATTCTTTGGATGGAGCCTCCATTTACGCTGTATTCCCGTATCAAGCATACATGGGTGACACATGTGGCCGTGACCGTGGTGAGGTGAAACTCCAGGAAATGTTGAACAAGATGGAGGCCGTCCTGAGTGACACTGGCATGAGTGTCAAAGACGAGCAGTGTGTCACTGTCCATGGACAACGCACAGGAAACAACTGGACATCCGGAGACAGAACGGAAAATGTCCATGTGACTGTGCAAAGAGAGGAAATACAAATGTATGGACAGCACAGACCATGCTCCTATCTTGGTTAAAAAAAAATTGAATGAAACATTTCAAACAAATCAGCCAGCACGAGGTAGTGGGGGACGCTGAGAATGCCATCCTATCTTCAAAACCGATTTTGTTTATATCAGTATGAAATTAAAAAAAAAGGCTTTTGAAAAGGCTTTAGATCAGACTGGTCAATCTGTTCGAGGTCAATTCAAGCGGACTGAACTTGTCCAATTGTGGAGCACATACATCTGTTCCCCCCAAAACGTTGCGGCCTTGGACTTAATACGAAGCCAAGCACTATGTACTGCGCTTCACAATATATGTCTTTCTTCACATCCCAACTAGACATTGGCGACAGTCCTGTCAGGATGGTGGCATGCGAACAGGTTGTCTCTCCATATGGAAAAGAGAAAAGCGACACGCTCGGAATGGGGAATGGAGGACGACAGTGACGGGAGGGTATGCATCAGGCAATGAAGGGAAATCAACGGAAAGTCAGCAAAGTGAACTTGCCCCGTTCACAATTTGTTGACCGCAATGAATCGCGTATTCTTATGAATCTAAAACTGGAAAATGATGAAAACGGCCATTCTTTCGGAATAGTTCTTCTTCCAGCATTTGACAAAGAAATTGTTCAGACTGGCTACGCTGATCTCCAAGGTTGTATAGCGCTTTCAAGAGAATGGAGACGGACAAATCCTCGACCATCTTCAAGATCCACGGGGGACCAGGAGATCTGTAGCAGACATGAAGTACTCTTTCAACCATCTCACTGTCATCAACGATCGTCTGACAAAGTCACCGTGAAGGGACAACTCCAGATGCTTGAGGCCAATGCTGTGAATCTTCAAACACACCTCATCAGACAAGAACTGCTGAAATATAGTGTGACTGATTTAGTAAAAAGAACATGCTTCAAAAGATGCCTTTTTCAACTACCAGGGTGCAACAGGAACAGAATTTGAAACCATTGTTGAGGTTCCCGATCCGTCTGATGGTTTCCTTCAAACCTGCTATGCGGACAAATTCCAGAAGCACATTCCTCTTACTTTGTCACTGAATTAAGCAGGATTCTGCACAAAAGTGATTTTACTGTCACTGGTTT
>CM065730.1:18070000-18077500 GCA_033310375.1 Conus canariensis | reverse complement strand
ACGAGGATAAGAGTTCAACTGCACTTAACTGACATCACATGAATCACGGAGGATACGAGTTCAACTGCACTTAACTGACATCACATGAATCACAGAGGATAAGAGTTCAACTGCACTTAACTGACATCACATGAATCACGGAGGATAAGAGTTCAACTGCACTTAACTGACATCACATGAATCACAGAGGATAAGAGTTCAACTGCACTTAACTGACATCACATGAATCACAGAGGATAAGAGTTCAACTGCACTGAACTGACATCACATGAATCAGAGCGAAAAAGGAAAGGCTCAAATATTCACAGGGATCTGTTCGGGACGCATATGTACGTCTTTCAAAAAATTATTACATGGCAATCGAAAAGGATAAATGTGCAAACTGTAGGCCAGAAACTGTTAAGTGATTTTACTGAAATGGATGAATTTGATAATTTTAGCAGATGACATTTGCCATTTCTTCCTGTATTTTTCATATGATCTGTTACTGTTGAAATTGTTTTATTTGCTGCTTTCTTGTGGTTTCATTTGCTTGATTCACCATAAGTGATAAACCAACCTTGCCTTACTTCGCTATATTTGGCAAAATACATTTGTGACAAATCTATCTTGGTTCTATATTTAGTATAATATGAATTCAAATTTGCACTTCCACTTCGTTGAAAACAATTAAATGTTGATTTTTGATAGAAACTTGATAGAATGTAAGTTAATATTTGTTACAATATTAATCCCAGTAGCATTCAACATGATTTTAATAGTGTGTAAAGTAACAGTTGAAACTGATCACAATTTTTAAGAAAATGTCAGTTTTGTAATAGTGAAGATAGTGCTTAAAACGTTAATTACAGCTTAAGAAACCTCTGCCATTTGGTTACATCTTCTTGAAGGGGATAAATAAAACGTTCTCATCAACATTTATGTTATCAACATTTATCTTTCCGTCGAAAGGCTTATAACTGCTGAAAAAAAAAAGTCAAGATTAAATTTTGTCATAGACCAGCCACCCTGGCCCAGTAGTTAGCGTCAGGGATTCCCAACTGGGAGGTCATAGGTTCAATTCACATTTGAGCCATTCGTTTGTGGGATCTTTTATTTTTTGTTGCCCTGACCAGTTCCTGCCCAGAGCTGAGTTTCATCTACAGTCGAGTTTCATCATCTCTGAAAGTGTTGCTCACATTTCCTGACTAATGCTGCAGGTGTCTGTATATCTCAGGCCTTGTTGACACAAGAATATATCACGAAAATAAGCGCAGAGTGTAGTCATGTCAAACAATCTCAGAATAGAATCTAACTCCATCGCATCATCTTCGTCGTCCTCATCCTCATCGATTAATATTAAAAATCTCAAATTCTGTGGCCCTTCATGCCCTGATCTCATGGTGACGTCAGCTTTGATTTCCTCTCCACATCTCTATGTCAGTTGGTGAATTTGTGTGGAGGTTGTGGGCGGTATCAAGTTCATGGTGACTGTCATCAGACAGATGTGTCAGCACACTGATGGGGATGCTCACTTACGCTGGCTCTGTGATTAACCAGGTACTGTCGCCAGCAGAGAGGACATAGTAGGCTGTGTCCTACATGTGTTATATCAAAGCAGGCACCACTGAACACCACCGAAGTGATTCAGCAGCAGTGCAGTGTCTCCTGTGATGGGTTGCCTCATGATTTTTGTTCTTTCTTTCTTTCTGCGTACGCAGGCTGATACTCCTGCAGACACTGCCTGTATAGACAGGCAGTGGAGTTTGTGTGTATGACCGTTTTTTCATCCCGCCTTTAAGGCAGCCATGCTCCATCTTCGGGGAAAGTTGCCTCATGATGACTTGACATTCACCTCGCCTGGTGTTCGCTTACAGTGGGACATGCCTTGGTGTGGCTGTTGACAGAAACCCAGGATGAGCAATGTAGGGGTAATGCAAATGAAGTGGCACACAACATAACACTTAAAAAGTCTGCCATGGACAAACATACGCACAAACGCAAGCCCACACACACAAATGCAAACACGTAGATACACACATAGACAGGTGCAAACACATAAATGCATGAACAGTCAAAAGAGGATTATTACATACACTCATTTTGTTATATCCATGATAAAAAAATCTGTCCGATTCTATTGGTCTTTATGCTCTGCTCTCATGGCTACTCTAGTTTCAACTCCTTCCCTCTGCCCCCCCCCCCCCCCCCCCTTTTGTTCCAGTTAATGGTGAATTTGTGTACAATTCTGCAGAGTGGAGAGACTGACTGGGATGTTTTTGGAGAGCTGTGATGGAGGACTCTCTTTGATGCAGTTAGGTGTTACTAGCAGGGGCCCTGATAGGTGAAGTCCTGTGCAGATGAGCCAAACAGACAGCAATAGTCGGCATCTGAAGGGACTCAGGAGTAGTGCAGTGTCGACTCTGGAGGGTCAACTCTTGGCGACCTAGCATTCAGAGCTCTGTTCATAGAATACTGGAGCTGGGACTTCGACAGGACACACAGACACACACACACGCACGCACACACACACACACACACACACACACACACACACACACACACACACACACACACGCACGCACCACACACACACACACACACACACACACACACCACACACGCACACACAGATGGACACCCAGACCTGTGCATGCGCACACACAAAATGATGAAAAAGTAAGTAAATGAAACACACACCACACACACACGCCCAAAACTTTTTGCCCTTCCCAAACTAAGAGAGAGAGAGAGAGAGAGAGAGAGAGAGAGAGAGAGAGAGAGAGAGAGAGAGAGAAGAGATCCATATAAAAATAAACACACATTCCCATGAGATCATACAGAGACGACATTCATTCCCCATCCCTTTCTCTCTTTAACCCCTTCGCCCGTCCCCCCCCCCCTTCTCCCTTATCCACCCTTCCCTCCTATACCATTCCCACAAACTGTCTTTACAGTCTCTACACGGATCCTCAGCACAGAAGAGCCTGTGTCACTTTGAACAGTCCTGATCACAAGCCTTCCCCCCCCCCCCCCCCGAGCCTTTGGTGAAAAAAAAGGCATAGCGCGCGGTAGAGGCGGCGACTTCAAAGGCCACGTGTGATTGATCACTGCTTGTCCCCTCCCTTATCGACGGCCTGTACAAAGGTGTCATCAGGACTGTCCACCGTCAAGGGAGGGGTTGCTGGAGGGAGAGAAGGGTGGTGTGGTGTGGTGTGGTGTGGTGTGGTGGACGATGGGGTGGAGAGTGGGAGATGGAACTGAAGGAGAGTAAGGTCATTGCTATATTAGAAAGGTGTCACAGTGAAAGAGGAGAGGAGGGAGAAAGAGTGGGGTTGGGGTGATGTTGGTGGATGGATGTTAAAGGGGGTGAGGGTGGTGGTGATTGATGGTTACTGGTGATGAGGATGATGGTGGTTGTGAGGGGGGGGGGGAGGGGTGATGATGGTGATGATAGTGTTGGGGGTTTTGGTTTGATTTGGTTTCTTTTGTCCTTTTCTTAAAATGTATTCAATCTGGTTTGTTCATTTTCAGTTGATTGTCCGCCTTTGGACACACCAAAAGATGGTATTGCTGACCAAAGGCGAATGTTATATGACATGTGATGTATACATCTATCACATATGATGTATACATCTATCACATATGATGTATACATCTATCACATATGATGTATACATCTATCACATATGATGTATACATCTATCACATATGAAAACGAGGCTGTTAGAAGGGCCCTTCTAACAGCCTCGTTTTCATTCAACGCCTCCCAACCTTGCGCTGAAGAGTGAAGAGATCTAAGCTAAGTAACAAATTCGTTCATTTTCATTGTCCTATTTGTTTGTGTCTCGCCTGAAGAAGACCTAAGAGGTCGAAACGCGTCGTGTTTTGTCTTGTGACTCATTTGTCCACGTTTCTCTTGGCGGTTCACTAAATTTATTTAAGATTTGTTTAGATTTCCGCCTGCAGTCGTCTCACTTTGCAACCACGACATAGTAGATATAAAGAAGTGGGCCAAAATTCAACTTTTGCAACACAGGAAATAAATGTTGACAACTTCTTATCAGCAAATAGCAACAACATGGACATATTAATCACCTGCTCATTTGAAGCTGTCAGGCTATAAGTCGTTACTTGCTTGGCATGAATTCAGGCCCTGGTGAAGTCTCGGTTGGCGCTGGTTGGCAGTTCTTTGCAACTTGATTCTTGACGGAGGTGGGAAATCCTGTGATTTCTCTGGCGTAGGTATTCACAGCCGCGTCTGTGCGCTTCACCCAATCCACACAGGCGGAACAGATGAAGAGACTGCAGCCAGGGTGCTGTAGTTCATGGCATCATAGTAAGAATGCTGGAACGCCATCCCCGAAGAACCTGCTGTCAATGGCAGTTCTATGCCACGTTTCAGACCTACTAAATCCACTGTCTGTCTGTACAGCACCACTGGCCAGCCACGATCACACAGAATGTTGACTGACACGACGGTAATACGACAGCAGGAGGGTAGGAGCGGGTAGGAGAGGGGAGGAGGTGGGAAGTGTAAAGGAAGGGGGCTGGGAGGATGGATGGTTACGGAAGAGGGGGGGGGGGGGGTCAGGGTGGGATTGTACTTAGGGTTGGGGTTGAGGGCGCGAATGCAGTCTAGGTCCTGTGTGTCCAGTTTATCGAAAGTCTATAAACGGGAAGAATATGGCACATGGTACAAACCCATCTCTCTCCCCATCGTCACTCGCAGAACGTCCAGCCAGTATAGCTGAATTGCTGTTCTCCCTCTGAGGAATTAAGTTGTGCTTTCTTGAACTGACGGTGAGTGGAGGTCATGATAGTTTTGTGTGGAGTGTGTTGTGTGTGTGTTGTGTGGTGTGGTTTGTGTGTGTGTGTGTGTGTGTGTGTGTGTGTTTGAGTGTGTGTGTGTGTGTGTGTGCACAAAATCTCAGTGTTGACAAGACCGAAGCACTCTTTATCTCTGTACCCGCTGTTGTAAAGAGTTCTATGTATTCTTCCATCACCACAAGTTCTCTCTCTCTCTCTCTCTCTCTCTCTCTCTCTCTCTCTCTCTCTCTCTCTCTCTTGCTGTGACTGTAGCAAGAAACCAAAGTTTTGACATGAATTCCATCCCGTCATTGCAGCAGCATGTTATGATTGTCCATCAGCTTTGTTATTTCGAGTTGAAAGGGTATAGTTCAAACAAAAAATTCCTCAACTGTCGAAGCTACAAAGATTCTGGTTATTTCTTGTATTTGAATACTAGATCAATGCAGATGTCTTTTGTCTGGCTGGCTGCCTTGATTCTGCCCTCCAAGCACTGAAGAGTTCAAAACCCAGCAGCACTTATTGTGTCCAAAGCACTGCACCGCCAACCTTGCGCTCTTCTCATGATAATGGTTCCAGTCTCAGACAACATTACACACGGCACTGTATAGCCCTACATTCATCGCCACGTCATGAACAGCAGACAACATTACACACAACACTGTATAGCTCTACATTCATCGCCACGTCATAAACAGCAGACAACATTACACACAACACTGTATAGCTCTACATTCATGGCCACGTCATGAACAGCAGACAACATTACACACAGCACTGCATAACCTACAGTCATCGCCACGTCATGAACAGCAGACAACATTACACACAGCACTGCATAGCACTGCATTCATCGCCACGTCATGAACAGCAGACAACATTACACACAGCACTGCATAGCACTGCATTCATCGCCACGTCATGAACGGCAGACAACATTACACACAGCACTGCATAGCCTGCATTCATCGTCACGTCATGAACGGCAGACAACATTACACACAGCACTGCATAGCACTGCATTCATCGTCACGTCATGAACGGCAGACAACATTACACACAGCACTGCATTCATCGCCACGTCATGAACAGCAGACAACATTACACACAGCCCTGCATTCATCGTCACGTCATGAACGGCCGACAACATTACACACAGCACTGCATTCATCGCACGTCATGAACAGCAGACAACATTACACACAGCACTGCATCGTGAACGGCTCCGCACCTGGTGGCTTGTCTGACCCGGTGTTCGTTTACATCCCTCTCTCTCTCTCCGCTCTGTCACTGACACACAACTTCTCCATCAGTGTCCAACACAAATCTCATGCTTTCCGCTCCGTTGTCATTGAAGGTTCTCAGCGTTAGAGTTCTCCCCCTTTTCATATTAGGTATTGTCTCCCTGTTGCATCTATCACATGGAGATGCCCACCCGTTTCAATGGTGTTACAAGCAATACATACTGTATATCCCCTCCCCTACTTGCACATCTTACATAGCTGTTAACATCAAGCAGGAATCTACCGAGCTGCAAATATATGAACTTGTTCGAAGTACTATTGGTAGTCGCAAAGGTGTTTTGCATGCTAAGAAATTAATGCATTCTATGCTGTCTTTGTTTCGTTGGTGTTTGGTGACCCTTGATTTCAGAGTTGTAAATGAACAACTGTAAAGTGGACTTTCTCATCATGTCTTCATATTTTGATGTTTTGCTTAAAAACCTGCCCCGCTTTTCTTGCTATAGACAATCGTCATCTCACTATCCTCACAATACCATTTTCATGTCTGGAGCCATACAGCCCCCCCTTTTCCTAAATACTACCACCTTGGTCTTTTCTTGGTTGACAGCCAGTTTCAGCGCATTCCAACATGATCTTTCAATATTTAGTTGGTGTATATATCTATCTCTGCGTCTCTCTCTCTCTGTCTGTCTCTCTGTCTCTGTCTGTCTGTCTGTCTGTCTGTCTGTCTGTCTGCTCTCTCTCTCTCTCTCTCTCTCTCTCTCTCTCTCTCTCCTCTCTCTCTCTCTGAGATTGAAGGCATTAACAAGCGCAATTTGAATAAAGACGGTTCGCTGTAGTGTTTAGGACAAATAAACATTTCACGAATGGTTTTGAGAGTTAGACAACCAAGAACAAAGTGAGCCTTATTTTCATGTGAATTTTTACCTGATGAACAAATTACATTTTCATCATTAGAAAATCTATATCTGTGATGACGGACAGCTAATTCCGATATACCAAGAGTAAATCTTGTTGTTACATATTTTAAATGTTTATCCATTTCAAGCTTTAAATTAGTTACTGCAAAAATGTCTATAGAGACTAAACCGTTTACTATTTTGAATGTGATCAGACCATTTCTGCCATCTGCAATCTGTTAACCTTGACTGAAAATACGGATAAAATCAGCAACATCACCAACACTTCGGATGAGCCAAACAAAACCAAAACCATACTCAAACAGACAGAGCCGTATTTTAGTTACCCAGTTTTCCTTACCTCTGGCATCTAAATCAAACAACATATCGTATGCTTTGCGAGGAAATCTGTCGTCATCCATCTGCATTAACTTCAACCAATAACGAATGCATCTAAAATCAGAAACAAGAAATGTTGGGTATCGTTTTGTCTCACCAAAAACGAGCTTATTGGGAGTTATCTGTCAACACTAGAGAATTTCTTTAGGGCACATATATGAACAGATTGG
>CM065730.1:18055000-18065000 GCA_033310375.1 Conus canariensis | reverse complement strand
TGGAAGGTAACTGTGTTGGACGACATCAGTGTGTTGTGTTAAATGACGTGGACGACACCATTGAACGAGGATCAAAAGGAAATCATTTGGCATAGAACAGAAGATGATTGAACACTGAATGGAGGATAGCTACCATAGACTATCAGATTGAACGCTGAATGGAGGATAGCTACCATAGACTATCAGATTGAACACTGAATGGAGGATAGCTACCACAGACTATCAGATTGAACACTGAATGGAGGATAGCTACCATAGACTATCAGATTGAACACTGAATGGAGGATAGCTACCACAGACTATCAGATTGAACACTGAATGGAGGATAGCTACCATAGACTATCAGATTGAACACTGAATGGAGGATAGCTACCACAGACTATCAGATTGAACACTGAATGGAGGATAGCTACCGAAGACTACCAGATTGAACACTGAATGGAGGATAGCTACCATAGACTATCAGACTGAAAACCAGATGGAAGGTAGCTACCATACACTATCATAGTCACATCTGGAGGGAAGCATTGAAGGAAAGGTGTATCCTTGAGAAGTCTGTCCAGTTACTGTTAGAACAATGTTAACCGAAAGGAGAAATTAGGTTCACTTTCACCAGAAGGGGCCTCTAAAACGGGAAACGAGCGGCACTGAAGGGAAGCTGAAATTCTGCAGATTATTCACAGAACAGGGGGCCGGAATAGCTCAGTTGGTAGAGCGCCGGACTCGTGATCCTGGGGTTGCGGGTTCGAATTTCGGTACAGGGGGATTTTTCCTTCGGAGTTAACATTGGTTCTGACTCCATTCCCCAAACAGTCCTTCGAATGAGACTATAAACCGAGGTTCCGTGTGTGAACGGTCGCACAACATCTTGCACACACGTAAAATCCCATCACCAACTTTCGGAAGAGAAGGCCAGTTTGGCCGTTGGTATGGATGACACGTTACACATAGCATGCACCTTTCCTGAAGTTGGAGTATGGCTGCCTTAATGGCAGGATAAAAAAATGGTTATACACACCAAACTCCACTGCCTGTCTATACAGGCAGTGTCCGCAGGAGTATCAGCCTTCGTACGCAGAAAGAAAGAAAAAGAAATTCACAGAACACAGCGAACTGAAAGGATGCATGAGACTCATTTCAATGAAAGGGAATCCTCTGAAAATAGACAAACACCATTGTAGGAAAGCTGAAATTCTAGAGATGTCTGTCTTGTTGTTCACGAACACAGTGAACCGAAAGGATGTATTTCAATAAAAGGGAATCCTCTGAATATAGACAAACACCATTGGAGGGAAGCTGAAATTCTAGAGAGGTCTGTCTTGTTGTTCACGAATACAGTGAACCGAAACAATAACTTGAACTTAGTTCCACTAGAACACAGTGAACCAAAAACCTATGGAGACCGTCAGTTTTGTTCACGAAATTCGTGAGGTTTGGTAACTGAAATCATTCCCCAGATCTATCGATCACATGAATCCGAAAAGTGTAGAATCTGTTACAGGGATCTGTTGACCAAAGGCAGCCGGTGACTGTAGAGATCTGTTGAACACAAGACCTGTCGATAAAAATTAAAGAAACAAACAAACTTTCGATTAAAGGGAGACATCGATTACATGGATCACGTGATCATAAAGATTTATCGATTATAGGGATCTCCTGATCCTAGGAATCAGTCAATCAAAGAGAGCCATCAATAATGGGGCTCTCTCGATCAGAGGGATAAGCTTATATCAATTACGGGGATCAATAGAAAAGAGAGATCTGTTGATTACAGCTTCACGAGCATTCTTGAATTTAAAGTATATTCCGATTAGACTGATCATTTCTGCACAGATCTATCCACTCAGAGAGAGAGAGAGAGAGAGAGAGAGAGGAGAGAGAGGTGGGGAAGAGAGAGAGAGAGAGAGAGAGAGAGAGAGAGAGAGAGAGAGAGAGAGGACGAAGAAGAAGAAGAAGAAGAAGAAGAAGAAGAAGAAGAAGAAGAAGAAGAACAACAACAACAACAACAACAACAACAATAACAACAACAACAACAACAATTACAGCAGCAACATCTAAAACAACAAGAAGAAGCGCAACAACAACAAGACAAATGCACCAGTTTTCCTTTTGTCTAAAGTGTGTTCGGAAAGAAAACAAATGATTATACATCCACATCATGTGAAATCTATCGGCTTTTGATAACATTTGCATTTCCTTTGATGTCTGTCCGACTGTTGAAACATTACACAGCAGCACCTTCGCCTGAAAAAAATGCTCTTTGCTCAGAAGAAGAAGAAAAGAAGGAGAAGGAGGAGGAGGAGGAAGAGAAGGAGGAGGAGGACAAGAAGAAGAAGAATAAGTAAAAGGCCACACACACACACACACACAACACACACACAACACACCACAACACACACACACACACACACACACACACACACACACACACACACACACAACACACACACACGCACACATATACACACACGCACGCACACATATACACACTGTCGCACGCGCGCGCGCCACACACACACACACACACACACACACACACACACACACACACACACACACACACGCACACACACACACACACACACACACACACACACACACACACACACACGCACACGCGCGCGCGCGCGCGCGCACTCATGCACAAGGTACGCACACCGGTACATACGCATGCACATACATAAACACGTTATGCACTCACGTAGACGTGCAGCGACACAAACATGTGCACATCCATCTACACTGGTCTACACATCAAGACATATAGATACAGACACATTCATACAAACACCCACACCCACATACACACACATCCATCCATCCATCCATCCATTTATATAGACATACACACGCCTACATCCATACATGCACAAAGGCACACATATATATGCAGATATACACATGCAAATGTACGCACGTGCGAAGCCTCACCTCCCCCCTCCTCCGCCGATCCCCTTTGTCCCCGCCCTTCTCACTCCATGTGTCACCCCAGAGAGAGAGAGAGAGAGAGAGAGAGAGAGAGAGAGAGAGAGAGAGAGAGAGAGAGAGAGAGAGAGAGAGAGAAAATCAGAGAGAGAGAGAGAGACTCTTGACTCTTGTCAAGAAAAAAAGTGAAAATCAAGAGAGAAGAGAGAGAAGAGAGATGAGAGAGAGAGAGAAGAGAGAAAGAGAGAGAGAGAGAAGAATCGAATACAAATACGAATACGAATATCTTTTATTGAGGGTAAAATGGATAAGCTTACAGCTTTTTTTTTTTACACCATGCCCTCAAGAACAACAACAGTAACAAACGATATCAAAATAAACATATACATATACACGAAAGGAAACATGAACAGCTTATAACGACGAAACATGATGAACATAAATAGAAGAAGAAGAAGAAGAAGAAGAAGAAGAAGAAGAAGAAGAAGAAGAAGAAGAGAGAGAGAGAGAGAGAGAGAGAGAGAGAGAGAGAGAGAGAGAGATGGATGATGTATGTATGTATGGATGGATGGATAATTTATTCAATAAGGCCATGGTCCCTCTTGAAGGGGTATGTGAACAAAATTCACAGGTACAGCAAATTTCACAATTAAAAACATGGGGATGGGCAAAAAGTACAGAAACATGAACAACAGAGTTAGGATCAAAGCGCAGACTGAATTTGGAATGCTTTGTACAAATAATTTGCCAACTGTTTGACAATGTTTTCATGGTTAGATGGACATAAGCAATAATGCAAGTCTGAACAATGAAGGCTGTCTCTGGTATTCCGTAGGGCTCAGTTGGTTTCTAAGATCATTCAAAGCAGAACAACAAAACAAACAAAAAAGACTTCATCTTCCCGTGCACTTGTACGTCATGGACAAATAAAATCACGTTCGTATTCTGTTTGAAACGAAAACGATGAACAGGGTAGATCCGAGATTCCAAATCGAAATCTTGTCATGATGTTTTTCAAGTGTCTGTCCATCACACACACACACGCACGCACACACGCACGCACGCACGTACGCACGCACGCACGCACGCAAACACGCACGCAAGCACATAGCATATAATATTCCTACGCGGAAAGAGGCTATAGAAGCATCAGTCACCTCACTGGTATCATCAGCAGTGTCTGAGAAGTAAGAACTTTGATCCGCGAGGCTGTCTTGTTCCAGAACACCAGTATGTATTCATGTCCAACATTCTCGTTCATAAAGCTAGACTGCTTTTTAAGGCAGTGAGGTATAGAAGACAATGTTGTTGAGAGAGAGAGAGAGAGAGAAGAGAGAGAGAGAGAGAGAGAGAGAGAGAGAGAGAGAGAGAGAGAGAACATGTGTTAAATTATGATAAGAATGATAATGAAATGAAAGAAAAAATGAAAAATACTAAATCAAAATACAAGGAAAGAAAGAAACAAAAGTACGAGAGAGAGAGAGAGAGAGAGAGAGAGAGAGAGAGAGAGAGAGAGAGAGAGAGAGAGAGGAGAGAGAGAGAGAGAGAGAGACGACGAAGAAGAAGAAGACAAAGAAGAAGAAGAAGACGAAGAAGGAGGAGGAGGGGGAGGGGAGGAGGAGAGGAGGAGAGGAGGGAGAGAAGAAGAAGAAGAAGAAAAGAAGAAGAAGCCCATCTCTATACACACCCTGGCCCCACTCCCCCACCTACCCACCCCCCCACCCCCCCAAAAAAAAAGAAAAAAAAGAAAGGAGAGAGCAGTACGCTGGTGCACACATATACATTGCTTGAATATATTATTATAAATGTTTCACATATTGACATTAGCATGCACTGGCTTAGCGTGTCCCAGTCTTTACGATAGCTAAATCATTTTGCTTGCAAACGGCAACAATCACCTGCTGGAAAGTCAGTACACTGTATGTTGGTGATGATATATAGTAACAACATACTCGAGGATAGGCATTGGTAACGTGAAATTTACTGATTATCCGCAAGAAGAAGAAAAAGATACACCCGAAGATGAGAGTGGGGCCCAGGAAAATGCTGTCCTCCACTGCCGAGCCAGCTGGGAGCAATCTTGTACCACACTTGAAAGCCTGCACTGTGTTCACATAAGGTACACGCACGCACAGGACATTCTATTAAAGACGTCAAGGGACATCATTGCTCCATGGCATATGCCATTGTGATATTTCACTGCATGTGACACGACAGAATCTCCACAGCAACGTCCCCATGGGTGTACCAGGCCCCATTTCATGACTGCAGAGCCCACCGGCGAAAAACGTCACCGTCAAGTTACTGCTGAACATACCTTCTGCAAAATTCCGAACCTCGACGGCATCCAAGATCAGGCGGAATTGAGTTCCAGAGAAGAGGACCAGAATAACAAAGTCTTGTTTTAAAGAGGTCAGTTACAGGTATGGGAAACACACACACACACACACAACACACACACACACAACACACACACCACACACACACACACACACACACAGAGTCACTCCCATACACACAGTCACACCCCATAAGCACACACTTCCCCCCCCCCACTCTCTTCCTCTCTCTCTCCTCTCTCTCGTCTAGTCAGCTAACTCTCCACAACCTTCCAGACAAACGTCGCTCGCACCATATGAAACAGTGACTGACCAAAACTAAGACAGCACGACTGACCAAAACTAAGACAATTTCACTTGTCCAATGGCTGTGCTTCCCTCCACTTCCATCCCCACCCCACCCCCCTTTTCCACCCATCCCCTCCTCCCCCCCCCCCCCCCCCCCCCACTTCCCAACAATTTTACGGTGCAGTGAACTGAAACCAAGGTGTCCGACCTTTTGGAGCCACACACACACACACACACACACACACACACACACACACACACACACACACACCAACAGAAACCCCATTCACCACCCCACCTCACACTCTCTCTGTCTCTTTCTCTCTATCTGTCTTACCCTCCCTTTCTCTCTCTCTCTCTCTTCTTCTTTTTCTTCTTTCTTGTGCTTCTTCCTCCCCCGCCCCCCCCCCCCTCCTTTTTTTTTCTTTTTGAAGAGAACGACACGGCAGTGCATGATCTGATAGTTGTTCCGTGGTTTTTTTTTTAAATTTTTGTGCCAGACAGGAACTTGGATGTGATTCTCTCCTCCATCCTGCTTACCCAAGCACCCACAGAGCTTCTAGCTAGTCTTATTCCTTCCTTCCTTCTTTCCTTCCTTCACTCCTTTCACTCTCTCCATATTGACCTGATGCCAGACAAGCAGTCAGCGTCTACAGACTTGTCCGCACGCCGTGACCCCCTCCTGACACCGACACCAAACACTTCCTGAGGAGGAAGCTGTCCGATGCCAGACGATGCCCTGCTGACAGGTTCTCCCGGTCTGGAATCACGCGGGTTGTGAGGTTGGAGGTCACGCCGTGGTGCCAGGCTTAAGGTGTAGTCTCACGATCCTTATGCAAACCTACATCGGAGAAGGACACTGGCCGACCTTCGTTCAGGACCGTCGGTACCAAGCGTGTGACGGACCTTAATGGGACCCGGAACCTAAACGGAGCGAACGAATTTTTGCTTGGCACAGAGAACAAAGATGACGCCATTAAACGGAAGGTAGCATCGTGATCTACTCCTCATCGACTCTTCTCTTCCCCTCCGTTAAGGTCTAAGACCCTGGATAAGACAATGACAAGCGTGCTTTAATTAAGAGTAGTTCACAATGAACTGGCAGCTGTTCGCTGCTCCGTTCATCTCTCTTCAATCAGAGATCTTGTACAGAAAGAAAGACAAGTCTGAGGAGCGCATTCCTAATATAGTGAGTACAGGAGACTCGCTGATGTCTTTTTGTTTGAACATGATCAGGCCAAGGGCTTTTCTTTCATATCTCTGATGTAATACGTCAACTTAGTTATCGTCAAGAACACACGTCATTTTTACTCTGCTGCTGGAACTATATTGCAAGCTTACCCATTGGAGATACATTGCTGTGAATGCACCTTTTTTTGTGTTGCCATTTATGTGTAGAATATGCAAAATTCATGACATGAAAATGTACGGATTTAGTGCATATACACATGTCTGTGTTTATATCATTTATTCATTTATTTACTTATCTGTTGATTTATTGATTGATTGATTTATTTATTCATTAACGTGGTGGGTGGGGGGGAAGGGGGTATGGGGATGGAGCGGGTGTGAGGGTGGGGTTGAGGGAGCATACACCAAAGAAAGATAACTCTTGCAGACTGTTCTCACCTGGAGGGCAAGGGTTGCTCATCTCTCTCATACAGACAAAGATCTTTGTTTCCATAATCAGCGCCATTACCACGGGCGATTCTAGTCGTGTTTCTTGACTAACCTGCTTGTGTCTACACAATATCCAAGCATTGACCAAGTTTCAGATTCCATTTTACCCCTCCATGAGAGTTAAGTGTTCACGCGCAACTGTTGTTATGTTTGTTTGTTTGTGTGTGTGTGTGTGTGTGTGTGTATTTTTGTTTGTTTGTTTTTTTCTGAAAGTCTGTTACATCTGTCTGTTAACTAGATGATGCAAAAACCACGGAACCGATTTGAACCAAACTTGATGCCAAGATGGAATATGGGCCAAGATGGAATATGGGCCAAGGACGAACTCAGCGAACGTTGATGCGGATTTGTCGTGCAGACCCGGGTCAAAGAACACGTCCTGGATGCGTTCAAACTTCGCAGAGGTCTGCGCTCTCCCAGGTGCTCAAGGAATCGTCACTGACCACGGGCTAATCTCCATAGACACTCGACTTTGTTTACAAAAGAATGAGGACGTAGTGCTTGGAAAATAGACAGAGAGATACACAGATGGATGGATAACATCTATCTACACACACACACACACATACATGTATATGTAGAATTATAAACAAAGCTTGCTCTTACGTCTTAGATTGAAGAAATAGGGGATGATAAGCATTCATATCTGCAGTGGTAGATAATTCTGCCTAACTAACAGTATGTGTTTGAGTGGGTCAATGGGGAGTAATACATGCTTCTCAAGTTGAACCTACAGCAAGCTTATAGTCTCCAAGGGGGGAGACAATCTCCAAAAGGGGAGGAAACTCACTAACATATTATAACTCCTGTCAGATACCAGTATTATCGAAACCTGATTGTTTCTCCTCAGCGACCTCGGAAAGTCCTAACTTGACTCCTCTGCCTTTTAGGTTTTAAGCAGAATACTATCCCAGAAAAAGGCTGGTGTACAATACCATAGTATGTTTGTTGAATTTAAAAAAAAAAACAACCAAAGGTGCCACCTAAGAAGCAAACGAAAATCATGCAACAGCAAAATAAGCTACATTTTCTTGCGAAAAGTAGAAAATATAAAAAGATAACATGTTAAGACACAAGTGATGAGGGCAAACAAAGCTTGCTCTTATGTCTTAGATTGAAGAAATAGGGGGAGATAAGCATTCATATCTGCAGTGGTAGATAATTCTGCCTAACAGTATGTGCTTGAATGGGTGAATGGAGAATAATAAATGCTTCTCAAAATGAGCCTTCAGCAAGCTTATAGTCTCCAAGTGGTCAGTTACTTATCCTTGGAATTTAATAGTTTACTATATATATATATATATATATATATATATATATATATATATATATATATATATATATATATATATATATAAACTAATAAATTCCAAGGATAAGTACCGAGCACCGTTCCAGCAACTTACAGAGCAGCTTGGTGTTGCAATGACTGCAAGAAATATTCAATTATAAACAAAGCTTGCTCTTATGTCTTAGATTGAAGAAATAGGGGGAGATAAGCATTCATATCTGCAGTGGTAGATATTTCTGCCTAACTAACAGCATGTGCTTGAGTGGGTGAATGGGGAATAATAAATGCTTCTCAAAATGAGCCTTAACATAGTTGTATTTATCCTTACACATTATACATCTCCTCAATATTAATTGAGGAGATGTATAATGTGTAAGGATAAATACACAATTGTTACATGTTGAAATGGAGGACATGGAATGTATAGGGAATACCACAGAGTTGTCATGGTTGATGTCGACGAAGTAGATGATGTGTAGGGACTAAAACATAGTTGCTTCGGTTGATAGGGAGGATGTTGTTGACAAGAAGGCAATGGTAAACAGCTGTTATGGTTGATAGTGAGGATGTTGTTGACATGAAGGCAATGGTTAACAGTTGTTATGGTTGATAGTGAGGATGTTGTTGACATGAAGGCAATGGTAAACAGTTGTTATGGTTGATAGTGAGGATGTTGTTGACATGAAGGCAATGGTTAACAGTTGTTATGGTTGATAGTGAGGATGTTGTTGACATGAAGGCAATGGTTAACAGTTGTTATGGTTGATAGTGAGGATGTTGTTGACATGAAGGCAATGGTAAACAGTTGTTATGGTTGATAGTGAGGATGTTGTTGACATGAAGGCAATGGTAAACAGTTGTTGTGATTGACAGTGAGGATGTTGTTGACATGAAGGCAATGGTTAACAGTTGTTATGGTTGATAGTGAGGATGTTGTTGACATGAAGGCAATGGTAAACAGTTGTTATGGTTGATAGTGAGGATGTTATTGACATGAAGGCAATGGTAAAGAGTTATGGTTGATAGTGAGGATGTTGTTGACATGAAGGCAATAGTAAACAGTTGTTATGGTTGATAGTGAGGATGTTGTTGACATGAAGGCAATGGTAAACAGTTGTTATGGTTGATAGTGAGGATGTTGTTGACATGAAGGCAATGGTAAACAGTTGTTATGGTTGATAGTGAGGATGTTATTGACATGAAGGCAATGGTAAAGAGTTATGGTTGATAGTGAGGATGTTGTTGACATGAAGGCAATGGTAAACAGTGTTATGGTACAGTGAGGATGTTATGACATGAAGGCAATGTAAGGTTATGGTTGATAGTGAGGATGTTGTTGACATGAAGGCAATGGTAAACAGTTGTTATGGTTGACAGTGAGGATGTTGTTGACATGAAGGCAATGGTAAACAGTTGTTGTGATTGACAGTGAGGATGTTGTTGACATGAAGGCAATGGTAAACAGTTGTTGTGATTG
>CM065730.1:18030000-18047500 GCA_033310375.1 Conus canariensis | reverse complement strand
CCCCCCAGCCCCTCTCTCTCTCTCTTTTCTCTTTCTCCTCTTTATCTTTCTCTCTTCCTCCCCCACCCCCCCCCGCCCTCCCTCCCTTCTTTTTTTATCTCTGTGTCCCCCATCCCTCTTCCTCTCTTTCTCCTCTTTATCTTCTCTCTCTCTCCCCCCCCCCGCCCTCCCTCCCTTTTTCTCAGTCTCCCCCATCCTTCTTCCTGTCTCTATCCTCTCTCTGTGCAACTCTTCTGTCCTTCACCTTCCCCCCCCCTCTCTCTCTCTCTCTTTGCTCCTCCCCCCCTTCTTAGTGTCTGTCCCTGTCCTGTCTGTCTGTTCTTCTGTCTGTCTGTCTGTCTGTCTTCTCTCTCTCTCTCTCTCTCTCCTCTCTCTCCTCCCTTCTCTCTCCTCTTTCCTCCCTCTCTTCTCCTCACACTCTCTTTCTCTCCTCTTTTCTTCCTCTGCGCGCGTGCGCACACCGTGGTGTGTGTGTGTGTGGTGTGTGTGTGTGTGTGTGTGTGTGTGTGTGTGTGTTGTGTGTGTGTGTGTGTGTGTGTGTGTGCGTGGTAGGGGTGTGTGTGTGTGTGTGTGTGTGTGTGTGTGTGTGTGTGTGTGTGTGTGTGTGTGTGTGTGTGTGTGTGTGTGTGTGTGTGGTGCGTGCGTGCGTGTGTGTGTGTGTTGTGTGTGTGTGTGTGTGTGTGTGTTGTGTGTGTGTGTGGTGTGTGTGTGGTGTGTTGTGTGTGTGTGTGTGTGTGTGTGTGTGTGTGTGTGGTGCGTGCGTGTTGTGTGTGTGTGTGTGTGTGTGTGTGTGTGTGTGTGTGTGTGTGTGTGTGTGTGTGTGTGTGTGTGTGTGTGTGTGTGTGTGTGGTGTGTGTCGTGCGTGTGCGTGGTGTGTGTGTGTGTGTGTGTGTGTGTGTGTGTGTGTGTGTGTGTGTGTGTGTGTGGTGGTGTGTGTGTGTGGTGTGTGTGTGTGTGTGTGTGTGTGTGTGGTGTGTGTGTGTGTGTGTGTGTGTGTGTGTGTGTGTGTGTGTGTGTGTGTTGTGTGTGTTGTGTGTGTGTGTGTGTGTGTGTGTGTGGTGTCGTGTGTGTGTGTGTGTGTGTGTGTGTGTGTGTGTGTGTCCCATCCGCCGACTAGTTTAACCCCCTCTCATGTTTCATCCACTGTTCACATTCACCACTCATATGTCCCCTTCCTGATTGACATTCACCACTCACATGTCCCCTTCTTGATTGACAATCACCACTCACATGTCCCCTTCTTGATTGACAATCACCACTCACATGTCCCCTTCTTGATTGACATCACCACTCACATGTCCCCTTCTTGATTGACATTCACCACTCACATGTCCCCTTCTTGATTGACAACTCACCATCATATGTCCCCATCTTGATTGACACTCACCACTCATATGTCCCCTTCTTGATTGACAATCACCACTCATATGTCCCCTTCTTGATTGACAATCACCACTCATATGTCCCCTTCTTGATTGACATTCACCACTCATATGTCCCCTTCTTGATTGACTATTGACATTCACCATCATATGTCCCCTTCTTGATTGACATTCACCACTCATATGTCCCCTTCTTGATTGACACTCACCACTCATATGTCCCCATCTTGATTGACATCACCACTATGTCCCTGATTGACACTCACCACTCTATGTCCCCTTCTTGATTGACATTCACCACTCACATGTCCCCTTCTTGATTGACACTCACCACTCATATGTCCCCTTCTTGATTGACATTCACCACTTCATGTCCTTCTTGATTGACATCACACTCATGTCCCATCTTGATTACACTCACCACTATAGTCCCTCTGATGACATTACACCACTCTTATGTCCCCTTCTTGATTGACACTCACTACTCATATGTCCCTATTTACTGACATCACCACATTATGTCCCCTTCTTGATTGACATCACCACTCATATGTCCCCTCTTGATGACATTCACCCACTCTTATGTCCCTCCTTGATTGACATTCACCCACTTTTGTACGATCCACTTGACTTTCACCACCATCACCTCATGTGTTACTGTTCTTATCTTCCTTTACTATCGACACCACCCATTTCATTCCCGTCCTGCTACATGTACCACTTCATGTTCCGGCACATCTCGTCCATTGTTACTCTCACCTCTCCAGTCTATCCTGCTATCATTCACCCACTCCATTACAGTCCAATCTACTTTCTGACTCTGTAGTAGCTGAATACACCCACTTTCATGTCTCTGTAGTCACTGACATACACCCACTTTCATGTCTCTGAAGTCACTGACATACACCCACTTTCATGTCTCTGTCACTGACATACACCCACTTTCATGTCCATGCAGTCACTGACATACACCCACTTTCATGCTCTATAGTACTGACATACACCCACTTTGTGTCTCTGAAGTAACTGACATACACCTACTTTATGACTCTCAATAACTGACATACACCCACTTTCATGAGTCTGTAGTCACTGACATCACCCACTTTCATGACTCTCTGTCACTGACATACACCCACTTTCATGTCCCATCCGCTACTGACATTCACCCACTTTCATGACTCTTCTGTCACTGACATACACCCACTTTCTGACTCTTCTGTCACTGACATACACCCACTTTCATGTCTCATCCGCTACTGACATTCACCCACTCACGTGTCCCATTTGTTGCTGGTGTTCACACAGTCTGCTATTGACATTCACCCACTGTCATATCCTATACTCCACTGAAATCCAGCCGCTCTCCATTCCTATCTCTTTGTCATGCCACCCGCAACTCTCGTTCACCTTATCTCATCTCACATTCGCTTCATCTTCACTCCTTCGCCAGAATGCGCCGTTCTTTTTTTGCCCCTCCCCCCCCCCCATCGTTTTCCCCACCTTCCACCCCCTCTCTACACAAGGCGACTACAAGGTGATAAACAACAAACACACAACCGCTTTATGGCAATCGATGGACTGAGGCGGGAACAATAGAGCAGGCCTCAACACCTGTGTGTATCTTTTGATGTGTAACCTACAGGGCCCGCCTGTGATGTCTCTTACCTGCTGGTCCTTGTAGTTGCCATGCTGTGAGCACTCACCTGGAAACTATCGCACAGAGAAGAGGTGGGGGTGGGGGGAAGGGAAGGGAAGGGTGGGATCGGGGAGGGGGGGGGGTGTAGTGGGAGAGACGATGGGCCGGGGAAGGGGAGGGGGAGGGCAAGTGATCAAAGGCCCGTGACGTGGGATCATGCTGCGAGTTGTCGCGCAGAAACGACAGGAGACCGGGCGGTTATTAGAGTAGATATTGCAAGCTTTCAGTTCTGCGTCAAAGTGGATACTGCACGCTGTGAATTCTGTGTTAAAGCAGATGTTACATCCTAAACGCCTTCTTTCCAAATGGACGGTACATGGTCTAAATTCTGTGTGGATATTGCGTGTTTGAAATTCTGTGTTAAAAAATGGAAATTGCATGTGCGAAATTTTGTGTTAAAGTGGATATTGAGTGTTTGAAATTCTGTGTTAAAATGGAAATTGCTTGTGGGAAATTTTGTGTTAAAGTGAATATTGCGTGTTTGAAATTCTGTGTTAAAAATGGAAATTGCTTGAATTCAGTGTTAAGGAATTGCAGTGTTTGAAATTGTGTAATGATTGCGTGCAATTCATGTAAAGTGATCTCGTGTTTGAAATCTGGTAAAATGGAATTGCATGTGCAAAATTCAGTGTTAAAGTGGATATTGCGTGTTTGAAATTCTGTGTTAAAATGGAAATTGCATGTGCGAAATTCAGTGTTAAAGTGGATATTGCGTGTTTGAATTTTCTGTGTTAAAATGGAAATTGCATCGTGCGAAATTCAGTGTTAAAGTGGATATTGCGTGTTTGAAATTTCTGTGTTAAAATGGAAATCGCATGTGCGAAATTCAGTGTTAAAGTGGATATTGCGTGTTTGAAATTCTGTGTTAAAATGGAAATCGCATGTGCGAAATTCAGTGTTAAAGTGGATATTGCGTGTTTGAAATTCTGTGTTAAAATGGAAATCGCATGTGCGAAATTCAGTGTTAAAGTGGATATTGCGTGTTTGAAATTCTGTGTTAAAATGGAAATGCATGTGCGAAATTCAATGTTAAAGTGGATATTGCGTGTTTGAAATTCTGTGTTAAAATGGAAATTGCATGTGCGAAATTCAATGTTAAAGTGGATATTGCGTGTTTGAAATTCTGTGTTAAAATGGAAATGCATGTGCGAAATTCAGTGTTAAATTGGATGTAGATAGTTGGAAATTCTCTGTTGAATTTTGTATGAAAAGATGTATTTTGTATGATCTAAATCCTTGGGTAAAGTAGCTATTACGTACATCATATTCTGTGTTAAAATATGTTGCATGTTCTGCATTCTGTGTTAAAGCGGATAATGCATGCTCAAAATTCTTTATGAAAATGGACAAGACATGCTCTGAATTGTATATTCAAATGGATATTGCACACTGTATATTCTGTACCAAAGGAGATATGGCACGTTGCAAATTTTGTATTTAGAGTGAACAATTTCATCTCCAGATTCTGTCTTAAAGCAGACTTTATAGGACCTGAATTCTACGTTAAAATGAATACTGCTCACTCTGCGTTCTGTATAAAAATGAATATGTCATGCTCTGACCTTTGCATCAAAGCGACATAGCATACTGTGACGTTCGCCTTATAGTCTGCCTTATTTTATCCGTTAAGCATATTGCGATTTGATATCTATAGTATACAGTATCAAATAAACTGTTAATGTGCATGTGTGTGTGTGTGTGTGTGTGTGTGTGTGTGTGTGTGTGTGTGTGTGTGTGTGTATGTGACAGAGAGAGAGAGAGAGAGAGAGAGAGAGAGTGTGTGTGTGTGTGTGTGTGTGTGTGTGCGCGCGCGTGTGCGTGCATGCTATACATTTGTCCATTCGTTTGGTTTGTTTTTATGCAAACGTTATCAGGTATGCTGCGTTATTGAGCATCCGAGCAATAGTTTCAATTTTAAAATATTGTATAACAATTTTCTTTGTGATTGAAAAAAAAAATCGATAAGTTACGTGTTTCAAAGTCTTTATTAACCTTTTCTTCAATTAAGAGACATTGCTTACGGATGAAGTTTGGACATCGTACAAACACTTTTATTTGTTAGAATGACCGTTTGATGAAACGTCCTTCATGGTTTTGAAAACACTCTCTGTCTGTTTGTTTGTTTGTCTGTCTGTCTGTCTGTCTGTCTGTCTGTCTGTCTCTCTCTCTTCTCTCTCTCTCTCTCTCTCTCTCTCTCTCTCTCTCTCTCTCTCCGAATTTCAGCATTTGATGGGACTTTTATGGACGATGTGCAATTGCAACAGGGATAAGTACCAGGTTTTCCCCAAGAGCCTCGTGACTAAGTTTGACAGAAGATCTTGGCAAGCTTTTGGTACTCACCTTTTCCCTAAAAGACCTTGGAAAATAAAAGTCAACGTCACTTACTTACTAAGGCCCGTCACCAGCTAGAGCTCGCCAGAGTCGTCGGTCGTGAGCCTGCACTTGCGGCTGGTTTCTGGTTTCTGTGGTTAGCCTGGAGGTCTCTTCACCAGGTATCCTTGGCCGGCGTCTTCTTCTCTTGCCTTCGAAGCCCCAGGTGAAAGCCTGTGTGGTGCTACCTGACGCTAGGTTTCGTAGCGTATGGCCGACCGACTCCCCATCTTCTACCAATTTGAACTTCTCCTGACCTGTGCTGACCCTGGCTCTATAGTTCTAAGTTGCTGATGGTGTTCGGCAGGCGGGTTGGGAGGATGTTTCTCCAGCAAGTGTTGATGAAGATCTGTTGTAGTTTATTGATGGTGGTTTTGGTCATCCTTCATGTTCCGGCTCTACGTAACAGCATCGACTTCAGACTGGAATCGGACAGAAGGACTTGTTTACACATTTTGGTTGTGCTCCAGAGCTTCAGATGGTCTTGAGCTGGAGTAATGCTGCTTGGATCTTGCCGATCCTTGCTTTGTCCTGGACATCTGTACCGCCACGCTTATCTGCGAAGCTGCTCAGATACAATCAGGAAGCAATTTACAGGCCGAAAACAACAGCAAGGCAGCGGCAGCAGCAGCAGCAGCAATAGCAGCAGCAGCAGCGGCGGCGTCGGCGGCAGCAACAGCAACGACGATAAAAAAAACCCGGACATATTGAAAACCTACTCGTATGAAGACACTAGTGTTCATCAGCAACTTAAAATCTGAAAGAGTACAGTGAGTCTTATTATCGTCTTTGACAAATCAAAAGTTGTTGTTTTTAGAAAGGGTGGATACCTTACACCCGTTATAACAATTAAGATTTTTCGAGCACTTTAAATACCCAGGGATAATGCTAACTCGTCAGGATTGATCTTCTCTTATTCTTAAAATGACATAACAATCCGAAACAGGACATACCTCCTGTTCTTTGAAAGCTCAGATTGAAACTGGGCATCATAGTCCCCGTCAATTTCTTTAACATTGATTTCTAAAGCCAGCCATGCTTCCATACGGGGATCAATTTTGGGATGTTGTGGGGTTGACGTTAGCAGATAATGACATCACAGAAAAAAAAAGTGTGTAAAGAGTTTCTTAATTGTTTGTGGAAAGACAAAGAGTTCTCTTGTGAATAAAATTCCGCCGAGACATCCTCTAAATATCATAATTTGAACATTTAAAAAGGTATTGACTGGAATTTGTAATATATATATATAAATAAATATATATATATATATATATATATATATATATATATATATATAGACAGTTGGACTGTGTTCATGACACACGTTCCACTGTGACATATTTCAGGAATAAAGATAGGTGAGGTGGATATCATAAGTTTCTCTGATACTGCACTGTTACATTTTCACCTTCGTGTAGGTATTATTGAGAACGTAACTCATTTCTCAGAGAAGTAGATGAAGATAAATAATTATCCAATTAATGGGGAAAGGAGAGGTGGGAAGGGGCTGCGGAAGGGATAGAGAGAGGAGGGGAGGGGTGAGGAGGCCGAGATGAAGGGGGAGGAACGGGCACGCAGTCAAATGGTTCAAGCTTTGGGCAGCGGGGCTGACAGTGGTGAGTTGGAATCACTCGTGGGCTGGGAGTTTTACGACCCGAAGACCCTCTCTGTCCGTCCAGCATTAGATGGATGTCTGCGTCAGCCGTGGAGGGTTAAGGCAGCGGAAGGAGTGGGATGGGCTCCGCCTGCTATGATGCCATGCCCTAGACCCAGTGAATTTGTGACAGTTCACTGCCCCCCCCCCCACGTCCCCTCCCTCCCCCCGTCCCCTCCCTCCCCCCGTCCCCCCCCCCATCCCCCCGCGGCTATCAGTTCAGGAATTTATTGTTTTAATCTTGCATGAAACTGTAACACAGTTTTCAGAGACACCTATACATTCTTCTTGTCCTTAAAATCCACACACGGCCTTTCTTCGAATTTGTGTTACTAACATTTTGTGGTCCACACAAGTATGCATACAGGAGCACGCGTGCACGCGTGCGCGCGCGAACACATACACGACAGACAGACAGACAGACAGACAGACAGACAGACAACAACACACACACACACACACACACACACACACACACACACACACACACACTTGTGTTCCATATAGGTATGCGCCCCCCCCCCCCCCCCCCCAAACACATATACACACCCGCACGCGGCGCGCGCTCGCTATCTAACTATGTATGTATGTATGTTAGTATGTATGTATGTATGTATGTATGTACGTACCAAATCAATTCTAAAGAAGTCTAGGTCGAGCTAGCGGTTCTTGTTACAAAGACCCAGAACTAGTGAATTGGTATCTTCAAAACAAGCTTCCCATGCTCAGAGGCTTATCCGTGGAGCTCCCTCCCTGTACATATTGTAACTACGGCTACGCTCGCCTTTGAAGAACAATCTTTTCAGATATTTGGTTTTGACTTCTAGATCTCAACCTCGGATAGCATTTGTAGTATTCGCCTTATGCTATCAGTATGCATTCGTGTAGTGGTAGTAGTAGTGGTAGTAGTAGTGGTAGCAGTAGTGGTAGTAGTAGTAGTAGTAGTGGTGGTGGTAGTAGTAGTAGTTTCATTTTACATCTTTTCACAAAATTATATATTAAAGAGAGAGAGAGAGAGAGAGAGAGAGAGAGAGAGAGAGAGAAGAGCGAGAGAGCGTGTGTGCTTACATGCGTGCGTGCGTGCGTGTGTGTATGTATGTGTGTGTGTGTGTGTGTGTGTGTGTGTGTGTGTGTGTGTGTGTGTGTGTGTGTGTGGGGTGTGTAGATATAATCACAGAAAGACCACCAATGACAAATGAAAGTGAATACCTAACCGGACTGTCAAACAAGGGGCAACCTTAAAAGCAAGATTAGATCAGAAAAAAACCACATCAGTTACAGACATGCCTGATAAACATGATAAGTATGCCCCTGAGAGACACACATTGAAAATATATGACGTCTTTGATAGATTGGTTTCGCCACATACACATTTTGTTGAAGCATTATACTTAGCTCTGAAAGCATCTAGTTTTAGTCGATTAAACGAAATTTTTGTGTTGATACGAATCACGAAATTGTAGATATTGAGCGCTTTTGAAATAATCAATTCTGAAAAGTTCACAGTTCACTATTTTGTGTTTTAACGTGAGAACTAAGGTTGTTCTGACTATTTCTGAAACAGCCCCTAGCCATTTGTCTTGACATTTGATGACTCTCTCACAAAGTGAAGGGTACAGAAAGTTGTTGTGCACACATTGCATTTCTAGAACCTTTTTTTCGCACATCTGTCAACGAGTTCATCACCCAAGATTCCACAGTGTGAAGGAATCTAAAAGAAAATCAGTTCAGTTCCTTTACATATCAAGATAAGAATTAAATGACACGTTTCCTTTTAAAATCCCAATGATCTGAACTCGATTAGCAAACATTTAATGGATTATAATACTGGCGTCAGATCTACACTAAACAGCATTTGAAAAGGCGACTGTGATAAGTCAAAGCCATTGCTAAACCTATCATTTCAGCAAAAATAATTCTATATTTTCAGACGAAATATAGTTTTTCTACTTTCAGTGATGGAATAACAAAAGCAGACTCAGCCTCTTTTTTTTAAAATTTTTTTTAGATAATGTGAAAACCGTAAGATGCTTGGGATATTTGTTGTCCAAATGCATCTTTGATGAATATGATAAGATGTAAGGTTGATCAGCTTTTTTTTTGCATCCCTTTAAAAAAGAACTGAAATAAAATATTAACATTTTCAGAAAAAAAAGTAATAATGTGGCCGGTAGCTCTTCCAGCATTCTAATTTTTTTTCGTAGCAAACATTGAACGTCTGCTCTTTCTCACGTGAAGTCCTAGTCCCCTGTTCCACTCTGTCTGTAGTAATTCGGTGGCCAGTTTTCATATGGCCATGGCATCTATGACGAACATGAAGACGTCAACATCAGTGGAGTCCCTGCTGGATAATGACTTGAAACAGCTTTGAAAATGTCAGCGTTGAACCCCTGGCAGACAATGACGTGACGCCAGCATTATATCCCTGGTAGAAAATGACATGACACAACTGTCATGACGTCAGCAATCCATCCTTGGTCGACAGTAATTTGACACAACTTTGAAGGCGTCACCCCTGAATCCTTGGTAGACGGTGACTAGACATAACTCTGGAGACGTCAGCATTGACACCCTGGTAAATAGTGAGTTGAAACATTTCTGGAGACGTCAGCATTGACACCCTGGTAAACAGTGAGTTGAGACATTTCTGGAGACGTCAGCATTGACACCCTGGTAAACAGTGAGTTGAGACATTCCTGGAGACGTCAGCACTGACTCCCTATAAAACAGTGACTTGACATAACTCTGGAGCTTTGAATTCTGGTAGACAGTGATTTGACACAACTCTGGAGCTTCGAATCCTGGTAGACAGTGATTTGACACAACTCTGGAGCTTTGAATCCTGGTAGACAGTGAATTGACATAACTCTGGAGCTTTGAATCCTGGTAGACAGTGAATTGACATAACTCTGGAGTTTTGAATTCTGGTAGACAGCGACTTGACATAACTCTGGAGCTTTGAATCCTGGTAGACAGTGAATTGACATAACTCTGGAGTTTTGAATCCTGGTGGACAGTGAATTGACATAACTCTGGAGCTTTGAATCCTGGTGGACAGTGAATTAACATAACTCTGCACACGTCAGCATTGACTCCCTGATTAGGTGATGACGACGTTTGCACTGAATCCCTGGTAAATAACAAAAAAATCCGTGGAAAATGACTTGACGTTTGTATTGCATCTCTGGTAAATAAAATAATAATCCTGGTAAATAACTTGACGCTCGTATTGAATCGCTGGTAAATAAAATAATAATCTCTGGTAAATGACTTGACGCTTGCATTGAATGGCTGCCTCATGACGTCGACATTGGACCCCTGGTGGATAGTAATCTGGCACAACTCTGGAGAACCTGAAGAAAGCCCCTTTCCTGTTGATGGTTTCTCTTGCTGAGAGACAGAGAGAACACAGACAGGCGTACACACGCCACAGACATGTGCACGCGTGCGCGTACACACAGGCACACATGCCCAGGCGCACACGCACAAATGCAATGCATATGCATATGCCCAACACACACACATACACGCACGCGCGCGCACGCACACCAACAGACGGAAATATTTCAGACACATAAAGGCACACAGGGACATTGAACTTGACAGACAGACAGACAGACAGACAGACAGACAGACAGACAGACAGACACACACCACACACACACACACACACACACACACACACCACACACACACACACACTTCAGCGCACGTAATTGACCCAAACGCTGCCCCTACACATGCACAATGCCACCGACGCGCGCTTCGGCACTCACTCGTGCCCCAGCTCTTCCCTCCAACATCCCAACCCCACCCCCCACCCCCCCTCTCTCTCTCTCTCTCTAATCCCCTCTTTCAGTCAGCACCCCTTCACGCTCCCTCTCTCTCTCTTCCCTCCCCTCCCCTCCCCTCCCCTCCTCCCCCAGTCCTTCTTCATCTCTCCTCCCTCTTCCTCCCATTCCGCCTCCTGCCACAAATCCGAGGCAGGTGAAAACGAGTTACCTCAGGCCAAGATTTGTCAAAGCAATTATCGACGACCGCCCCTCCCTCTTTCCACTCACTCTTCTAACACACCTCGTCCCAGACTTCTCTGTCCTTTCCTGAACCTTCCCTCTTCCTCTCTCATTCTCTCCCTTCCTTCCTTCCTTCCTTCCTTCCCATCTGAGTCTTCGATCCTCTTCCTTCCATGCTCATCATCTCCTCTGTCCCCCCCCCCCCCCCCCCCCTCCCCTGCCCCCACCCAAAGTCAATGCATATACAGTCAGCGGCCGTGATTTAGTGGCACGCGGCGGTAAGTATTTAGTCGTGTAAGTAAGTCGCTGTTGGCCTGACATTTGACATGGCTGCTGTGTGTATGCACGACAGAGGGAGCATGGCGTGTTTGATGTGACGCCTTTGAAGGGGGATCAGCACGGGGTTCAAAGCGGCGCTTTCTTTCGGATTAGGCCCTCAGTAATGTTTGTTGCCCCTGGCTCTGCCTGTCTATCTGCATGTCGGGCTGTCTGTCTGTCTCTCCTGATCAGACGTGTAGACTACATGCCCTTCTCTTTTGAGATCTGTTATTGTAGACTTGTCATCCCCTATTCTGAACAAGAGCAGCAGAGCAGCAGCAGCAGCAGCAGCAGCAGCAGCAGCAGCAGAGCAGCAGAAGCAGAAGCAGCAGCAGTAGCAACAACAACAGCAACAACAACAACACGACGACAAAGACGATAATATAGCGACGATAACAGACAATTAGCACGGTTTTTGTTTATGTCTTTGCATTTGTATGCTAAGGCGTGAGTGTGCTTTTTGTTGTGTGTGTGTTCATCTGTAGTTCGCCTTAGTATCATAACGCTGCAGTCTCTCTCTCTCTCTCTCTCTCTCTCTCTCTCTCTCTCTCTCTCTCTCTCTCTCTCTCTCTCTCTCTCTCTTCTTTTTTTTTTTTTTCTTTTTTTTTTTTTTTTCGTTTTTGTCCCAGACGAAGTATCTCCCGTAAATTGAATAAGCGTGTTCGAGAAACATCTTTCTATTTGGGCAGCCGCTCGAACATGGAACAATTCCAGAATGATGCCAGAGTCCGTCAGCGATCAGCAGTGGACTTCTGAAGGTGTCTGAATGTCTTCAACGTGATGGACACAGCACTGGCAGTCTGTTCATCATTGATTCTGCCTCCCCGGCTCTCTCTCTCTCTCTCTCTCTCTCTCTCTCTCTCTGTGCGCATGTGTGTGTGTGTGTGTGTGTGTGTGTGTGTGTGTGTGTGTGTGTGTGTGTGTGTGTGTGTGTATGTGTGTATATATATATATATATATGTGTGTGTGTGTGTGTGTGTGTGTGTGTGTGTGTGTGTGTGTGTGTGTGTGTGCAAACGAGAGAGCAATCAGACATAATAAACCGAACAAACATACAAAATCTGCCCTGACAATGAAAGGAATTGATTTGCACACAGTGAGACACACTCTGTGGGTGAACATATATCCGCTGCAAAACAATAGAGATAATAAGGGAAGAGAGAGAGAGAGAGAGAGAGAGAGAGAGAGAGAGAGAGAGAGAGAGAGAGAGGGGGGCAGAGAGAGAGAGAGGGGAGAGAGAGAGAGAGAGAGAGAGAGAGAGAGATTTTTCTTTCCTGAAGTCAAATGCAAAAACCAAGGACCGTTACATTCATGTCCAGCGGCAAATTCCTCGCACGTAACCTTCACTGCCAACTGTTTATTAATTTAAACTGCCGTGGAAGGGGGGGGGGGGGGGGGGGGGGAACCCACCACCACCAAAACAATCCATGCAATTTCCTTGTCCATTCACACCGCAGCATTGACTGACTCAACAGCAGCTGAGACATGAATGACGTCTGTGGTGGACAGAATTCAGATTGACACGACTGTGGCCACGTCAGTACAACCCCCACCTCCCTCCCCTCCAACCCCCCCCCATCCCCCGACCCCACCCCACCCCTGTTCTATTTCATCATCCCTTTCCATTCCTTCACTGCTCCACCCCCCCCCCCACCCCACCCTCCACCCCCGCCCCTCCTCCCCCCCACCCCCCTTATTCTATATCATCATCCCTTTCCATTCCTCCAATCCCCCCCCCGCCCTCTACCCCCCCTCCCCTCCCCCCCTCCCCCCCCCCATTCACTCCTCCGCCCCCATACTCCAGGCTCTTCCCCTTCGTGGCCTCTCAAGAGCCTCTCTCCTCGCCGCCTGTTTAAACGCCTCCAGTGGTTAACACGGCAGCTCCTCTCCTCGCCTGTGGAATTTAATTTCCCTGACATTTAACTCAAGAGAGAGGGAGGAAGGAAAGGAGTGGGTGGGGTGGGGGTGGGGGTGGGGTGGGGGGCTGATGAAGTGGAAAGGAACGGTGAGGTGGGGTGGGGGGTGGGGGGTGGGGTGGGTGGGTGTGGGGTGTGGGGTGTGAGGTGAGGAAGCTGGATGCGATTGTCGACTAGAACTGTCGCCATTGTCTGTACATCCTTAAGTGGACGATGGTTGGGGGGGAGATGGTGAAGTGAACTATCAGGGTGTGCGTTGGGTCGCTGCTATGGTGAGGCATGTCCTTCAAGTGAACCATCGGGATCTGCTTCTGCTGATTGAAGTCTGTGACGTCCTGACTTTAAGAATCTGCTTGTGGTGACTGTTGTTGGTGACATCTTAAAGTTGACTGTAAGAATCTGCTTTGTGGTCATCTTTTGTTCGTGACATCTTTAAGTTGACTGTAAGAATCTGCTTGTGGTGACTGTTGTTGGTGACATCTTAAAGTTGACTGTAAGAATCTGCTTTGTGGTGATTGTTGCTCGTGGCATCTTTAAGTTGACTGTAAGAATCTGCTTGTGGTGACTGTTGTTGGTGATATCTTAAAGTTGACTGTAAGAATCTGCTTTGTGGTGATTGTTGTTGGTGACATCTTAAAGTTGACTGTAAGAATCTGCTTGCTTGTGGTGAGTGTTGTTCGCGACATCTTAAAGTTGACTGTAAGAATCTGCTTCTAGTTATTATTGTTTGCGACAGTCATTAGGTTTACTGTAAGAATCTGCTTCTGGTGATTATTGTTTGTGACAGTCATTAGGTTTACTGTAAGAATCTGCTTCTGGTGATTATTGTTTGCGAAAGTCTCAAGGTTTACTGTAAGAATCTGCTTCTGGTGATTATTGTTTGTGACAGTCCTTAAGTTTATTGTAAGAATCTGTTTCTGGTGATTATTGTTTGTTACATCCTCAAGTTGGCTGTAAGAATCTGCTTCTGGTGACTATTGTTTGTGACAGTCCTTATGTTTACTGTAAGAATCTGCTTCTGGTGATGATTGTTTGTTACATCCTAAAGTTGCCTGCAAGATTATTACATCCTGAAGTTGACTGTAAGAATCTGCTTGTGATGATGGTTGTTTGTGACATCCTTAAGTTAACTGTAAGAATCTGTTTGTGGTGCCTGTTGTCTGTGACGTCTTAAAGTCGACCGTAAGAATCTACTTCTGGTGATTGTAGTTTCTGATTTCCTTAAGTTGACTATAAGAATCTACTTCTGGTGATTGTGTATGTTCTCTATTACATGTATTTGTTGTATGATTGAACGTTATAGGATTTAGTTTTTATAGTGATACTTGAAAAATAAGTGAATGTCATACTCGTAGGATTAGGATTTGTTAGTTATTGTAGTAATAGTATTTGTAGTTGGGTGTAAGGTGTACTATTGTATATGAGAAGGGTGAATGTAGTATGATTTTGTAAAGCGCTTAGAGAGATTCGTTTGATTAAGCGCTATATAAGAAACCATTATTATTATTATTATTGTAGTTTGTTATGTTCTAAAATCGACTGTGAGAATGGGCTTCTGATATTTGCTGTTTGTGACTTTTGTTGTTTGCAGTTGACTGTAAGAATCCGCTGGTGGTGATTGCTGTTTGTGACGTCCGTTAACTGTGATATTCTCATGCAATTGTTGAGTTTTGGTGGACTGTGTGTTGTCATGCCAGGTTGAACTGATTTGTGGAGCAGACTTCAAAGTAAATAGGTACATTTTTCATTTCCTGTCTGATCATAATTTGATGAAACAGAAATATCAGAAGAAACGATAAAAAAAGAAAGAAAGAAAGCAAATAATTTGCCAAATGGAAGGTGTAAGAATATGTAAAGCCTGTAAACTTGAAAAAGATTAGCGCGTCTGTTGTACAGAATTTCCCTTACTTGGATGCATTTCTTAAACCATGTCCATTTTGACATTCCAAACTGAATTTTAAAATGAGTTGAACTATTGGCTGTTCCATTCTTCTCTCTCTCTCTCTCTCTCTCTCTCTCTCTCTCTCTCTCTCTCTCTCTCCTCACACACACACACACACACACACACACACACACACACACATATATGCACATACATACACGCGCACGCACACACACACACACACACACACACACACACACACACACACACACACACACACACACACACACACACACACGAGGAGAGAGAGAGAGAGAGGGGAGAGAGAGAGAGAGAGAGAGAGAGACAGACAGACAGACAGACAGACAGACAGACAGACAGGCAGAGAAAGTTTTATTCAGGATAGGCCACAGCCCCTTGTGAAGAGGGATTGCATTTCAAACTCAGCAAGATGAGTGTAACAACAACAACAACAACAACAACAACAACAACAACAACAACAACAACATAGTACTCGAATGCATGGAATACAACAACAACAACAAGATGATCCTGGAATGCATGAAATACAAACAACAACAACAACAACAACATAATACTAGAATGCATGACATACAACAACAACAAGATGATACTGGAATGCACGAAATACAATCTACTACACACGTGCATGAAGTACAACCCACTCACCCAGACATTAACTTCACTCTAGGATATCCTTATTCATATAACATCGGCATGTCAACACATTTATTAACCAGCCACAACAGCTCGCCTCTTAAACGTTTTATACAAATATATGCACAAATTCCTCACAATAATCTAATAGTTATATTATTCGTCATCAGTGGAGTCACACGAAACTGTCATAGGTTTGCATAGAAATTAAATGGAATCTATTCCTGCCGTAAGCCACCGAGAGCAGGGCACAGAACAGTAACTGCATTGTCAGAAACTAAACACTGCATACATTTCCTTTCTTGGAAAAAAAAGCTTTCATATTTCTGTCAAAGCATTCACAGAATACACCAGAGCTAGCTCGTTAACTTAACTCGTTAAAACCTCTGTTAATTTTATGAAGACTGTTTATTCTCAGATAGGTACTTGACACGTCTTCAAAAGTAGTAGTTTCTGTCTTATTCTCGCGGCTGAATTTCGAACTATACAATGAGAAACTATGTTGAAAGGTTCCAGAATCGGGTCCACATTCTATCAGGCTGTTCCCCAGTGCTAACCAGCGTGACAGACGTGCTGACCCCATGTCCGGTAGAGCATTCCACACACATACGATTAGGGAGCAATTATTTATTTGTTTGAACTGCTGGCCAAACCAGAAAAAAAAGTAGAGAACGTACCTTACATTTGTCCATTTCGAACTGACAGATTGAAGGACAGCTGAGACTTCACGTCTGTGGTGAACAAGAATTGAGATTGACACAACCGTAGCCACGTCAATTCTTGCATCCTTCAACTTTCCCTCTCCACTCTTCTCCACCCCACCCCCACCCCCATTTCTTTTCCTCTATCCCCCCCATACCCTCACCTCTCCCCAAATCGCTGCGTCTCCAAAGCCACTCTGTTCACCGCCTGTGTGAATCGCCTCTGGTGCCTGACAGGACAGCGTTGCTCCTTGCCTGGCAATTTAATATCCCTGGCATTTAACTCCTGAAAAGGAAAGAAAGGGGAGGGGGGGGGGGGGGGGGGGGGGGGGGGGGGGGGGGGGGGGGGGGGGGGGGGCGGGGAGGGGGAAGGGGGTGGGGGGGGGGGGGTAGGAAGGGGTTCATGGAGAAGGGAGATGGGGAGGGTCTGTTGATTGACTACTGCTGTCGCGATTGTAATATCCGTTATTGGACTTTGGGGGATGTATTTTGTCTGGACTGTCGTCTGTGACATCTTTGAGTGGACTGTGAGAGGTTCTGTTGGATGACTGTTGTTTTGAGACATGTGGGAGTGGACTTCCAGGATCTGCTTCAGTGATTGTTGTTTGTGTCAATCCTTACATGAACTGTCAGGATCTTCAGTGATTGTCAGGGTCTGCCTCGGTGACCGTTGTCTGTAACATCCTCTGGTTGACTGTCAGGATGTTTGGGGTGACTGTTAACTGCGGCATCCTTTTGATGATAATCATGATGTGTTGTGGGTAACTGTCAACTGTAGCGTCCTTTAACCAATCACCACGCTGTGTTTGGGGGGTCACTGCTACTTTCAGTGGATCGTGTCTTTCCTGTTAAGAAAATCGGTGAGTTGGACTTGAAGGAAGGAAGGT
>CM065730.1:18025000-18027500 GCA_033310375.1 Conus canariensis | reverse complement strand
TTGATGACGAAAATGACGTAATACACTCAGCAGGTATGTCGTGTCCAAAGCACTGCTTATTGACACAGGCGTACACTGATTTCCATTGTTTACAGCTCGCGCCAAACGGATTTCAGACTGATTCCACTCCACCTTCACCCTGGATCGACAGAAAAACAGGAGCAATGAACATCAGACAGAAAAAAACAACAACAAAAAAAAACCCAGTGAAAGAAACAGATGGAATTTGCTTATACAGACTTGTTTCTGGCGAAGACAGTCGCCGCAGAGGGAAAGAAATCAGAATTTACACGGGGGAGCGCAGACCTCCACCGCTGCTGGATCCACATGTTTTGGTCCGGATCGGCACCACGGGTCCCCACCCAAATTCAACGGATTGATCTTTGAACTACGTTCCATCTTTCCGCTAATTCACTTTCATTAAGATCGGGTCAAGATAGCCGGTGATGGCTCAGCGACTAAGCGATTATTGTCGTTATTAGGGGGCTTAGAAGGTGGTGGGTGTCCTGTGTGTGTTGGATCAGAGCATGTGCCACTGACCACCACCGAAGTGACTCGGCAGCAGTGCGGTGTCTCCTCCAGTGGGGGGTGTCATGACGACTTGGGCTTGATTCTCCCCGTGGATTGCCGATGGCGGGTTGTGTGTGTGTGTGTGTGTGTGTGTGTGTGTGTGTGTGTGTGTGTGTGTGTGTGTGTGTGTGTGTGTCGGGGGAGGGGGGGGGGACAAACCAGGGTGTAAGTGTGGACGTAAGCGTTCGAATGAGCGGTGAGAGTAATGTCAATGAAGTGTCATAGAAGATGAGGCAGAAAACAAACCAACATGGATTTGTCATAATCGGTTGAGTTGTTTTGTGTAATCTTCCTTTAACGGATTCTGGATCATCCATCGGATCCGCACTAAAACTGAATAGGATCGTCTGTGAGACACAGTCTACATTTCACCATGTTTCATTACATTCGATTCTGCATTATTTGCGTAAGCTTGCTAATAGATGGATTCACAATCCAGCAGTCGCTGGTGAAAACGTATCCATGGCGAAGGTACAGAAGGTACAAACAGACGGTACAGAAGGTACAGAAAGTACAAACAAATCGCTCAACGCTTCCCTTTTACAGAGAACTAACGGTCCTAAAGACTGTACACCGCATTTTCCTCCAGAGTTCAAACTCTCCAGGCCCGTAACTCATATTCATATAACGTATAACGTCACTTCCGAGATTTTTTCTAACTTTTCCCCCGACAAGAAAATGATAGGTATTCACGATGGAACAATCATCGCATTCAAGTCTGGTCTTTTGCGTCAAATTTGGTCGCTAACTTGAATCATATCATACCCGCTTTAAGGATGAAATAATGCTTTTAGAGCAAGCCACGCTACACTGTGTCCCGTTGAACTATGTCAGGCTTAATTCCGTAGTAACGCTGACAGGACGAGGCGTGAATCTGAGATTAACGCTAGCACGTGAAACTCTACTACAAAGACTCCATGGAAAAAAAAAAAAAAAAACTACAAAAAACTAAACAGTCGGGACTGTTAGTCACAGACAAAATGTTTATTAGCCCTTTGGGACATCGAGTCATTTAAGGACACCACACTTAATCTTTTTTTTTTTTTTTCTCGACAGTTCTCTCCCTGGAGTTCTGACTAAACTGCTTAGAGTCTGCCTAGTGTTGAAGCTGTCCCGACCTCCTGATAGATTTGGGGAACGAAGCCAGGGAGAAATTGAATTTTCATCGTTTTCTTCTTCTTGTTCTTCTTCTTCTACTTGTTCTTCTTTTCTTCTCCCAGTGGCTGGTTATGGGCGAAGCGAGCCTCTTGCGTGCTTCTTCTTTACTGTCGGTCCCCAGAATTCCGTGCGACGGTGACGTATGGATCGATAGCGAGGCTGATGTGAGTTGTGGACCCTGGGAGAGGCCGGAGGGTGTGTGGGCACTGTCTTCTTGGCGTGTTGTATGTTCGGGCAAATAAATCTAATTTCACTGCCCCACCTCCTCCATCGTCTTGTGTGTGTGTGTGTGTGTGTGTGTGTGTGTGTGTGTGTGTGTGTGTGTGTGTGTGTGTGTGTGTGCGTGTGTGGTGTGTGTGCGTGTGTGTGTGTGTGTGTGTGTGTGTGTGTGTGTGTGTGTGTGTGTGTGTGAAAGCACCCTTTGAGCACATTCTCTTTCCCTCTTTGTCAGTCCGCTATGGCGTGGGATTCCACATGAATGCTCTCTCTCTCTCTGTCTCCCTGTCTCCGACTCTGTCTGTCTCTTTGCCCCCCACTTTCCCCCCTCCCTGGCCTCCCTCCCCTATCCCCTCCCCTCCCGGAGCCCCTCCGCTCTCTCTTTCCTTTTCAGTCTGTCTGTCTGTCTCTGTCTCTGTCCCCCCCCCCTCTCTCTCTCTCTCTCTCTCTCTCTGTGCGTCTGTGAATTTATCTTTTGAGGACAGAGAGACGGGGCGGGGTGTTTCTGAGTCTGTCTCTGGAGGGGAGTGATGAGGTGGGGGGGGGGGGGGGGGGG
>CM065730.1:18000000-18020000 GCA_033310375.1 Conus canariensis | reverse complement strand
TCAGTTTCGATGTCCTGTCCACGTCTGTGGCTTTGGTTTGGTTCCGTCGGGGTCACCGGTGTCGGCGAGTCTATGGGGGCTGTCGTTGGACGGACGTGGTGGCGCCCTCCGGAGGGAGAGCTCACTCACGCCGGCTCCGCGACTAAGCAATTATTGTCGTCAGTAGGGGGCTTAGTAGGTGGTGTCCTGCGTATGTTAGATCAGAACAGGCGCCACTGAACACCACCGAAGTGACTCGGCAGCAGTGCAGTGTCTCCTCCGATGGGTTGCCTCTTGACGACTTGACACTGACTGCTCCCTGTGGATTGCTGGTGCCGGGGCTGCGGCGAGGCCGACCGGGCTGTGGCTGAGGACGGGGTGTCGGAATGAGCGGCGTGGGTGCACTGCCTCTGAGGTGGCGCAGAGGTTGGGACAGCAAAAAAAAAAAAAAAAAAAAAAAAAAAAAAAAAAAAAAAAAAAAAGAAAAGGAAAGTGGAGACGGAAGGAGAAAAGAGGGAAAGACAGAAAAATACAGAAGGAAAAAAAAAAAAGAAAATGGAAAGAAAAAGGAAAGATAAAAAAAAGAAAGGAAACCCTGATAGAAAAGAAATAGAAAAGGAAAGAATGAAATGGGGAAAAGGAAAAGAGGAAATGAATGAATGAATAAAAGAAAGCAAAGAAGAAGGAAGAAATAGAGAGAAGGAGGAAAGGAAACAATGGAAAGAGAGAGGAGAAAAGACATGGAGGGAATGAATGATGGAAATGAAGAAAGCAAAGAATGAACGAAGCAGAGGCAATGATAGAATGAAAGGTGAAGAATGAAACGAAAGAGGGAGATGGCAAACATACAAAGAAAGAGAGAAAGAAAGAAAGCAAGAGAAGATAAAAAAAAGAAGAAAGAAACGGAAAGGAAAGGAGGGAAGGAGAAAAGAAAAAAAAGAAAAAAAGAAAAAAAAATGGAAATTAAAAAAAAAAAAAACGGAATGAAATGTAAAGCAAGGAAGGAAGGAAGGAGCAAAGGAAAAAATGGCATGACGGAAGAAGGAAATGAAAAAGAAGGAAACGGGACAGAGAAAGGAGGAAAGAGAGGGAAAAAAAAAGAGGCAGAAGCGAAGAAAAAGAAAAGAAAGTACACGTGGGAAGCAGCGAAGAAAGGAAGGAAATATGGAAAAAAAAAAAAAAAAAAAAGGAGAAAACGAAAAGTGAAAATGGAAAGGCAATGAAGAAAGTAAACAATGAAATGGAAAAGGAAAGGAGGAGAAGGAAAGTGGGAAATGGCAAAGAATAGAACGACCAAAAAATGGAAAAGTATATACATAAGCAGAATTTTTAGTTTAAAAAAAAAATGGCTTCTTTACCATCATGCCCAATACACATTGTTAGCTTAATTCATAAATGAAGGCTGAATACCTGGAACACTAAATATTCTCATGGTATTACTTGTGTCTGCAGAAAAAAAAAAAAAAAAAATTTCTGTGCTTCATCTTTTGTTTGAATGCTCAGTGTTGACCTCGTTCTGTCAGGAGAAAGGTATTGAGGTGAATAACTTTGATAATGTCAATACTGTTTTAAATGGTTCATATAATGCTGAAATTGCCATGGTCATTTCGCAGTCACAGGATGCAAATTTAAAAAAAAAATAAAGATCCATAAAGATCCACAATTTTGTGTACCACTAGGGTATTTCACTTACGTAAATATGCATTCATCAGATGTGGGTTTGAAAGTACTAACAGAAATGATAAGTTGAGTGTGAAGGTTTTTTTTTTTTTTTTTTTTTTAAATAAGTGTCTAATATCATCTGGCGATGAAAAGACATTAAATAAACCACTGAACTGAACGACAAAAAAAAAAAAAAAAGGTATGGGAAAAGACAATGAAAAATGGAAAAAAAAAAAAAGAAGAAATGAAAAATTGAATTGAGAAAAGATGGGAAGAAATGACGAACATGAAAGAGGGACGAACAGGAGGAATGAAATCTGAAAGAAAAAGGAAGAAAGGAAAAAAGAAGGAAGTGGGAAAGGAAAGAAGGAAGTGAGAAAGGAAAGAAGGAAGTGAGAAAGGAAAGAAGGAAGTGAGAAAGGAAAGAAGGAGGAAGTGAGAAAGGAAGAAAGTGAAGGAAAGAAGAGTAGAAGGAAGAAGGAAGTGAGAAAGGAAAGAAGGAAGTGAGAAGGAAGAAGAGAAGTGAGAAAGGAAAGAAGGAAGTGAGAAAGGAAAGAAGAGGAAGTGAGAAAGGAAAGAAGAGGAAGTGAGAAAGGAAAGAAGAAGGAAGTGAGAAAGGAAAGAAGAAGGAAGTGAGAAAGGAAAGAAGGAAGTGAGAAAGGAAAGAAGAAGGAAGTGAGAAAGGAAAGAAGAAGGAAGTGAGAAAGGAAAGAAGGAAGTGAGAAAGGAAAAGAAGGAAAGTGAGAAAGGAAAGAAGAAGGAAGTGAGAAAGGAAAGAAGGAAGTGAGAAAGGAAAGAAGGAAGTGAGAAAGGAAAGAAGGAAGTGAGAAAGGAAAGAAGAAGGAAGTGAGAAAGGAAAGAAGAAGGAAGTGAGAAAGGAAAGAAGGAAGTGAGAAAGGAAAGAAGGAGGAAGTGAGAAAGGAAAGAAGGGAAGTGAGAAAGGAAAGAAGGAGGAAGTGAGAAAGGAAAGAAGGAGAAGTGAGAAAGGAAAGAAGGAAGTGAGAAAGGAAAGAAGGAGGAGTGAGAAAGGAAAGAAGGAGAGTGAGAAAGGAAAGAAGGAAGTGAGAAAGAGAAAGAGGAAGAGAAAGGAAAGAAGAGAAGTGAGAAAGGAAAGAAGGAAGTGAGAAAGGAAAGAAGGAAGTGAGAAAGAAAGAAGGAGGAAGTGAGAAAGGAAAGAAGGAAGTGAGAAAGGAAAGAAGGAAGTGAGAAAGGAAAGAAGGAAGTGGGAAAAGAAAGAAGGAAGTGGGAAAAGAAAGAAGGGGGATGACACAGAAAAGAAAGAAAAGAACAAGAAGAAAGAGAAGAAGGAAACAAAAAAAAAACAAAAACAAACAAACAACAACAACAACAACAAAAAAAAAAAAAAAGAAAAAAAGAAAAAGAAAGAAAAGAAAGAAAATGGGGATAGATAGAAAAAAAGGAGGTAAAGAAAGGAAAGAAAAAAAAAAAGGAAAAAGGAAAAAAAAAAAAAAAATGAACAGAAAATACAAACATAGATAAATAAATAAATGAAATAAACAAGGAAATGGGAAAGGAAATGAGGGGTTGAAAACTATAAAAAAAAAAAAAAAAAAAAAAAAAAAAAAAAAAAAAGTGTAGGATATGAAGGAAATAAGAAAGGAAGAAAGGAATGAAGAGGAAAAGAAAGAGAAGGAAACTGGAAAGAAAAAAAAAAAAAAAAAAAGGAAGAATGTCGGCCAGGTCCGAAGGGGAAGCAGTTTTTCTTCAAGTCATTAACACCAGCGAGACAGGAGAGCCAGGCGAAAGTAAACAACACGGCAAAATACCACCCCTAACAGATTGTCTCGGGACAAATTCCAGCTACACCCCTTTTCCTCGCTTCCTACCCTTTCTGGATCGTTCAGTCCCCCCCCCCCCCCCGCCCCCCTTGCCCCCTCTTTACAGCCCCGTACCCTCATCCCTCTCCAGCCCCCGAACACATACACCACATGTGCCCCCCTCCCCCCCCCCCCCCCTTCCTTCCCCTTGCCTCTTCGCTGTTAATGTAAAGATTAAGTGGAGCAGCTGTCAATCACTCACATTGCTAATCGTTTAGAAGAGGACGGTATCTGTTTGCCTGCCCCCCCCCCCCCCCCCCCACCCACCAATTCCCTCCTCTCCTTCTCTCCCTCCCCTCCCCCCTTCTCCTCCATCTCGTTATCCTCCTCTCTCTTTTTGTTCTTTTCTTTCCCCCTCCCTTTTCTCTTCACCGCTCTCTCCCTCACCAAGATCTCATTTAACTGGAAAGAAAACCTTATTCACCCTTTTTTTCTTCAACCCTCCCTTCTCTGTCTCTCAAATTGTCTCTACCACCACCACACCACCACCACCACCACCACCACTTCCCTCCCTCGCCTCACTCCTTCCCTCACATGTTTTGTTCTCTCTCCACAAAAGTTAAATTGAGTTACAATTCAAGACGTTCTCTGACTCTCGTCTGTCATTTCCTCAGGCCGTTACCCAGGGTGTCAGTCTGTCTGTCTATGTACCCTGTTTGTCAGTCTGTCTGATTGTCTGGTTTGTCTGTCGTGTGTATTTTTTCTTTTCCCTCTCTAGCTCTCTTCATTCAACCCCATGGCCATCATAGGCCTGTATACAGTGAGGTCTACTTTCTCGACCCGTTTACTCATACAGTGAAACCTTTCGCTGCAGACACTCCGCCCCCCCCCCCCACTCTCCCTACCCTGCGTCCTGCTCCCCCATCCTCCTCCTCCTCTATTCAACTCCCACCCACACTCCCTCCTTCCCCGCCCTTTGATCGCCGTTGTTGATGAACTCAGGTTCAATGTCCACATCAGGCTATAGTGGTATGACGGACAGGGCATCACTATCCCAGGTCACTGTGGGCAGAGAGTACCTAGGATTACATTCCACTAAACCCTCACAAATCGAAAACGCATTAAGATGAGTAAGAAAAGAGGTGATTGTCAAGTCAGGGGACTGCAGGATTCGCGCTGGAGATATTTGATGGTTAACTCTGTGCTCTAACCCACTGAGCCAATCAAACGCCCATCCTCTCAATCGTAGATTTAGAAACAGTTCAGTTCAACGGTTTATTTAATGTCTTTTCATCGCCAGATATTAGACACTTGTTTTAAAACAACAACGAACAAACAAGCAAACACAAAAACCCTTCACACTCAGCTTATCTAGTACTTTCAAACCCACGTCTGATATATGCACATTTACATAAATGAAGTACCCAAGTGATACACAAAGTTGTTGATCTTTATAAAAAAAAAATTTGCAACCTGTGACTGCGAAATGACCATGGCAATTTCAGCAACATATGAACCATACCAGACAGTATTGACATCATCACAAATACCTTTCTCCTGACAGAGCGAGCTCAACACTGAGCATTCAAACAAAAGATGACGCACAGAAATGTTTTTTTTCTTCTTCTGCAGACACAAGTAATACCATGAGAGTATTTAGTGTTCCAAGTATTCAGCCTTAGATTAAGAAAGATAATTGTGATTCTGGAATATATTCTCTCTGCGTCTATATTTAGATTTACTTCTTAACAAAGACTCCTTCCCTTTAAAGATATCCCTGTTGTTCCGAAGATGGTCATTGACAGGTTTCACTGTTCATCCGTGTTCCAGACAGAGGTCTGAGCAGATGAGGCATTCACCCTGGAAATCTGGAATCCCACGTCTGGGGAGTGAGTTTTGCATGGGTTTTTTTTTCCTGTTGTTTTACCAAGTCTTTTCTATTGACCTGCATTACAGTACAGTCTAGTGCACTACACTACAGTACACTACAGTACACTACAGTACACTACAGTACACTACAGTACACTGCACTGCACTGCACTGCACTGCACTGCACTAAACAACACTACACTACACTACACTACACTACACTACACTACACTACACTACACTACACTACACTACACTGCACTACACTACACTGCACTACACTACACTACATTGCACTGCACTGCACTGCACTGCACTACACTGCACTACACTGCTCTACACTGCTCTACACTACACTGCACTACACTGCACTACACTACACTGCACTACACTACACTACACTACTTTACATTACTTTACACTACACTACACTATACTACACGAGACTCCACTCCACTCCACTTCACTCTACTACACCACACTACACTACACTGCACTACACTGCACTATACTGCACTATACTACAGTACACAACTCTACACCACACCACACCACACCACACCACACCACACCACATCACACTGCACTACACTACACTGCACTGCACCACACCACACCACACCACACCACACAACACTACACTACACTACACTACACTACACTACACTACACTACACTACACTACACTGCAAAATAGTTTACTACATACCATTACACTACACTGCACTATACTACGCTGTACCCTCCACCCCACTCCACCCCACTACTCCGCACTACACAAGACAGCACAGTACAGTAAGTATACTACTACACTACACTACACTGCACTACACTACACTACACTGCACTACACTGCACTACACTGCACTGCACTACACTGCACTACACTGCACTACATTGCACTACACTGCACTGCACCTCACTGCACTACACTACACTGCACTACACTACACTGCACTACACTACACTGCACTACACTGCACTGCACTACACTACACTGCACTGCACTGCACTGCACTGCACTGCACTACACTGCACTGCACTGCACTACAGTACAGTACACTACACTACACTACACTACACTACACTGCACTGCACTACACTACACTACACTACACTACAGTATACTCCACCACACTCCACCACACCACAGACTACACTACACTACACTACACTACACTACACTACACTACACTACACTACACAATACGGTATACTACCGCATAGTACACTACGCTGCACTACACTACACCACACCACACAATACAGTTCACTATAGTATTGTATACTACTCTTTACTATACTACACTGCACTCCACCCCACTACACCGCGCTACACTGCGCTGACCTACATTACACTGTACTGTATTACACCACACTACACTGCTTAGCACAACATCAACACCAAACAACACCAAATTACACCAGACAACACAGCACTACACTACACTACACTACACTACACTACACTACACTACACTACACTACACTACACAATTCGAATGGTTATCAAACATTATCACCCACTTCCACCAGAGTCCAACAGACATTCGGTTCAGAATCATCATCATGCTCAGATGCCACCATCGTCATGTTCAGAGAAAGACGACTGTCTTACTGTTAGGGGACCATCATCATCCTGTTCAGAGACTATCATCATCCTGTTCAGAGACCACCATCATCCTGTTCAGACATCACCATCATCCTGTTCAGAGACCATCATCATCCTGTTCTGAGACCACCATCATCCTGTTCAGAGACACCATCATCCTGTTCAGACACCATCATCATCCTGTTCAGAGACACCATCATCCTGTTCAGAGACACCATCATCCTGTTCAGAGACACCATCATCATCCTGTTCAGAGACACCATCATCCTGTTCAGGGACACCATCATCCTGTTCAGAGACACCGTCATCATCCTGTTCAGAGACACCATCATCATCCTGTTCAGAGACACCATCATCCTATTTAGAGACACCATCATCATCCTGTTCAGAGACTATCATCATCCTGTTCAGAGACCACCATCATCCTGTTCAGAGACCACCATCATCCTGTTCAGAGACCATCATCATCCTGTTCAGAGACCACCATCATCCTGTTCAGAGACCACCATCATCCTGTTCAGAGACACCATCATCATCCTGTTCAGAGACACCATCATCCTGTTCAGAGACACCATCACACCATCATCCTGTTCAGAGACACCATCATCCTGTTCAGAGACACCATCATCCTGTTCAGAGACACCATCATCATCCTGTTCAGAGACACCATCAGCATCCTGTTCAGAGACACCATCATCCTATTTAGAGACACCATCATCATCCTGTTCAGAGACTATCATCATCCTGTTCAGAGACACCATCATCCTGTTCAGAGACTATCATCATCCTGTTCAGAGACACCATCATCCTGTTCAGACACCATCATCATCCTGTTCAGAGACACCATCATCCTGTTCAGAGACACCATCATCCTGTTCAGAGACACCATCATCCTGTTCAGAGACACCATCATCATTCTGTTCAGAGACACCATCATCCTGTTCAGAGACACCATCATCCTGTCCAGAGACACCATCATCATCCTGTTCAGAGACACCATCATCCTGTTCAGAGACCATCATCATCCTGTTCAGAGACCATCATCCTGTTCAGAGACACCATCATCATTCTGTTCAGAGACACCATCATCCTGTTCAGAGACCATCATCATTCTGTTCAGAGACCACCATCATCCTGTTCAGTGTCAACAATCCTTCATTATCATCATGTGTAGAGAACATCGTCATCTTGTTCAGAGAACATTGTCATCCTGTTCAGAGAACATCGCCATCTTGTTCAGAGAACATCCTCATCTTGTTTAGAGACCACCGTTATCCTGTTCAGAGACAACCGTCATCCTCTTCAAAGACAATCGTCATCCAATTCAGAGATCATCATCCTGTTCAAAGACCATCATCATCCTGTGAATGCTTTACAGCTGTTAAACCATACACATCTTTTCGTACGGAAGGCACTTTCATTTACGCTAGCATCAAGCGTGTTCAATGCACTATTGCTCCAGATGAATTTTTTCTGACTATTGTCTGTTCCTGATTACTAGCACACGCCGTATTTTCTTTCGAAAAAAAACAACAACAACATGAAAATGCATTGGTAAATGACCAGAATCCCTGTGTTCTAAAACATTTAGCTAACACGAGTCATATGAAAAAGCAAAATTTTCATGAAATAATCACCAACACTGCATCCCTAGTCAAGAGTTGTATGCAAAAAGACTAAGTATGTCTTCGCACATCCCATTCAGTATGCGCCAATCGAAAGCTTGTTTCACAATGGCTTCCAATAATTATTCAAACTACAGTCTTCAGAGTGTCGATTAGTATTGAAAAGACAGCTTTTAAGTTGCTCAGCAAAAACATTGTCTGCAAATGTATCTTCAAAGGGCGTTCTGCTATAAATGTCACCATTTGATAGAATATAAACATCCCAAGAAAATAAATCAACGAAACATTCTTTGAAGAGACTAATGTCAGGGTTAATATAAAAAATGGGCACAGGAAGGAGAACCTTCTGGTGTTATCTTGGAACAAAACTGCAGATAGCTTTTTGTCAATCAGAAAGTAGAGAAATTTGAATAATTCGCAAAAATGGTTTTAACAAAGAGGAAAAGTTCAATTTTAGTTTTAAACAACTTACCATTCGCGATCATCTCCCTTGTCTTATGAATTTAACGCGGGTTTACAGAATGCTAGATACAAAGCAAAGATTTAAGCACGATAATTTCGTGAAAGTTTCGGTCTGTCAAACACTCAAAATGAAACTCAGAAATGAAAGACATTTAACGACAGTAGGTTTGGAAAAAACAAATATCTATTTAAATTCCACGATAAGAAAGAAAAAGGTTTATCTGTACGAGCTGATCTCTCTCTCTCTCTCTCTCTCTCTCTCTCTCTCTCTCTCTCTCTCGGGAGGTTCCGTGGTACACGAAGTTGAGGACACGTTTGTTGAGCTCGGTGCTTTTTCTTCGCCCCCCTCCCTCCTACCCCCTACTCCCCGGTTGTTTTTGGTGGTGTGATTTCATAGCTATCTGTGTCAATTGTCAGATGCCACGCCTTTACACCACTGACATTCAGACCTGTGTGTGTGGAGCGTTTGCTCATATACATGTCTCTGCTTTATTTGTACGAGCTGATCTCTCTCTCTCTCTCTCTCTCTCTCTCTCTCTCTCTCTCTCGGGAGGTTCCGTGGTTCACGAAGTTGAGGACACGTTTGTTGAGCTCGGTGCTTTTTCTTCGCCCCCCTCCCTCCTACCCCCTACTCCCCGGTTGTTTTTGGTGGTGTGATTTCATAGCTATCTATGTCAATTGTGAGATGCCACGCCTTTACACCACTGACATTCAGACCTGTGTGTGTGGAGCGTTTGCTCATATACATGTCACTGCTTTTTCATGTCAAAACGAAGTATCATTCCGCCATGAACATTTCAGTGTTTAAGGTCACGCATGGACGGTGTCACCCTTGGACTGTTGCTACCTCTGTTCTGTTACGGAAATTTGCTCCGACGGTGTGGGCGATGTGGAGATCCTGCTGCTTTCGCGCTCCCGTCGGAACGGATCCCTCTGTGAAGGATGTTGTGGCCATTCGGAACGGATCCCTCTGTGAAGGATGTCGTGGCCATTCGGAACGGATCCCTCTGTGAAGGATGTCGTGGCCATTCGGAACGGATCCCTCTGTGAAGGATGTCGTGGCCATTCGGAACGGATCCCTCTGTGAAGGATGTCGTGGCCATTCGGAACGGATCCCTCTGTGAAGGATGTCGTGGCCATTCGGAACGGATCCCTCTGTGAAGGATGTCGTGGCCATTCGGAACGGATCCCTCTATGAAGGATGTTGTGGCCATTCGGAACGGATCCCTCTGTGAAGGATGTTGTGGCCATTCGGAACGGATCCCTCTGTAAAGGATGTTGTGGCCATTCGGAACGGATCCCTCTGTGAAGGATGTTGTGGCCATTCGGAACGGATCCCTCTGTGAAGGATGTTGTGGCCATTCGGAACGGATCCCTCTGTGAAGGATGTCGTGGCCATTCGGAACGGATCCCTCTGTGAAGGATGTTGTGGCCATTCGGAACGGATCCCTCTGTGAAGGATGTCGTGGCCATTCGGAACGCATCCCTCTGTGAAGGATGCTGTGGCCATTCGGAACGGATCCCTCTGTGAAGGATGTTGTGGCCATTCGGAACGGATCCCTCTGTGAAGGATGTCGTGGCCATGCTTACCAACTTAACCTGGAAGTCTGATGGATTGAATGAAGACGCCGAGGATGTGAAGCAAATGAGTAGCAATCTGCAGGATGAAATGACTGGTTTCAAGCAGGAAATGTTCTACTTAGAACAGGAAACGTTCAGTTAACAGATGAAAAAAAACAACAACTAAACCTGCTACGAGGGTGGAATCCTTGGACAAAAAAGTGGATGATTTAGAAACATGGTAAAACACACACAACACACACACACACACACACACACACACACACACACACACACACACACACACGCACGCACGCACGCACGCACGCACGCACGCACGCACGCACTCACACGCACACACACACACACACACAAAACCAAGACATGATAACACATGGTATTCCCCGTAGAGAAAATGAATATTGGCAGGACTGTGAAAATTTGGTGCAAGTATTGATTACTGACAAAATGGAACTTGCATGTGAGATTCTTTTCGATTGGGTGCACGTGTAAACTAAAAAAAAAACAAACTCACCAATATTTGCACGTTTCGCATTCTCCGGAGGTAAGGACATTTTGCGATCAAAACAGAAACTGGAAGTGCACTGAAATCTTTGTGGGTGAAGGTTTTTTTTACTTTTCGCGTCAGGGAGACCAGAAAGAAGCTTGTCCCACACTTTGGTCTGCTCGGTCACGGTGCAAGAAAGTGTCTATGGTGTATGACCATCCTGTGATTCCTAGTAAAAAGTTCGTTCTGGATGTCAGTGACAATCTGGTGGAACTGGGATAGAATTTCGACAACAAAAAAAAAGCCCCGTTGCATGTACACACATTTAACAGCTACGTACGCTGGCACAGTATCTATGAATGTTTACAGTGAACTGTTTTGATGTATTTTGCTTGGCAGGCAAAGATCCTGCCGCTATCTAATTTTTTTCTTTTTGTGTCTATTTAATGCACACACTCCTTTTTGGCTTGTGATTGAACTGGCTGCATGTTAATCTATTTTATTGTCTTTTACTGGCATATTTAAGGTTTGATTTGTGCTTATAAATATGTAATTTTCTTGTTCTTGTCCTTTAAGAATTTTTTTTTGTCTGTTACAACTCTGTTTGCTTTCTTTAGGGTGGATGGATTTGCATGATTTTTCTTGATACATCCACACCCTCTCTCTCTCTCTCTCTCTCTCTCTCTCTCTCTCTCTCTCTCTCTCTCTCTCTCTCTCTCTCTCTTTCTCTCGGGTTTTGCTTGTTTGTTTTGATTTGAGAATGTTTGCATGAATTTGTGACTTCAAATTGTTTTGGGGTGATTTCTTTCTTTCTTTATTTCTTTATGTACATACTTGCCTTCCCTCATTACTATTTTTTTCTTTCCCTTTCCCCCCTGTATATATATGTATGAATGCAAATTAAAAAAAGTTATAAAAAAAAAGCCCCGTTGTCAAAGTCAAAGGGAGGCACAATCTGACATCCGTATGGACGGAGATGTGTTAAATCGCCTCACGTGGTTTGCTGATATGTTCAATGTGGAAATGGTGGATTTGAGTTTTGACTGCAACGTTTCGTGTGACGTTTTTTTTTCCATTGTACCTAGTGATAACATGTTATCTCCTGTGAACATTGGTGTGTATGAAACTACACGGAGGGGTTGAGAGAGAAAGAGTGTGGCAGGACTGGGAGACTGTAGTGATGAATGTATACATGCTGATGAAATAAACAAGTGTTGAATGTGTCAGTCAATACAGATGAAACTGATAGTGGTGAAGATTTAGCACTATTGCTATTCTCTCTCTCTCTCTCTCTCTCTCTCTCTCTCTCTCTCTCTCTCTCTCGTTCGTCCGCTCTCTCTCTCTCTCTCTCTCTCTCTCTTACACAGACACAACACACACACTCTCTCTCTCTGTCCCTCCCGTCTCCCTCCCTCCCTCTCTCTCTCTCTTGGCCGGATGAAAAAAAGCATGTGTTTGCTTATCTGTTACCCTTGGAAATAAGGATCATCATCATCATCATCATCATCATCCATCATCATCATCATCATCATCATTCATCTATCTTCATCTCTCTCTATCCTCTCTCCTCTCTCCCCCCCTCCTCCCCCCCCCCACCCTCTCTCTCTCTCTCTCGCACGTGTTTTCATTAGCTGGTTCAACCTCACTCCTCTAACCCGCAAAACCCAGCTCACCTCTGACATTGCTTCCCCCCCCCCCCCCCCCCCCCTCCCCACCCCTTACCTGACACATTCGTATATAGAAAATCTTCTTCATACGCCGGCGAGACGCCCCCTCCCCCTCCTCCCTCTCCCTAACTCCGTATCTGCACTCTCTGAAGTTGCTCTGGTCATGAAGGAAATGCTTTTTCCCCCTCAAAGAGCAGATGATCAAAGATCGTCGTTTCTCTCTCTCTCTCTCTCTCTCTCTCTCTCTCTCTCTCTCTCTCTCTCTTCTCTCTCTCTCCTTTTTTTTTTTTTTTACTGCGGTGAGGTTGGGATGGGGAATGTACATGAGCATCATTAAGAGAGAGCCCATAGATTCATGCATGATATGGTAACGCAGCAGTCCATCTTTTGAAATATGTATAGAAATATAGGATGGCAGAGATATATGGGATAGAAATAACTCTCTCTCTCTCTCTCTCTCTCTCTCTCTCTCTCTCTCTCTCAGCAGGCAAGTCATTCTGCTTGCTGAGAGAGAGAGAGAGAGAGAGAGAGAGAGAGAGAGAGAGAGAGAGAGAGAGAGAGAGAAAGAGAAGAGAAGAGAGAGAGAGAGAGAGAGAGAGAGAGAGAGAGAGAGAGAGAAGGGGAGAGAGAATGGTCTTATTTTCTCCCGTTTCTAGTGAGATGGAGAGAGGAAAACCCCTCTGAGAACGTGTCCACGACAGTCAACATTCTCTCCTGCCTGTCCGGCCTTCCAGAGCACTGTACTGTCTCTGTCTCATCACCAGGTGGCGGAGGACGAGAAACGGCACCTCACGGCAGCGACACTGAAGGTGGCGGCAGGGTAAAATACCGTGGGGAGTTCAAAGAGAGGCCAGGGAAAGACAAGCGAGTCCTGTCGAACAAATGTGTCTGGCTGTAATCCCTACTGGATTATCTCCCCTTCAAGACCTACCCCCCCCCCCACACACACCACCATCCCCACCTCACCCCCCACCCACCCCTCCTACCTCTCCCCGTCCCCTCCTCCACCCCTGTCTCCCTCTCCCCCAACCCCATCGTGAGGGCCAAAAGTACAGACGAAGTGTTGGAGACATCTCCATACTTATCATTGTGAGGGCTAAAGGTACAGATGAAGTGACACCTCCATCTACACCATTGTGAGGGCTGAAGGTACAGATGAAGTGACACCTCCATCTACACCATTGTGAGGGCTGAAGGTACAGATGAAGTGGTGGAGACACCTCCACAGACACAATTGTGAGGGCTGAAGGTACAGATGAAGTGGTGGAGACACCTCCATAGACACACTTGTGAGGACTGAAGGTACAGATGAAGTGACACCTCCATCTACACCATTGTGAGGGCTGAAGGTACAGATAAAGTGGTGGAGACACCTCCATCTACACCTTGTGAGGGCTAAAAGTACAGATGAAGTGACACCTCCATACACACCATTGCGAAGGCTAAAGGTACAGATGAAGTGGTGGAGACACCTCCATCTACACCATTGTGAGGGCTGAAAGTACAGATGAAGTGACACCTCCATACACACCATTGTGAGGGCTAAAGGTACAGATGAAGTGGTGGAGAACATACACATACACCATTGTGAGGGCTGAAGGTACAGATGAAGTGGGGAGACACCTCCATAGACACCATTGTGAGGGCTAAAGGTACAGATGAAGTGGTGGAGACACCTCCATAGACACCATTGTGAGGGCTAAAGGTACAGATGAAGTGGTGGAGAACATACACATACACCATTGTGAGGGCTAAAGGTACAGATGAAGTGGTGGAGACACCTCCATAGACACCATTGTGAGGGCTAAAGGTACAGGTGAAGTGGTGGAGACACCTCCCTATATACAATTGTAAGGGCAGTGTGGTCTTACCACTGAACTCCTGTTTCAAGAGTCGTGGTTCAAGCCTCGGCAGCACGCCGCCGGAAAGTGGGTAGGGGGTAAGAGGGGACAGGGAGGGGATGAAACGGGGAGGGGGGAGAGGAGCTGAACGGATTGTTCTTGATCGCGCCAGACACACCTACCCACTAGGTAGAGGGTATTCGCAGACAGTGGATAAGATTTGCGCGAGGCAGATTCTGCAAGCCTACATCAGCGTTTTGAGGGTTCCGGCAACATGAAACAGCCCAGGACACTGGTAGGCAGGCCTACCACGATCATTTGTTTTCAGATGGACAGCCCCAGTATTGCCCTCTTGAGAACAGTGTTTGTTTTGAGACATTCAGACATCTCTGTTGTTCAAGATTGAAAACATTGTTTGTTGTAGGACATTCAGACAACTCTCTTGTTCAAGATTGAGAACTTGTTTCCTGTGGGACATTCAGACATATCTCTTGTTCAAGATTGAGAACATCGTTTGTTGCTAAACATTCAGACAACTCTCATGTTCAAGATTGAGAACATCGTTTGTTGCTAAACATTCAGACAACTCTATTGTTCAAGAATGAGAACAGTGTTTGTTGCAAACTATTCAGACATCTCTCTTGTTCAAGACTGAGACCAGTGTTTGCTGCTAAACATCCAGACAACTCTGTTTCAGGATTGTTTACAATGTTGTTGTTCAGGACTGAGGACTGTGTTTGTTGTCAATCACACGTCTTTGTTCTTTAAGTCTGGGGACCCTGTTTCTTGTCACACACTCAGACAATTTTGTTGTTCAGGACAAAGAACATTGTCGGTTGCTGCACACTTGAACACCTTTGTTGTTGATGACAAAGGGCAATGGCAACTGTCACACATTCAGACAATTTTATCGTTCATGACTGAGGATAATGTAGGCCGTCTTTCACACAGACAACATTCTTGCTCATAACATGGGACAACATCAGTTGTAGTGCACTCAAACGACTTTGTTGCTCAAGACAAAGAACAGTGTTGTTTGTCGCACATCAAGACAACTTTGTTGTTCATGACAAAGGGCGGTGTTGATTGTCGCACATCAAGACAACTTTGTTGTTCATGACAAAGGACGGTGTTGGTTGTCGCACATCAAGACAACTTTGTTGTTCATGACAAAGGACGGTGTTGGTTGTCGCACATCAAGACAACTTTGTTGCTATGACAAAGGACGGTGTTGGTTGTCGCTCATCAAGACAACTTTGTTGTAAATGAGAAAGGACAATGTTGGTTGTCACACTCAAGACAACTTTGTCGTTAATGACAAAGGACAATGTTGGATGTCACACTCACATAACTTTGTTGTTTATGACAAAGGACAACGTCGGCTATCGTGCATTCAACAAGTTTGTTGTTAAGAACAAAGAGCAATGTTTGTTGTCTCCTAGTCAGACAACTTTGTTGTTCATGACAAAGGACAACGTCAGTTGTTCCCTATGTAGACAAGTTTGTTGATTAGGACAAAGGACAGTATCAGTTGTCATACATTCAGACAATTACAACTACATTGTTCAGGACTAAAGACAACACTGGTTAGAGTTACAGCGAGATTCTCGGCGAAAAGTTGATTTAATCTGTAAGTTTAGTGGTTTTAGGAATGACATGGCGAATATTATTGTTGAGACAGGGCATTGTATTCCAACCTCAGCATTGAGTCATGAAGTGTGCTGTCTTAGAAACAAGAGGTTTGCAGACACTATTAGAATTTCATGCGGGCGGTTTTTCAAGACACCGGTGTCACATTATTAAACAGATTTGTCGGCTGTTTTTGTTTCATACTCTCGTGTCGTATGTCATATACATTTACAGGCTGTACCTTTAGGGTCGTGTATTGAACTTTCAAAGAATCTGCAGGCTGTGTTTTTGCACGCTGGCGTCAATCTGTCATATGGTGCACAGGGTTTGTTTATAGATATTACCGTCGACCCTTCGTATGAAAATGTACATGCGGTTTGTCGGAAATATCAGTTTTGACTTGTAAATATACGCAAACTAATACATTTACGCAGGCTGTGTTTTAGACACTAGTGTCAAATATACACAAGCTGTGTTTGTCGACTTTGATTGTGATCTATGACAGAAATTTACACAGTCTGTGTTTGTGGAAAAAAAATGTCGACCTATCGTTTGAAATGACATGGGCCGTGTTCGTAGACACTAGTATCGATCTATCCTACAAATTTACACGGGCTGTGTTCATAGATATCAGTATTGACCTATCATGTAAATTTACACGGGTTGTGTTGAGAGACATTAATGACGTGACTTATCATATAAGTTGACACGGATTGTGTTGATAGACATTAATGTCGTGACTAATATAAATTTACACGGGTTGTACTAATTGACATTAGTTTATATGGGCAGTGCTTGTAAACATTAGGGTTGATCTGCCCTGTAAGTTTACACCAGTTGTCTTTTGCAGATAAAAAAGAAGATACAGCGTGTTACAACTGAAACTTAAGAGAGAGAGAGAGAGAGAGAGAGAGAGAGAGAGAGAGAGAGAGAGAGAGACGAGAGAGAGAGAGAGAGAGAAGAGAGAGAGAGAGGACGTTTGCTAACTGATATATTTTTTCTTATTGCAGGTGAATGGCAAAACACTTTATTTCCTCGCCTATCTTTTGATCTCATACGGACAGAAACAAAAACAAAACATGACGCACAGCTTAAAAAGTCATGACGTTGCTTTCCCTCCCCCCTTCTTACCTTTCTGAAATTAAAATTAACATACGAAGCAAGCGCGCCCGCGCGCGCGCGCGCGTGTGTGTGTGTGTGTGTAAGAGAGAGAGAGAGAGAGAGAGAGAGAGAGAGAGAGAGAGAGAGAGAGAGAGTGCGTATGTGTGTGTGTGTGTTTGTGGTACACGTGTGTGTATGCTGCGTGAACGTGTGGGCGCGTGTTTTAGGGGTGAAGAGAGAGAGAGAGAGAGAGAGAGAGAGAGAGAGAGAGAGAGAGAGAGAGAGAAGAGAGAGCTTTCTTGTTGTACACGTGTGTGTATACTGAGTGAACGTGTGGGCGCGTGTTTTAGAGAGAGAGAGAGAGAGAGAGAGAGAGAGAGAGAAGAGAGAGAGAGAGAGAGAGAAGAGAGAGAGCTGGCGCGTGCAAGCGTGCGTTCGTACCTATGTATTAATGAAACTTGCATTAACACCGCATGAAGACTTCTACAGGACCGCCTCAGTGACAACCGCTCTCCCATATTCTCCACAGTGTTGACACATTGAGCAGATCTGCTGATCAGAACAGCAATGAAGTTACTCGTTGCTGATTGAAGCAGAGATTGAGGGTATCTGACAACGGTGTTCAAGAAAGGACGAAATGGGTTGTTTCTTTCTCTTTCTTTTCCCTTTGTTGTTGTTGTTGTTGTTGTTGTTGTTGTTGTTTTTGTTTTTCACCTTTCTTCCTTTCATCCTTTCATACATGCTTATTTTTGTTTTTGATTTTTTTTTGTTTTATTTTTCCTGTTTTCCCCTTTGTCAGGGACTTTGTTCAGATTCCTGGTCGTTTGATAGGTGTAGGTGTATAAAACAGCGTGTCGACGGAAAACGTAGATGACTTCAGCAAGCTTTGGAACAGAGGAAAGCTTTTAAAGTCTTGCTTTTATTCTCTTGTGCCTTCGCCCACCAAGTCATCGACACCGTGCAACTTGCGTAAGGTGAATGGAGTGATCAGATAGTTGGGGCCGAAATAGCTCAGTGGTAGAGCGCCGGACTCGTAATCTTGGTGATCCTGGGGTTGCGGGTTCGAATCTCCGCCGGGCCGTTTCGGTACAGGGGGATTTTCCCCTCGGAGTTAACATTGGTTCTGACTCCATTTCTCATACAGTCCTTCGAATGAGACTATAAACCGAGGTTCCGTGTGTGAACGCACGCAGAACATCTTGCACACACGTAAAATCCCATCACCAACTTTCGGAAGAGAAGACCAGTTTTGGCCGTTGGTATGGATGACATGTTACACATAGCATGCACCCTGGGTGAGAAAGGGAAAGAATGAAGGAAGTAAGGAAATTGAATGAATGATATTGAATGATATTGAATGGATGACACGGGAAACGACTGAATGAAGCGCCAGCTGGCAGCTCTTCAGTCGGCACTGCCCAGGTAGGCAGCCTGTTGTGTAATCGAGTGTGGATTGTAAAGCGCTTATAGCTTGGTCTCTAGCCGAGAACAGGCGCTATTTAAGTATTCATGGTAGTAGTAGTAGATAGAACAAGGAAACCGGTTCCTCACCGGTGGGATGGTCAGCTGTCTCGGAGGACAAACTTGTCGACGCTGTTCTACGTAGAGGCGTTGGCGAGGCCTATGTTCTTTTTTTAATGACTCAGGAGACGTCAGTGATTAACTATAGAGTAGATGCCACAACAGGCCTATGGCTTTTTTGATGATTCAGGAGATGTCAGTGATTAACTATAGAGTAGATGCCACAACAGGCCTATGGTTTTTTGATGACTCGGGAGATGTCAGTGATTAACTACAGAGCAGATGCCACAACAGGTCTAGGACAGACCTATATATATATATAGGCCACAACAGGCCTAGGACAGGCTTAGGAAATCTCCGGGCGAGATACGGTAAAAAGAAATTTAAGAGAGGGAGAACGAAAATTAATATTTTCAACAGATCAATATGTTTTCTGAATTGATTCGAACAAGATGATGATCAATTTGGTTTTCTTTTCTTTCACTCAGACACTTTCCCCGAGATAGACTAAGGAGATAAAGTGTACTCTTCTTCTTCTTCTTTTTTTTTTTTTTTTTGGTGTTAAACTGAAAACGACCACAGATACAACTTACGTTTCTAAGTCGACGTGAGGTCGCGCGGGAAATTCTGAAGGTGTTGTGGTTTGGTCAGGCCACACCCAGAAATCAAAACGGCACGAGGGCAAGAACACTGTGCTTATAAAATAGATCTTTGGCCGTTGCTGTGGAGTTGGTTGCGAAGTCCCCCTGTGGCACCCCAACGGTCTTCAAGACTCTGAGATAGGTGATAGGGTTTGAGTTGAACTGTCAAAAAAAAAAAAAAAAAAAAAAAAAAAAAAGTGCTGATGAGCCCCTGAAAACCTAGTTAATGTTTTGTATTGAAACGCATGTGCGTGAAAATGATTATGTGAAACTATATTAAAAGGTATTGTATGTAAATGGTGTCAAGTTTAGTTGCTAGATTAAAAGGGAGGGGACGGGGGTGGGGGGGGGGGGGGGGAACTCTCTTCTGTTTGTTTGTCTGGTTGTGTGTGTCTCCCGAGGCGCGAGGTCAGCCTGACCCCCATTTGTCAATTTATTTGCTTTTGTTCCACTTATATTTGTATGTTGATTAGTTTAGTTCTTATTTTCTTATTTGTGTGCCTGTTTGTTATTTATTGTCTTTACGTTTCACAGGGAGGCATTAA
>CM065730.1:17987500-17992500 GCA_033310375.1 Conus canariensis | reverse complement strand
CTTGTCTTTCAAGTGATGGGTAGTGTGACAGGCGAAACGGTTTGAACTGTTAGTACCGTATTTGATTTTCTCTTAAGTAGGGGTGGCGGGTGGATGTGTTGGAGGAAAAGACGTGTGACTCATGATGATTCTGTTTGTCTCCTTGTCGTGTAAAGTGAGGGGGGGGGGGGGGGGGGGCTACTGTTTTAGAGGAAATACTGTGAGCTGTAATTTGTTTTCCCCTAAGAAATGGGGAAGTGTCGTAAGGGGAACATGTGAATTGTGATGATTATTTTTCGGAATAATGTAGTCGTGAGTTGGGGATTCGAGTGGCTTTTAATCCTGATATTCTTTTTTGAAGTGATGAGGTTCTGTCAAAGGAAGTCGTGTGAGGTGTAAGGATCGTGCTTGCTTCCTAGCTGTTTTTTTTTAAAATTGTTTTTTTTATACGATTGGAGAGTGAGTGAGCTAAGGGGGAATACTCGTATAAAGTAAGCAGAAAGAAGTGATAGGAATAGTAATCATAATGTTTATTTCTCTGTCGTCTGTGATGGTGGGGGTAGTATGTGAATGGAAATGATGAGAATTATAATCATTGAGCTTGTTTCTTTGTTGTTAAATGATGGAGCAGTGTCTTAGTGGAAATGGCGTGCTTTGTATTTGTCTTTGTTGTTTGAAGCGAGCAGTAATGTGCTGGGGGTAAAAGAAGTAACTTGCAATGACATTATTTTTTTGTTGTCTTTCAAGTAATTGGGCGGTGCTTTAGGGGAAATGATATGGATTGTGTCATTGAGCACGATTCCCTGAAGTTTGGAGTGATGGGCCGGTGTGTCAGGGGAACGATGTTTCTTGTTTGAAGTAACCGAGCAATGTTTTAAGGTAATAATAATAATTATGAACTGTAATTATCACCTTGATGGTTTCGTTATTGTCTTAAGTGCTGGGATAGTAAGGATGGCATGGAATTGACGGAGATGGTAATTATCGTGTTTGTTTGTCGTGTTTGAACTGATGGGGCGGTATTTTCAAGGGAATTATGTGAATTTTGATTATAGTAATTATCTCGTCGTCATCGTCGTCGTCGTCGCCGTCGTTGTTGTTGTTATTGTAGTTGTTTAGAGCCATGTCGTAGTTGGTTAAGAAATATAATGTGAAAATTGTAATTATGACGTATGTTTCTATGTCGTTTGACGTGATCAGGCAGTGTTTAGACAGAAGTGTTCTTTGTTGTCTGACGTGATTTTGTATGTTGTATGTCAAGGAAAAATGACGTGGATCGTAGTTGTTTTGTGTTGTTACTTTCTTGTTTGAAGATCAGGAATAGTCAGTACGACTGGGGAAATTATGTGAATGTCAATAATCAAAGTAATTTCTTTCTCGTTTTCCTCATTTATTTCTCCCATGCTTGTTTTCCCTTGTCTCCTTCATTTTCTTCATTTTGTCTCCTTCATTTTCTTCATGTTTTTTAGCTGTTTTCTTTTGTCTCCTTCATTTTCTTCATGTTTTTTTTAGCTGTTTTCTTTTGTCTCCATTTTCTTCATGTTTTTTAGCTGTTTTCTTTTGTCTCCTTCATTTTCTTCATGTTTTTCAGCTGTTTTCTTTTGTCTCCTTCATTTTCTTCTTTTTGTTTAGCTGTTTTCTTTTGTCTCCTTCATTTTCTTCATGTTTTTCAGCTGTTTTCTTTTGTCTCCTTCATTTTCTTCTTTTTGTTTAGCTGTTTTCTTTTGTCTCCTTCATTTTCTTCATGTTTTTCAGCTGTTTTATTTTGTCTCCTTCCTTTTCTTCATGTTTTTCAGCTGTGTTCTCTTGTCTTCTTCATTTTCTTCATGTTTTTCAGCTGTTTTATTTTGTCTTCTGTCTTTTCCTTGCTGTTCTCTTGCCTTCTCTCTTTTCTTCTCATTTCTAAGTTGTTCTTTTTCTTGTTTTGTTTTCTTCCTTTCCTTTCCTGTTTGCTTGTTGTTTTCTTTTGTCTTCTTTCTTTCTCTCGTGTTTGTTGCCTTCTTTTGTCGTCTTCTGTACTTTCCTGTTCTTTTGTCTTCTCCCTTTTCTTCCTGTTTGGTTGCTTTCTATTGTCTCCTTCTTTCTCTTTCTTGTTTGTTTGTTGTTTTCTTTCGTGTTTTCCTTTTTTTTTTCTCTCCCAAATTGCTGTGGTGTTCATAGTTTTCTTTGGTCTAGTTTCTTTCGCTTTTGTTGTTTTCATTTGTTTTCTTTGTTTTTGTTCGTGTCGGTTGCTCGATTTATCTTGCCTTCTCTCATTCCCTGTTGCTTGTTGATTGTTTTTGCGTTCTGATTTTACTGCTTGTCGGTTGTTGGTTTTGGTTTGTCACTGTGTGTGTGTGTGTGTGTGTGTGTGTGTGTGTGTGTGTGTGTGTGTGTGTGTGTGTGTGTGTGTATGTGTGTGTGTGTGTGTGTGTGTGTGTGTGTGTGTGTGTGTGTGTGTGTGTGTGTGTGTGTGTTTTGTAGCGTTTTTTTTCCCCTGTTTATTGGTCGTTGCTTTCGTCTCTTTTCTTTCGTTTTTGTTGCTTGTTTTCGTTTGTCTTTTTCAAATATCCTGTTTGTCTATTGTTTTTTTGTTTTTTTTTCCTTCTTTCTTTTCCCTCTGTTCGCTGATTATTTTCTTCTGTCCTATCTCTTCATTCCTTTTCGTGGATTAGTTGGGTTTTTTTTTTTTTTTTTCATTTCTTTTGTTCCTTTTCACTGAATATTGTCTTTTGTCTTTTTTTTTTTTCTTGGCTGTTTGTTGATTGTCTTTTTTTTTTTCTTGGCTGTTTGTTGATTGTCTTTTTTTTTTTTTTTCTCCTGTTACTTTATACTCTCTGTTTTACCAATTTCATTTTTGTCTTTTTTTTTTTTTTCAAACGTCGTTGCTGATTACTTATTTTGTCTTTTTTTTTTTTCTATATGTTTGTCAACTGTTTATTTTATTTTATTTTATTTTATTTTTTGTCGTCTCGCTATTTTGCGTGTTTGTTTTCGTTGTCTTTCCCTTCTTTCTTTCTTTTTTTTTCTGCTTGTCCACTGTTTCCTTTTGTCTCCTCATTCTTCCTGTTGATTGTTGGTTTTTTTTTTTTTCTTCTCTTTTTTTTTTTTTGGTTGTTTTTTTCTTCTGTTTTCTTTCTTTCCTCTCTGTTTGTTGTTTCTTTTTTTCTGTTTTCTTTCTTTCCTCTCTGTTTGTTGTTTCTTTTTTTTCTGTTTTCTTTCTTTCCTCTCTGTTTGTTGTTTCTTTTTTTTTCTGTTTTCTTTCTTTCCTCTCTGTTTGTTGTTTCTTTTTTTTCTGTTTTCTTTCTTTCCTCTCTGTTTGTTGTTTCTTTTTTTCTGTTTTCTTTCTTTCCTCTCTGTTTGTTGTTTTTTTTTTTTTTCTGTTTTCTTTCTTTCCTCTCTGTTTGTTGTTTCTTTTTTTTCTGTTTTCTTTCTTTCCTCTCTGTTTGTTGTTTCTTTTTTCTTCTGTTTTCTTTCTTTCCTCTCTGTTTGTTGTTTCTTTTTTTCTGTTTTCTTTCTTTCCTCTCTGTTTGTTGTTTCTTTTTTTTCTGTTTTCTTTCTTTCCTCTCTGTTTGTTGTTTCTTTTTTTTTTCTGTTTTCTTTCTTTCCTCTCTGTTTGTTGTTTCTTTTTTTTTTTCTGTTTTCTTTCTTTCCTCTCTGTTTGTTGTTTTTTTTTTTTTCTGTTTTCTTTCTTTCCTCTCTGTTTGTTGTTTCTTTTTTTTTCTGTTTTCTTTCTTTCCTCTCTGTTTGTTGTTTCTTTTTTTTCTGTTTTCTTTCTTTCCTCTCTGTTTGTTGTTTCTTTTTTTCTGTTTTCTTTCTTTCCTCTCTGTTTGTTGTTTCTTTTTTTCTGTTTTCTTTCTTTCCTCTCTGTTTGTTGTTTCTTTTTTTTCTGTTTTCTTTCTTTCCTCTCTGTTTGTTGTTTCTTTTTTTCTGTTTTCTTTCTTTCCTCTCTGTTTGTTTCTTTTGCCTTCTTTCTTTTCTTCATGCTGCTTGTTTTTTTTATTTTTTTGTCTTCTGTCTTCTCTGCCTTCTATTGTCTTCTTTCTTTCTTTTTTTTTTTCTTCCCGTTTCTTAATTATATTCTATTGTTTTTATTTTTCTTTCTGTTTTTTTTTTTTTTTTTTGCTGTTTCTTGGAGGTTTTCTTCTACCTTGCTTCTTTTCTTCTTGTGTGTACAACAGTTTTCTCTTTCTTTTTTTTTTTTTTTTTTTTTTTTTTTAATCTTCTCGCCTTCTTTTCAGTTTGTTTTACCTTTTCCTATTTGCTGATTGTCGGCAGCTGGAGGGTAGTGTTTTTTTTGTTTTTTTTTTGCCGGTGGGCTCTGCAGTCATGAAATACGGGCTGGTACATCCATGCGGATACTATTTTAAGGCTGTTATGAGTTGCATCCTGTAGTCTGATACATGCGGATACTATTTTAAGGCTGTTATGAGTTGCATCCTGTGGTCTGATTTACCTCTGTTCAGGAGCAGTTATGTCCCTTGATATCTTAATGGAGTGTCCTGCGCGTGCCTGTACCCATCGTCAACACAGCGCAGGCCTCCAAGGGTGGTACAGGACTGCTCTAAAGGCAGGTGAAGACAGTGCTTCTCTGGGTCCTCCCCCAGCACCTCCGGGTGTTTCTTTTTCTTCTGATTGTTTTACCTGGTTTTCCTCTGTTTTCTGGCTTCACAACGTGTCTTCTTTCTGTTCTTTCTATTTGTGGATTGTTTTACCTGGTTTTCCTCTGTTTTCTGGCTACTTGTCTCATTTGCCTTCGTGTTTCTGTTTCTTTCTGCTTGTTTGTCAGTTTGTTTTGTCTTTGTTACATTTTGAGTTTGTTCGCTGTTTTTTTTTGTTTGGTTGGGTTTTTTTTTTTTTTTTTTTTTTTTTTTTTGCTTTCTTTCTTTGCATCCTGTCTTTTGGTTACTTTCTTTTCCATTCTTTCGCATATGTGTGTGTGTGTGTGTGTGTGTGTGTGGTGTGTGTGTGTGTGTGTGTGTGTGTTGTGTGTGTGTGTGTGTGTGTGTGTGGTGTAAATCTAATCTTATTTTGTTATTTTC
>CM065730.1:17970000-17980000 GCA_033310375.1 Conus canariensis | reverse complement strand
TAAGAAGTATACATAAACCTGTATTAATCATATTGTTCTAATATTACTACCCATAATAGACGTATACATGCGTTTGATGAAAAAAGAAAAAAAATGTATATACATAGCAAGATAAATCAGCATGCATACACAGATAATAAAGGAAAGGCAGACAAATAGACGGACAGACAGACAGACGAACAGACAAGCAAAGAAACAGGAAGACAGAATGGGTTGGGTCACAGCAAGTGAAGATGATATATGTTATTATCATAAGGTACATTATTTCTTGAGTACCACTATACAGAAATATTTCAGCAGCTTACAAGGGCCACACATGATATCCTCAGCAAAAGATTAAAAAAAAAGGAAAAAGATAATACGATTAGTCTAGTAACTGTTGTTATATTATGCATCATACTTATTTATATATTAATGCTGAAAATACATGTTCCAGAGACGGTAACTAAAGCAGCTAGGTATTAGAAATCAAAGCTTCATAAGCAAGCCATCTGGCATGAAAATCCATGTGGTTCATGGTTAAGTATGAGTTATATTTTTCAATTCTATATCTATACGTCAACATTTTCAAGAAAACTGCTACATGTGGAAGACTGCCTTCTAACTTACACTTATATAGGTAATGTTTTGCTAGAAGAATAATGAAGTAAAAACAGTAATCAATTGCGATTGTTATGTCGAAACCTAAAAGTACGAGAGACTCTGTTAGGCGTATATTTTGTGCGTGAGTGCATTTCTCTTTTACTAAATCAATTAACCTACTCCAAAAACATTTGACATGAGTGCATTTCCAAAACATATGGTCAATAGAATCTTTAAATAGTCCGCAAAAACTGCATTTATCATTATCAGTAACTCCGATTTCTTTCAAAATAACATTTGTACCTAAGCACCTGTGAATTATTCTCAACTGAAACCACTTGAGTTTTACATCTGTAATCTTATGTGCATTAAAAAAGCATGAATTCCAGTCATGAGCTTGTGAAAGTTTGATGTCCCACTTATCGCAGCACGGAGCTCTCAACTGATTATCAATCAGTATATCATAATAAGTCTTTGAACCTTTATAAATGGCAAACAATATCTTATAACATAATGGAGAAGTAATACATTTGTTGTTTTCGATGGTAATGTCAAATCCTTTTATGAATTCAATTATTGCTAACTTATACCCTGTATAAGTTAGAAAATCAATGTTGACATCATATTTTTCCTTAAATTGTCCGTGGGAAAGAAACTGACCATTATCATCAAAAAAATGTGCGAGATAATAGATACGTTTGTTTTGAAGCATTTTAGACACAATGTGTCTTTTCCCAACTTGAATACGTTTGTTGAAGCAAACTGGTTCAGCAAGTAGTTCAGCGGAATTTTTTGGCAGACATTTGTAATAAAAAAGTTTGTAAGCTTCAAGGACGTCTGCCCAGAACGGATTATATTTGGTAAATTTTGAGACAATCTCTGGACCGTGTTTACTCATATGAGGCCAATGAGGAAAATTACTGAGAAGAATACGTTTCCATTTGTGGTTTGATCTCTCAGTCCTACGGATCCAGGATAGTTTTAAGGATGTGACGAAGGTTTTTACATCAGGAAGACCAATACCTCCATTCCGTATGCTTTTATGCACTGTTTTTCGACTGATTTTTTCTGTTTTTTTATTCCACACAAACTTGTAACATATTTTCTGGCATGTTTGAAAGAAAACATCTGGTGGGTTTGGCAGAAACAGCCAAAGATGAGTCAGCTTTGAAAGGATGATGGATTTCAAAATTGCTATTCTACCTAGGGGCGTAATTTGGCGTTTTACCCATATTTTGAACAAATGATTTACGTCTGCTAGTCTTTCTGTGTAGTTTATTTCTATGCAATCTTTCAAGTCGTTTGTGAACCATATACCAAGTATTCTAAATTTTTGTGGATTCCATACAATTTCTAAGTGGTCCATGTAGTGGTTTTGACTGTTTTTTACACTTCCAAGCCAAACTGCGCTCGTTTTACTCAAATTCATGTGAAGACCTGAGACACCATCGAATCTTAAAAGAACTTCAATACAAGTTTCAAAGGATTTCTTATCCCCTGCGAGTAAAAACTCGGTGTCATCAGCATATTGAGATATTTTAAATTCAGTTTCATTCATTCTTATTCCCCGAATATCTCGATTTTCCCTTATCATAATGGCTAATATTTCGACACAGATTACGAAGAGATATGGTGAAATTGGGTCTCCTTGTCGACATCCTTTTTTAATATCGAACCAATGTGAAACCTGTCCGTTCACAATAACACAAGACTTGATATTTTTGTAGAATACGCTTATCCATCTACAAATATCTTTTTGGAAACCAAATGCTTTTAGGACTTTCGTCATAAATTCCTAATTTATCGAATCAAAGGCTTTTTCAAAGTCTACGTTTAACAACAAACCAGGCAGACCATTTTCATCTAAATAAGATATAGTGTCAAATATCAATCTTATATTGTCGCCGATGTATCTATTTCTAATAAATCCGGTCTGATCTTCATTTATGATTTTAGGCAACACAGATTTTATTCTGTTGGCAATGCAAGAGGATCCTATCTTATAAACGACATTTAACAGAGAAATAGGTCTCCAGTTTTTTATGTACTGTCTGGATTTATCACCTTTTGGTATACATGTAATGATTCCCTCTCTTTGTACACATGACAGTTCTCCTTTCTTGAAACTTGCATTTAAAGCTCTAACGACAAATACACCAATCTGTTTCCAAAAGACTTTAAAGAATTCAGTAGTGAAACCATCGGAACCGGGCTTTTATTATTTTTCATTGTCTTTAAGACATATGTCGCTTCCTCCAATGTAATAAGACCTTCTAAGTCCGCTGCTTCTGTTTCATTTAAATGGGGATATCGTTCACCAAATCTTTTATATCACAATTTTCTACAGCATTTTCTGTGTATAATGTTTTATAGAAACTATATACTTCTTTCAGTTTGTCTTCTTGATTTGTTATAACATTATCTTGTTTATCAATTAGTCTAGCCATGTTTTTACTAATGTAATGCCGTTTTTCGAGATTACAAAAATAACTACTAACTTTCTCTCCATCTGCTATCCATCTAGCGCGTGATCTTAACAAAACTCCTTCTATTCGTTTTCCTCTGATATCCGACAGTCGTTCTTTTTTCTCGTTAATGACTCTGATATCATCTTCAGTTTTCATTTCTTTTTTTCTAACTTAATAATGTCTTGTTCTAATTGTTTTTCCTCTTCATTACTCTTTCTTTTGTTCGCAGTAGCATAAGCAATTGTTTTTGACCTTATTTTCATTAACAGAAAATCGAGAAATAAATCATCAGAAATTGAGAATTGTAATTTGTCGTCTGTTTCATTAATATTTTCTGTATTTATAGCGTATTCTTCTTTAACGTTTTCAATCAAAGTATTGATTTCATCTACATATGACTTATCTTTCAACAGAGACGAGTTAAGTTTCCAAAAAGTATTGCGCTTTATGCCTTCATTAAATTTTAGCTTTAATAACACAGCAGAGTGATCTGTTCTATAACCGGATTCAATGTCTACTTCATCAGTATAAGAAACAACTGTGTCTGATATCAAAAAGAAATCTAGCCTGGCCTGTTGAAAAGGATTAGTTCTCCTCCACGTAAAACGGCGACACTCTGGGTTTAGTTCCCGCCAAATATCATTCAGGTCTAGATTTTCGACCATGTTTTCAACAGCCTGTTTTGCGTGAGGATTATTTATATGTTTGTAATTATGATAATCTCTAGAAGGGTCAAGGACCAGATTAAAATCCCCACCTATTATAACATTTTCTATACTAAGCCCAACAATTTTTTGTTTGAGACAATTGTAAAATTCTGCGTCATCCCTATTTGGCCCATATATATTAACTAAAAGGTAATCATTCCTATGTATCTCTGCACGTATCATGAGAAAGTTTCCAGAATCATCCTTAACAATTTGCTTAACCTTAAATTCAAAGTTGTTATTAAACAGAATTGCGACTCCTCTTGCGTTGGAAGAGTAACTTGAGAAATACGCCTTATAGCCCCACTCAGACTGGATATACTGTTCCATCTTTTTTTCAAAATGAGTGTCTTGCAAGAAGTACACAGAATATTTTTTACACCTTAGATAATGGAAGACATCACGTCTCTTCTTCAAACTATTGAGGCCCTGACAGTTAATTGAGAGAATAGACACACTACTGTCCATTTCTGTTTACGAGATAGCTTTGGAGAAGACAATAACATACATGTGTAAATACATCAAACCCAAAAAGGTCAACAAACTCATATACAACTGACAGCATAAAATGAATCCATCCAACCCGGTCAAACTAAAGAATTTATAATGGTTTTGAACAAAAAAACACATACACCATGAACACACGGAAAACAATATCAAAATGAAAAAGCAAAAATCCATTATCACTACAATCATAATACAAAAACAAACAAACAAAAAACAAATAAGATGATATTTGCTTGACCACCGCAAACGAGCAAAGGGGGCATGCACAAAGATAAAATGTAAGACCTCGTGTTGCATTATAAATGAATTGAAACATGCGTGCGCGTCAAGCGCTCACGCAGGTATCCAAGAGGCGAGGGGGCACGAAAAAAAAAAAAAAAAAAAGGTGGCGCGGGGAGAGGGGGAGTTAGCATGGTCACCGTGATTTACACCGTCATTACTAATGGCTCTGAACACACTTCACAGCTAAAACTGTGTGGAGAGTGCCTGGCGGTCTGGGGCAGCGGAAAACCGACCACTGTGAGTTTTTCAAAATTGTGTCATTTTAATTTTACTCTGTGCGCGTGTCACAGGGTGCACGAGCAAACGAATAATCGTTTTTCCTTTCCCTCCCTCACTCTCCCCCCCCCCCCCCCCATGCTATTTTTAATTGGGACAAAACAAAAACAAAAAACAAAAAAGGCAGGAGAGAGAGAGCGACAGAGAGAGAGAGAGAGAGAGAGAGAGAGAGAGGGGGGGGGCAGGCACGGGGTGGGGGACACTATTGTGACAGGCATCACATATCACAATTGAAAAATCCAGAATTCCTTCGGAAGATGACGGTGTCCATTTTACAAATAACATCTTTCATGACGCTGGTACGTGCAGCCTCTCTCCCCCCCCCCGCCCCCCCCCCCCCCGCTCCCCCCCCCCCCCCCCCCCGAAGCTCCCATCACAACACAGCTTCAATTATCTCGCTGGCAATTCCCTTCCATATAAACAAACAACAACAACAAGAAAGCATTTTCACCATTGCAAACGATGTACATCTACAGATAATCAGCATTATATTATTCTATGGGAGAAAGAGAGAGAGAAGAAGAGAGAGAGAGAGAGAGAGAGAGAGAGAGAGAAGAGCGGCGGGGGGAGGGGGGGGGAGAGCCAGCCAGCCAGACAAACGGGCAGGCAGACAGAGACGTAGGCATACTAGCATGTAATCAGCAGTTCAGAGAGAAAGAGACAGAGAGAAACAGACAGACAGACAGACAGGTACAGACACATACAGAGAGAGAGAGAGAAGAGAGGGGGGGGGGGGAACAAACGTTGATATTTCACGTGTACATTCAATTTGGCAATCAACAATTCCTCAGGAAATGATCTAATTGATTCTACCCAGAAAAAGTTTCATAATAGTAATATTGATATTTTCTTTTTTTTACCGTTGTGTGAATAGCTTCAATAGAGCACATCTGTAATCTCAACTTTCATTTCCTACTATTCACCCCTACCCTTTCTTTATTACCAGGTAAAAGGCCTCCATTCAAACACAACAAACATGGACACGCCGGTAATTCTAATCAAAACAGAGGGAGAAAAACAATCATTTTCAGCATTGAAAAGCACGTCCAATAAAATTATTCAGCATCTATGTAATTCATGAAATAAAAATCAGAAGAGAGAGAGAGAGAGAGCGAGAGAGAGAGAGGGGGGGGGGCAGAGACAAAGAGACAGACAGACACAAAGATAGACAGACAGACAGATAGGTACATACAGAGATATAAACAGGAGAGAGCGAGAGAGAGAGAGAGAGAGAGAGAGAGAGAGAGAGAGAGAAGTGAGAGACAGAGACAGAGAGAGTGAGATTGAGGCACAGTGTGGGAGATACCATTATGACACACATCACATATCATAATTGGACAATCCATACTCCTTTCAGAAGGTGATCGTGTCCATTTTACAAACATCTTTCATGACATTGATACACAGCTAATTTTTTTCCTCCCATTTTTGAAGCTTCCATCAAAACACAACGTCAGTGATCTCACTTAAAATTTCCTTCCATATAAACAAAAAATTCAGTTTCATCATTGCAAACATATGTACATCCAGCAGGATAGTCAGTATAATTCCATGATATGAGAGAGAGAGAGAGAGAGAGAGAGAGAGAGAGAGAGAGAGAGAGAGAGAACGGACAGACATACAGACAGACAGACAAACAGAGAGAAAGACAAACAACAGACAGACAGACAGAAAGGTAGGCAGACAAGCAGATCATCAAAAGACAAGAGAGAGAGAGAGAGAGAGAGAGAGAGAGAGAGAGAGAGAGAGAGAGAGAGAGAAGAGCTGATATTGTATGCGTATATTCATTATGACAATCGACGAATCCCTCAGGAAATGGTCTAAAAGATTCTACAGAAAACAGGTTTTATAATAATAACATCGATGTTTCTTTCTCTTTTCTTTTTCCCTCCCCCCCCCCCCCCCCCCCGCCCTCCCCTCTCCGTTCTGTAAACAGCTTCCAATTAAATACAATATCTGTGATATCAAAGTTCTGTTTCCTTCCGTTCGCATGAAAAATCATTTGTAATATTGAAAATCTTACAATATACAAAAAAAATAGCGAGCAATTAAACATTCCGTGTGGTATGAGGAAAGAAAAAGAAAGGGAGAGAGAGAGAGAAAACATTGATATTTCAGTATTTTGTAGTACATCCAATATGACAGTCAGCAGTTCCCTCAATGAATGGTCTTATCGACTCAACACATAACAGGTTTCATCATGATAACATAGCTGTCCCCTCTCCCAACCGCCCCCCCCCCCCCCCCCCCCCCGCTCTGATCATAAAAAAAGGAAATGAAAAACTCCAATTAAAATACAACCTCTGTTATCTTAACTATTTCCGATCCACATGAAAAAAATCATCTGTGACACTGGAAAAAACACAGCATTTGAACATTCCACGCGGTAAAAAGAGAGACAGAGACAAAGAGAGCGAGAGAGAGAGAGAGAGAGAGAGAGAGGAGAGCGAGAGAGAGAGAGAGGGGGGGGTTGGTTTAATCGCACAATTAACTTGAAAATCAATAGTTAAAAAAAAAAAAAACACCAAAAAAAGTGTTTGGCAACATTACCATCAAGATTGTCCGACATCTAGAAACAATGGTATTTATTACATCAACGTATCTAGACAGGTAGACAAACAGTAGACAGGCAGAGGAACAAATTGATATTATATGTACACATCTTATATGACAAGCAATACTTCCCGCAACAAATGGCCTTGGCCATTCAGCCAACAATACCTTTAATGAAAAATAACTGCTCCCTGCCCTCCCCCGCACCTCCTCTCGAGAAACAGCTTCCCCCAAAAAACAACATCAAAAACTCGGTTGCAATACCCACGTATATACATGAACAATCACCTTTTGGCAATGCAAGCGGACATCCAAAAAAGATCATCAGCATATATACATATACATCATTATTCTGTTCTTCCTGATGAACAAAACCATCCGGCATGTGGAAAAAAGATGGCAAGGGGCGAAAGGAGAGGGGCACCAGAGAAGAAAAGGTAATTCTACTTCACACACACACACACGCGCGCGCGCGCGCGCGCAACACACAACACTCTCTCACACACACACATACACACTCACACGCACAAACGCACGCACACACATACACACACACACACCACACACACACAACACACAACACACACACACACACACACACACACACACACATAATGAGCGTGCACCTGCACACATACTTACGCACATGAATATACACGCACGTATACACGCACGCATGTACACATACACAAACACACACACTCTCTCTCTCTCTCTCTCTCCCCTCTCCCCCCCTCTCTCTCCCTCTCTCTCATACCCATACGCGCGCGCACACACACCACCACACACACACACACACACACACACACATACACACACACATACAATTGCGCGTAGGCATGTTTGTAAGTAATGATATGCAATTTAAAGTAAATGTACAATAGATGAACAAATAATTGAAGAATGAAGTAGTCTTGAAAGGTAAATGAAAAGGAGGGAGAGAAAAAAGCAACGATTACAATCAATGAGAATGGAGGAGAAACATAACAACGGGAGGAAAGGTGCAGGGCCGGAACAAGGTTACACCTAGGCTGAAGACAAGGGGGTCGAGAAGGATATCATGCAAAACATTCTTTTACTTTCTCTTGTCTCCATCGCCCCCCCCCCCCCCCCCCCTTCATTTTTTTCTCTCCTCTTCCTCCCCCCCTCTCTCTCTTGGGAAGACATAAAACATACATATGAAATACATACCTACCAACTTCAACATGACCATATCCATGCTATAAATATGCTCAACATTTCACACACATGCACACACAAATGAGTGATCCATCCACCTCCGTAGTTTTAAAACACACACACACACACACACACACACACACACACGCACACGCACACGCACACAACACATACACAAAAAAACACACACACATACACACCTCCTCTGGCCCCCCCCCTCCCCCCTCTTTTCTTTCAATTTTTTTCCTACCTTTCTTTAAGCCATGGCTTTTGTGAAAACTGTATCCAAGTCACTGTTTATGTCCAGTTTCAAGGTCCTGCCATTTTTTAGTTTGGCCACCACTTTCCCATTTGACGACCATGCCGAGAGAGTTGCCGAATGTTTATTAGCGTTCATCATCAGACTGTAGTTGGCCTTCGTCAAGTCCTCGGAAATTGACACACCAGTCTGCTTCAGTTTCCGTCGGCTCTCCAGCACACGCCCTTTCTTCTGACGGGAGAAGAACCTGACGAGTATGGGCCGCGGTCTTCCGGTGCCGGGTCGACCTGAGCGGTGCGCCATCTCGATGTCCTCTGCAGTGACTGGAACCCCGACTCGGCTGGTGAAGACCTCTGTGCATTTTCTGACACAGTCCGCCACAGTCTCCACCTTTCCCTGTGGCTCCTCCTTCACGCCATGGACCCGAACATTCCACAGACGGCCGTGCTGTTCCATGTCGTTATGAACAAATCTGCTTTTGTTCAGTTCTTTGCTTTGTTGATCTAACTTTTGACGTAGATCTTTATTTTCGTCTTTCAGATTGTCCATTTGCACACGGAGATTGTCTCTATCGTTTTTCAGTTCAAACACCACTCCTTCTAACATGTCGATCCTTTCAATAAGCCTCACATTCAGCCTGTCAATGTCCAACCTGACTTGTCGGATATCTTCCTGAGCAGAGGCTAGCAGTTCGAGTTTTCTGTTAATTTCATCCAGCTTCTCCTGAACAGCCATGTCTTTCTTTTCACTATTATTATTCCTATTCACTTTCTTCTGTGCCAATTGTTCTTTTACTTTTGCTGTGTCCGGACTTGCTGCGATATCACTGACAGAGGAAGAACTGGAAGATTTTCCTTTTGACCGCGTCTGCACGTTGTGTTTAGAGACAGAGGTGCTCATATTGAAATCCTGTCGCGAAATTCCGCATTATGCTTGATTCCTCATTTTCATTTAAAAAAAAAGAAATACATAAGTAAACAAATCACACAGGTCACACACAAAACACTGCATAAAGTAGTGCACCCTTCACTCGTTGGTCAAAAAAGATCAGTCGTGAACATATTCCATTGTGAGTTGTAGACCGGACGAGAGAGCAGAACGAAAACACGTCCGCTCAGTTCGACGAGCGGAAGTCAAGTCCGAGAGCGGCAGACTTTGTCGGAGGCCTTGGAGAATGCATCACAAAG
>CM065730.1:17950000-17965000 GCA_033310375.1 Conus canariensis | reverse complement strand
CTCTTACTGGATCACCCTGTAGAACATCCCCACGCCCCTTACTGGATCATCTTGTAGAACATCCCCACACCCCTTACTGGTTCATCTTGTAGAACATTCCCACGCCCCTTACTGGGTCATCTTGTAGAACATCCCCACGCCCCTTACTGAGTCATCCTGTAGAACATCCCCACGCCCCTTTCTGGGTCACCCTGTATAATATTCTCACGTCCCTTACTATATCATCCTGTAGAACATCCCCACACCCCTTACTATATCATCCTGTAGAACATCCCCACACCCCTTACTGGATCACCTTGTAGAACATCCCCACGCCCCTTACTGGATCATCTTGTAGAACATCCCTACGCCCCTTTCTGGGTGACCCTGTAGAACATCCCCACGCCCCTTACTGGATCATCCTGTAGAACATCCCCACGCCCCTTACTGGGTCACCCAGTAGAACACCCCCTACGCCCCTTACTGGGTCACCCAGTAGAACATCCCCATGCCCCTTACTGGGTCATCCTGTTGAATAGCCCTATGCCCCTTACTGGATGAACGTGTACACCACCTATTAGAACATTATCTTGTTATCTTTATTGGATTAATCTTAAGACCAGTTCTCAGAGACCGTCCTAGTGGCCCAACCACCCACAGCGTATCATGGATACTGTTCTAACGGTCATCGTTGCACAGCCGTCGTACATACGATGTTATCTGACCTCATGAGTAATAGTTTAACAAAGGACAGCATCTGATCAAAACACACCGCGTGTGTGTGTGTGTGTGTGTGTGGTGTGTGTGTGTGTGTGTGTGTGTGTGTGTGTGTGTGTGTGTATGTGTGTGTGTGTGTGTGTGTGTGTGTGTGTGCGTGCGCGCGCACTCGTTGTGTGTGGTGTGTGTGTGTGTGTGTGTGTGTGTGGTGTGTGTGTGTGTGCGTGCGTGCGCGCGCACATGTGTGTGTGTGTGTGTGTGTGTGTGTGGTGCTGTGACGTGTGTGTGTGTGTGTGTGTGTGTGTGTGTGTGTGTGTTTTGTGTGTGTGTGTGTGTGTGTGTGTGTGTGTGTTGTGTGTGTGTGTGTTGTGTTGTGTTGTGTGGTGTTGTGTGGTGTTGTTTGCTTGTGCTCTCTCTCTCTCTCTCTCTCTCTCTCTCTCTTTCTTTCTTTCTTTTTCTCTCTCCTTCTCTCCCTCCCTCCATTCCTCCTTCCACCCATCCCTTCCTTCTTCCCCCCCCCCTCTCTCTCTCTCTCTCTCTCTCTCTCTCTCTCGAGAGAGAGAGAGAGAGAGAGAGAGAGAGAGAAAACAATAAGAATTTCAAAGGAAGATAAACAATATCCATTTCCAGTTGAAATACAAACATTAGTTTCAAACACCCCCAGAAAAGAGAACGGTGGAAAATAAAATCAGAAAACTTCGGGAACTTTACGGCAATATTAACAGTTCAAACTGAGTGGTCTGGGTTTTTTTTTATATATATATATATAAGAGTAATCTCTCTGTCTCCATTTTTGTCTCTCTGTCTGTCTGTCTGTCTGTCTGTCTGTCTGTCTGTCTGTCTGTCTGTCTGTCTCTCTCTCTCTCTCTCTCTCTCTCTCTCTCTCTCTCTCTCTCTCTCTCTCTCATACCGTCCATTTTTACCACCCAACCCAATCTTTCTGAAGTAATACAAAACGCTATAAGCATATTTCTCCTTCTCCTCTCTCTCTCTCTCTCTCTCTCTCTCTCTCTCTCTCTCTCTCCTCTCTCTCTCTCTCTCTCATCTTCCATTTTTTTAAAATCCCCTCCTATTGTCTTTCAAGGAATACACAGATTCTATGCTAGTTTCGTTTTCACATCTCCATCCTTACCGCCCCCCCCCCCCCTTAACTTTCTCTCTCCCCCCACCCCACTCCCAACTTTCTCTCTCCCGCTCCCCCACCCCACTCCCTGTATTTCCGTGCTTGTCTGCTTCGTCCCTCTCTTTCTCCTTAAAAAGAATCATAAGCAAACCCACCCTCACTTTCTTATTACATGTATGTTTTTATTTTTGGTCTGTATAAATCATTATTAATCAGTTTCTTTGCATAGTAAATGCTACAGGAGGCTGTTTCACTCAATCAACGTTAGTTCGGTCAAAGTGAAGTCGCTAATTGCAGACTTGTCCAGCCATGCTACACCCAGTATGTTATGTCGTGTGACCTCAGGTGTGCATAGGGAGAAAAAGTAAATGAAAAATGTACAAAAGATGACAGAATAAAGGTTATAAAATAAACATATCAAAGTCATAGAAAATGCAGGCAGAAGGGTTAGAGGAGAGGAGATCGTTCATGGAGCAGATTGTAGAGGTTGTGTGGTTTACATTCACAACAGATGTCTGGAAAACAAACCTATCGAATGCCTGACCAAAGACACAGCAGATGTCGCTCACAGTCCTGTCAGATGCCTGACCTAAATTCACCGCAGATGCCTGACCTAAATTCATAGCAGATGTCTGACCTACAGGCATAGCAGATGGCTGACCTTCAGACATAGTAGATGGCTGACCTACAGTCATAGCAGACGCTGAACTGCAGACATAGCAGATGGCTGAACTGCAGACACAGCAGATGGCTGACCTACAGACATAGCAGATGGCTGAACTGCAGACATAGCAGATGGCTGACCTACAGACATAGCAGATGCCTGACCTACAGTCATAGCAGACGCTGAACTGCAGACATAGCAGATTGCTGACCTACAGACATAGCAGATGACTGAACTGCAGACATAGCAGATGGCTGACCTTCAGACATAGCAGATGCGTGACCTACAGTCATAACAGGCGCTGATCTACAGACATAGCAGATGACTGACGTACAGTCATAGTAGACGGCTGAATAGCAGACACAGCAGATGCCTGATCAAACTACGTAACGGATGCTTGACCTGCAGACATAGCAGATGCCGGAACTTCAGACCTGTCAACTGATGTTCCCTGTGATTAGTGGAGGAGGCACTAAAAAGATATACTGAGTGATAGTCGCTTTGATGAGTGAAGGTGGGATTGAAAGAATATGCTGTGAGTGATAGTCACTGTGATGAGTGGAGGAGGGATAGAAAAAGGTATGCTGTGAGTGATATTCACTGTGATGAGTGGATGACGGATTGAAAAAGATATGCTGTGAGTGATAGTCACTGTGATGAGTGGATGACGGATTGAAAATGATATGTTGTGAGTGATAGTCACTGTGATGAGTGGAGGAGGGATTAAAAAAGGTTTGTTGTGAGTGATAGTCACTGTGATGAGTGGAGGAAGGATTGAAAGAATGTGTTGTGAGTGATAGTCACTGTGATGAGTGGAGGAGGGATAGAAAAAGATATGATGTGAGTGATAGTTACTGTGAGGAGTGGAGGTGGGATTGAAAGAATGTGTTGTGAGTGATAGTCACTGTGATGAGTGGAGGAAGGATTGAAAAAGGTATGTTGTGAGTGATAGTCACTGTGATGAGTGGAGGAAGGATTGAAAAAGGTATGTTGTGAGTGATAGTCACTGTGATGAGTGGAGGAAGGATTGAAAAAGGTATGTTGTGAGTGATAGTCACTGTGATGAGTGGATGAGGGATTGAAAATGATATGTTGTGAGTGATAGTCACTGTGATGAGTGGATGAGGGATTGAAAAAGATATGTTGTGAGTGATAGTCACTGTGATGAGTGGAGGAAGGATTGAAAAAGGTATGATGTGAGTGATAATCACTGTGATAAGTGGAGGAGGGATAGAAAAAAGATTATGCTGTGAGTGATAGTCACTGTAATGAGTGGAGGTGGGATTGAAAGAATGTGTTGTGAGTGATAGTCACTGTGATGAGTGGAGGAGGGATAGAAAAAGATATGCTGTGAGTGATAGTCACTGTGATGAGTGGAGGAGGGATTGAAAAAGGTATGTTGTGAGTGATAATCACTGTGATAAGTGGAGGAGGGATAGAAAAAAGATTATGCTGTGAGTGATAGTCACTGTGATGAGTGGAGGTGGGATTGAAAGAATGTGTTGTGAGTGATAGTCACTGTGTTGAGTGGAGGAGGGATAGAAAAAGATATGTTGTGAGTGATAGTCACTGTGATGAGTGGAGGAAGGATTGAAAAAGGTATGTTGTGAGTGATAATCACTGTGATAAGTGGAGGAGGGATAGAAAAAAGATTATGCTGTGAGTGATAGTCACTGTGATGAGTGGAGGAGGGATTGAAAAAGGTTTGTTGTGAGTGATAGTCACTGTGTTGAGTGGAGGAGGGATAGAAAAAGATATGATGTGAGTGATAGTCACTGTGATGAGTGGAAGAGGGATTGAAAAAAAAAGTATGATATGAGTGATAGTCTCGTTGATGAGTGTTGCAGAGATTGATAAAGGTATGATGTGAGTGATGGTCACTCTGATAAGTGGAGAAGGGATTGAATAAGATATGCTGTGAGTTTCAGTCACTCTGATGAGTGGAGGAAGGACTGAGAAAAGGTATGTGGGTGAATGAAGATCATTGTGACGAAATGTGGGAGGGTACACTGAAAAAGATCTGCTATGAGATGTGACCATGATGGAAGGAGACAGGAGGACTGAAAAAAGGTGTGTGCTGTGGGTGGGTATCACTGTGACGAGTGGAGGATGAAGGAGGGAGGGACAAACCTCTGCTGTGAGTGAAGATGACACAGCGGGCCAGACCCCAGATCAGAGGGAGCAGTAATGAACGTGGACCTGTGTGTCATTGCCTGCATCTGCTCTGATTGGATCACTCCTCCACTGACAGCTGATGGAGAGAGAGAGAGAGAGAGAGAGAGAGAGAGAAGAGAGAGAGGAGAGAGAGAGGGGGGGGCGGGGAGATGCTCAATGATGGGGGGGGGGGGGGGGGAGGCGGGGGATTGAAAGCGAAAGGGGAAGCAGTTCAAACAAATTAGCTATGTAGCTGTGCCTTTTGAGTATCCATTACTCCAGCAACGAGCGAACAAACGAGTTTTTATTGTGTTAGAATGACAATCCTGATCTTTGAGACAGACCGATTCATTGTCTTCTTTCCCCCTTTCCCATACATCACCCTTTCCTCTCCAACCCACCTATTCACCCACACACACCATGGGTGCGTGCTCTCTTTTCTTCAAAGTTAAAAGTTGTATCAACTGAAATACAAAATGAACAGCAGCAGGCTTTGTCCTGTTGCCTTTTTGACATACAATTTAATGAAAATCAGAACAAAAACGACGTCACAGCGACAAATAAAATCAAACGGTTTTCTTTTTTCCCGACAAAACAGCACATTGATATTCAGATTTCATCACAATAATCACTTGTGCCCTTTGTTGTTCCATAAGCCAAGAGTGTTTATGATATAATAAAAACTTTTGTTGTAAGAGCTTGGAAAACACGTCGTAAGTGAGGTAAGGTAAGGTAATGTCCTAATACCTGTCTTATCATAGGAAGGTAAAGGGTTTTCTAGAATTGTGGAATTATTTCAAACATAAAGAAGTTCTGTTATTGTTGTTGTTGTTGTTGTTGTTGTTGTGTTTTATTTTTGTTTTGCTTTAGCTGCTGTTGTTATTGATGATGATGTTGTTTTTCTGTCCTTTTCTGCCATGCCAAAATGGCTTGTCTCTCACGCCAATCATACTGCCCCCCCCCCCCCCCCCCCCCATCCCTCTACACATACACGACCACATTGTCTTGTCACAACGTCACCGCCAACATCCACACCTAGATACCACTATTGGGTCGTCGGGAGGCAACCTACCAGCCGACACACTACATCACCGCGGAGCCACTTTGCTGGTGTTACGGAAAGTTGTGATCTGACAGGCATAGAACCAAGGCAAACTAAGCCTTCTACTGGCAACAAAGGCCGCTCAGTCACGGGAAGTTGTGATCTGACAGACATAGAACCAAGGCAAACTAAGCCTTCTACTGGCATCAATGGCCGCTCAGTCGATGTGACAAGCATAGAACCAAGGCAAACTAAGCCTTCTACTGGCATCACTGGCCACTCAGTCGATGTGACAGGCATAGAACCAAGGCAAACTAAGCCTTCTACTGGCAACGATGGCCGCTCAGTCACGGAAAGCTGTGATGTGACAGGCATAGAACCAAGGCAAACTAAGCGTTCTACTGGCAACAATGGCCACTCAGTCGATGTGACAGGCACAGAACCAAGGCAAACTAAACCTTCTACTGGCAACGATGGCCGCTCAGTCACGGAAAGTTGTGATGTGACCGGCATAGAACCGAGGCAAACCAAGCGTTCTACTGGCATCAATGGCCACTCGGTCGCCCAACCATTCTGAAACACGGTATCCCTGTGGAGTGAAATCGCCATCACCCCCACCCCCACCCCTCTACTTGTTCCTTCCTGCCCCCTCTCCAAGAATCTGCCCGTGCAGAAGGCTGTCACGAGTTCCCTACAGACAGCGATGTGCAAGGCCTTGAAGGGCCACTGAACTGGGGACTTTTTCCGTGTTTATGCTGGTCAGTCAGGAAGAAAATAACGAAGGTAATGCTACAGATTTTCACTGTGGTCGGTCTAAAACTACGAGGCAGGTTTATACGATTGATTATCATTCCTTTCATAACATATCAGTTGTGTTAACCAGGCCAGATTATGTTTTTTTTAGGTTGATAAAGCCGTATCATATGCGTGTTAGTTTGAATGAAGTGATATTTTAGGTCTTTAAGTGTGAATCATAGGACTTTAAGTAAAATGAGATCTTAAGTGTAATATATTTATTTGAACTGATATATCATGTCTTAAAGTTCGTCTAAACTACTAGATCATCAATCTTAAGCGGACGAAGAAACAATAAATGGAGTAATGCATCAATTGTTTTTATTTGTTTATAAATGCCATGAAGAAACGACATATTGATGGCGTTTGCGCATTATTCATACCTTTAACAAACCTGTGGACAAGCAACTGAATAACTGTTTTGCAGGGATTTCTTGATTTGGTAGTTATTTTTGTTTGTTTGTTTCTTGTTCTCAATGTCTTGGAAAATGGGGAAAAAATAACAGCTTTAAAAATAAGATTTTTTCCCCATTTGGAGTACTTCCTTTGTCATGAACAAAGACAAATTCGAGGGAAAAGGATCCTGTGCATGTTCGATTGCATTTTGCAAACTGCATTGGGAGGGCGGGAGGGGGGGGGGGGGGGGTTGCGGGGGAGGGATACGGGGGGGAATCTAACTCTTGAAAACAGACCTCGGGTCTAATTTTTTTTTTTAACCTTGCTGGAAAAGGGGGAAATAATTTATTTCATCAAGGAAAAGAATAAAACTAGAAAATGGATAACTTGACTGGATTATTTTTGTCTTTGTCATAGTTCTGGTCAGCTCGACTTTTCTCTGTTTATCTTTGTTGTTGTTGTTGTTGTTGTTGTTGTTGTTGTTGTTGTTGTTGTTTCGGATTTGTTGTTGTCCTGGGGAGAGATACGGGGATGGTTCTTTTTTTATTTTGTAAACAATCATTATTCATTCCACTCTATGCCTCATAAGTTTTGTTGCATTCTTAGTTCTTTGTGAGTTAGAGAAGCTCCGCCGTTCCTTTGTTTTTACACACACACCCAATAAAAAGAATTGAGATTAGAGAGACAGAGGACTAAATACGGTTCGGAGAAATAGCCATCGAAGCACAGACTGCTTTCATTGCAATGCTCCAGCGATCAAACAGAAAAGACCATTCATGGCTTTCAGTTTTCAATTTCACACAGACTGATTGCTGACAATTGACTGGTTTCAGGTCCAGAACATGGAATCCTTGGCATACTCATACAGATTGCATCTGATACTTTCATTTATTACAAAGCGTTGAACTAAAACATTCTTGTCCTATAACATCAACTCTGATCCTTTGTGGGTTGGTCTGCGCATTGTTCAGAGGAAAATCTAGCACAGGACGGAAGACAGTTTCCAGATGTGTAAAGTCTCAGAACGTCCGTTTTCATCTGTGTTACTCCGCCGACATACAGTGTTTCAAAATGTCTGTGTTCGCCTGAGTTTCCCGCCTTGGCTTAAGGCTGTGTCAGACCAATTGACATAGGCTAGAACATCTAGGCTACATCAAAATGTTGTTATGCTCTGCATAGTTATGCGGGGATTGTCTTCAGTTGTGACAAGCTCCTAGCATAACATTATCAGTCTCCAAATTCCCCGAAGTCGGAGTGTGGCTGCCCATGTGGCGGGGTAATCAAAAACGGTCACACACGTCATGTTCTCATCCCCAGCTGATGCATTTGTACCATAGTGTTTAAGTGCTTCGGCTGTTCGAATGATCCCTGGAGTCTTTTAGCCAGGGTACAACGACAACAACACTAACAACAACCTGAGTTTCCCTGTCATGCAGTGTTTCAAAACGTCTGTGTTCATCTGTTTCCTTGTCATGCAGTGTTTCAGAACGTCTGTGTTCATCTGTTTCTCTGTCATGCAGTGTTTCAAAACGTCTGTTTTCATCTGTTTCCCTGTCATGCAGTGTTTCAAAACGTCTGTGTTCATCTGTTTCCCTGTCATGCAGTGTTTCAAAACGTCTGTGTTCATCTGTTTCTCTGTCATGCAGTGTTTCAAAACGTCTGTTTTCATCTGTTTCCCTGTCATGCAGTGTTTCAAAACGTCTGTTTTCATCTGTTTCCCTGTCATGCAGTGTTTCAAAACGTCTGTGTTCATCTGTTTCCTTGTCATGCAGTGTTTCAAAACGTCTGTTTTCATCTGTTTCCCTGTCATGCAGTGTTTCAAAACGTCTGTTTTCATCTGTTTCCCTGTCATGCAGTGTTTCAAAACGTCTGTGTTCATCTGTTTCTCTGTCATGCAGTGTTTCAAAACGTTTGTGTTCATCTGAGTTTCCCTGTCATGCAGTGTTTCAAAACGTCTGTTTTCATCTGTGTTTCTCTGACAGACTGTGGCTTGAATCTTTGTAATTTGACATTAAGTATTTCAAAGGCAAGACTTTTCTCCAGACATATATCTTTTTCTTCTTCTTCTTCTTCTTCGTCGTCGTCGTCGTCGTCGTCGTCGTCGTCGACGTCGTCCTGTCTGTCTGTCTGTCTTGCTGGCTGGCTGACTGGCTCTCTCTCTCTCTCTCTCTCTCCTCTCTCTCTCTCTCTCTCTCTCTCTCTCTCTCTCTCTCTCTCTCTCTCAAGTTTCTAGCTGCGCACATATTACTTTCACAATCGTCCTTGAATGTGACATTAGTTATCATTCTCCCCACTTCCCCATACAGTCGATTATTCGAACGATTTTCCAAAACTGTTCAGCAATACTCTTTCTCTTCATCTCTCTTCTCTGTGATGTTTAATGTTTCAAAAGAAGAGTAAAGCCTTTTTTTTCCCCTCATCATTTTCTCACTTTCTCTCTTTCAAGCCTGAAACTGGAAACATTCTTCTGGGGGTTGGCTTTGAAGATTATTCAGATAGCGAGATTTAAGGCATAAAACTCTTTCATTTTGTCTTTAACGTCTTTTCGCTTGTTTCATCAGAGAAGATTGTGTGTCGTCTTCCTTTAAAGATGTCTTTGAAGCGAAACTTGTACAAGAAATCGGCGAAGCGAAAGGTTAACAGAAACCCTAATGGACTTGACGACAAAGAGTGTAGGTTTCGGCATCTGTGCGTTTGATTTTACACGTGCTTCGTTTTTGATTGCTGTATACAATAAATTCACGTGTAGGTGTCTCTGTACTAGTTTCTGTCTTGCAATATCCGTGTGTCTGTTATTCTGACTGTCTGTGGGTGTGTCAGTATGTCTGTCTGTTTGCTTGTCAGTCCATCCATGTCTGTGTGTCTGTCAGTGTGTTTGTCAGCGTGTCTGTCAGTTTGTCTTTTTTGAATCTGTACGTGTAACTGCCTGTGTATTTTAGCGTGCTTGTCTATGTATCCGTCTGTGCGTTCATCATTGTGTCTGCGTATCAGTGCGTCTGTCAGTGTGTCCATCGGTGCATTTCGTCAGAATGGCTGTCTGAATTTGTTGTTGTATACGTCTGTGTGTGTGTGTGTGTGTGTGTGTGGTGTTGTGTGTGTGTGTGTGTGTGTGTGTGTGTGTGTGTGTGTGTGTGTGCAGTATCTCGTTCTCTCTCTCTCTCTCCCTCTCTCTCTCTCTCTCTCTCTCTCTCTCCTGTGTGTGTGTGTGTGTATGTGTGTGTGTGTGTGTGTGTGTGTGCGTGCGTGCGTGTGTGTGTGTGTGTGTGCGCGCGCGCCGTGCGTGTGTGTGTGTGTGTGTGTGTGTGTGTGTGTGTCGCGCGCGCGCGCGCGCGCGCTGTGTGTGTGTGTGGTGTGTGTGGTGTGTGTGTGTGTGTGTGTGTTGTTGTTGTTGTTGTTGTTTTCTATGTGTTTGTCAGTGTTTCTACACATGTCTGTGTGTGGCAATGTGTCTGTCAGTCAGTATCTCTGTATGTGTGTCTGTCAGTGAGACTGTCAGTATGTCTACATGTGTATCTGTAGGTGTGTCTGCCAATATGTCTGTGTTTTTCAGGAATATTTGTGTGTCCATCAGTGTGTCTGTCTGTGTCGGTCATGTTTTTGTCTCTGTCAGTGTATAAATGTCCATGCATTTCTGTCATAGTGTCTGTCTGTGTGTCTGTCTCAGTGCATCACATTGTTTTGTCACTTTGCCTGTCCATATCCAGCTTAATGTCTTTCGGACTGTCTGACCTGCAATCTTGAAAGTAGCTGTTTCCGTATATGTCTGTCGTTATGGTTGTATGTCTTGATTAAGCTATATGGCTTCGCTTGCATTTGTTGATTAGTCTATCTGGTTTTCCTTTCTATGGTTTGTAGTAGCTATGTTTGCATGTGTTGTTTAGTCTATCTGGCTTTCCTTTCTGTGTGTTTGTAGTAGCTATGTTTGCATGTGTTGTTTAGTCTATCTGGCTTTCCTTTCTGTGTGTTTGTAGCAGCTATATTTGCATGTGTTGTTTAGTCTATCTGGCTTTCCTTTCTGTGTGTTTGTAGTAGCTATGTTTGCATGTGTTGTTTAGTCTATCTGGCTTTCCTTTCTGTGTGTTAGGAGCTATGTTTGCATGTGTTGACTGGTCTGTCGCTATGAGTCTTTCTCTGTGCATGTTTTGTTTTTCTATCTTTGTATATGTTGATTGATCTATCTTACCTTCCTTTCTCTGTATAGTTTGATCTATCTTACCTTTCTTTCTAGCTCTGTATATGTTTGTGGTTATCTTCTATACGTAAAATAGTCTGTCCGGCCTTTCGCTGTCTGCAGCTAAGCTTGAGTGTGTTGATATATCTATTTGACCTGTCGTTCTCTGTATCTGCAGATAAGTGTTGATCAGTCTGTCCAGCCTTTCTGCCTCTCTGTCTTTAGCAATGTATGTATGTGTTGATTAGTGTGTCTGGCCTTTCTGTCCCTGTGACTTTATCTATATTTAATGTGTTGATTGGTTTATCTGGCCTTTCTCTATGTCTGTATATATGTTTGTGTGTGTGTTGATAAGTCCGTCTGACGTTTCTTTCTCTGTGTAGGTCCTTATCTATGCTTGCATGTGTTTCTCATACTATATGGTCTTATTTGACGTTTCTTTCTCTGTGTGTCTGTTTATTTGTATTTTTAAGTACATTTCTGTAGCTATGTTCGTGAGAGTTGACCAAACTACCTGGTCTCCCTTTCCTTGTATCTGTAGTTATTGTTATGTTTGTTCTTTGTCTGTCTAGCATTTCTCTTGTTTGTACCTGTCTGTAGCTATGTTTGTAGGTGCTGGGGTTATTCTGTCTGGCTTTTCTTTGTCTGTATGTGTCTGTAGCTGTGATTCGCATTCGTCGATTAGTCTCCCTGATCTTTCATTCTCTATGTCCGTTGTTGTGTTTTGGTCAATCTACCTGCAGGTTTTTTTCTTCTATTCATTTGTTAGCCTATCTGGCCCTTCTTTCTGTGTCTGTGTGTAGCTATGTTTGTATGTGATCAGCTCATCTGGCCATTCTTTCTCTCTGGTTTTCTCTAGCCATGTCTGTTTGCGTTGAATCTACCTGGCCCGTATCTGTGGCTATGTTTAATAATAATGATAATAGTAATGATGATAATAATAATAATAATGAAAGAGAAAGAAAGAAGAAGAAGAAGAAGAAGAGAACATAGCATTTATAAAGCGCCTTGGCAAAGGTTCTAGGCGCTGATAATCCATACTCTCGTGTTGTTGCTGTTCGTCCTTCGATTTCGAAGATGACATGACTTCAATCTCAGATGGATGATCGCTGAGTGTGGGTCCGCAGGTGGCTGGTGAGGCCAATCTGGGCCGGAAGGAACGCCCACATGTGGGACACATGTGGGTGGGTGCTACAGTGGAGGTGGAGGTAGCTCTGGCCTTGCGCGCGGCTCGCTTTCTGTCAGCGTCTGCTGTGCGTCTCTTCTCTGATGTACATGCACTCTTTGTGATGCTGCTTCGCCAGGCTGGGCGGTCCAGGGTAAGCGACAACGTGTACACAACGGGCTGCCTACCTGGCTAGTGCCGACTGAAGAGCTGCCTGCCGGCGCTTCATTCAGTCGTTTCCCGTGTCATCCAGCCAATATCGTTCACTCAATTTCTTTATTTCCTTCATTCCTTCAATTTCTCACGCAAGGTGCATGCCATGTGTAACGTGTCATCCATACCAACCGCCAAACTAGCCTTCTCTTCCGAAAAGTTGGTGATGGTTTTTGACGTGTGTGCAAGATGTTATGCTTTGCGTTCACACACGGAACCTCGGTTTGTATGCGTCGATCAGTTTGTCTGACCTTCTTTCTCGTTGTGTGTGTGTGTGTGTGTGTGTGTGTGTGTGTGTGTGGAGAGAGAGAGAGAGAGAGAGAGAGAGAGAGAGAGATCCACGCACATCTTTTGGTGAGAATCCAATGATTATCCAATACCGTACAACATTCTTCATTGTTCATTTTTGAATGGGTGATGCTAGCAGTTGAACAAGTTTGAGAACAGCTTGTTCCTCTCTATCACTCTCTGTCTTCCAGATTTCAGAACATTTTATTTGCTCCTTTTATCACCGACTGCATTCCAGAGACGTCTTTTTTTCCCCTTCTTTTTAATCATTTAATTTCGTAGTACATTTAAAAAAAAATATTGTTGATTTCCTAACATCTTGTGTGCGTTTCTCGTTGATTTTTGTCCTCTTCCAAAAATACAAGTTTTTTTTTGTTTTTTGTTTTTTTCTTTCATCCTTTCATCACTCTGTCTTCCAGAAGACATCTTTTTTTTTTCTCTTTTATCAGCCTGTGTGTATCAGAGGACATGTTGTTTGTTTGTCTGTTTTGTCATTCTCTGTCTTCAGAGGATATATTCTTTGTTCCTTTCTTTCATCACCATCTGTCTTCCAGAGGACATCTTGTTCTTCTCTTTTTTTTTTTCTTCTTTTTTTTTTGTATCATTCTCTGCTTTCAGACCTGAAACTGGAAACATTCTTTAGTGTTGGACTTTGAAGACTGGTCCGATGGCGAGATTTAATACATACAGGTCTTTTTATTCTCTCTTTGAAGTCTTTTGTTAATTTTTGGCAGAAAGATTGTTTTTTTTTTTTCTCCGTCAAAGGTGTATTTGATTTCAAATGCAGGCCAAAAAAAAATTATAAACTAAAGGAAATTATGTTCTCTTTAGGCAATGCACCTTAGGGTCAAGATTTATAGAAACTGTGCAACACAAAACTTTAAAAAAAAAAAAGGGAGAGAAAAGAAAAGACGCATGGGAAAAGAACACCCCAACCTCCAGTATATTTAGGCGTGAAACAATGTCCGTCAGATATGTCTGTTTGTAGTTTTGTGTGCTGAATAGGTCCTCGACTCAGATTGTAGACACGCATAGTACTCTCTCTGTTGTGGTACTTTCTACTGGCAAGGTAAGGTACTGTTACTTATAGTCCAGCCGACCGCAAAATGCCATACCAGGGCTGTCACCACGTTAAAATCAACTCACAAGTCATCAAATAAAAAGAAGCGAAAAAAAAAAAAAAATCACGCATCTCCTAAAAATACACCCTCTAAAAACACACCAGAAACATTGTTAAAAATCTTTCTTCCGTAAAATCTTAGATCAGATGAAAAATGTTAATCTCTTTCAGAAACTCAAAGATCACGTCAGGTGGGACATCTCTGAACAAAGGTTTCATGGAGTCTGCTGTAAAGTGTTTATGTCTCACATCGTGCAAGTCCCAATATTCTAAAAGCATATCTCTCACTGTGAGTGGTACACGACATGCAATGCACCACGGTGCTTCGTCACCTTTTGAAAGATAAGAATATGTATAAAACGAATGGCCCGTATGCAAACGGCACAAGACTGTTTCATCTTTACGGCCGCCTCTGAAACATGGTTAAAACTCTTTCAGGTCTGGACGGATTTGAAATAGTTTGTTATCCGTCCACGAGTTCCATTCCTCTTGCCAGAGGTCTTTGACATAGGCCTGTGTTTTGGGTTTGAGATCAGTGTGAGGAATAGACAACCTGCTGAACTTTTATTTTGTGGCGCTCTTGGCAAGTTGATCAACCACCTCGTTGCCTAGAATGCCCACATGGCTGGGAACCCAAGCAAAAACTTATGTGCAGTAATTTCTACCGAAAAAAAGAACTGACATGCTACTGAGTGCAATCCATGGGCGGGTCTTCTGGATCATAAAGTGTTTCATTCCTCATCACCCAAACCTGTCCATCCCCTTTGTTTTCCAGCTAAGACAAGGCAGGTGTTCGTTGCATTTGTTCCGTTTACGGTTAAAAAAAACCCAACAAAACAGTACTGTAGCACATGACATTTGTTCTGTAAAGACAGCTATGTAGCACATTGCATTCGTCCCATTTTCAGTTCAGGCAATATAGTAGTATGTTACATTGTTCTGTTTTCAGCAAAGGCAGTGTTGTAGTGTACTGCATTATTACTGTTTTAAACTCACGATATTACAGCATGTTTGTCATTTGTTTTTGTTTTCAGCAGAGATTTTACTGCATGAACTGCATGTGTTTTGTTTTCTTTCAAGATAGTACTGTAGTATTAAATTGTTTTTCTTAGACTTTCGGTCTTTAGTCTTCAACCAATAATCGTTTTGATGCCGGCAGACCTTCGTTATTTA
>CM065730.1:17942500-17945000 GCA_033310375.1 Conus canariensis | reverse complement strand
TAAACAGCAACACCTGTTCCTTTGTCTCTTTGGCAAAAAAAATTTTGATGAGGCTGAGAACAAAGGGAAAACCCCGGGGATAAATTAAATCACGCAGTATTTCATTGATTTTTGTCACAAAAGAGCACTTTCATATCCAGATTTAACTTTATTTGTGCTCTCTGTTGTTCTGTAGGCTGAGACTGTTTATGATGAAATAAACTCTCTGGGTAAACACTTATCCTATATCCTAATATCGCCGTTATTGTACGAGGGGAAAGGACGGATTGTCTAAAATCGTAGGATCATTCGAAACATTAAATAGTTTTGTAGTTGTTTTTGGTTTCTATATTCTTTTCTTTACCATTTCCGTGGCGTTTCTTTTTCTGAATCCCTTCTGCAAAGCCAAAACTTTATTGTATTGTCACACACACACACACACACACACACACACACACACACACACACACAACACCACGCACCACACACACACACCACACACACACCACACCACACACACAGCACCACACATACGCACACACAACACACACACACACATACGCACACACACACACACACACACACACAACCACACACACGCACGCACACACACACATACGCGCGCGCGCGCACGCACGCACGCACCACACACACACACACACACACACACACACACACACACACACACACACACAACATCCTCCACCCCAAACCCCCGGTCAACAGTTAATGCAGACGTATCCAAACTCTCGTCGTCTTGAGGCAACCTGTCACCCGGGACACTGCACTGCTGCAGAGCCGCTTTGCTGGTGTTCAGGGATGTTCTGATCTGATATGTCATCCGGGACTGCACTGCTACAGAGCCGCTTTGCTGGTGTTCAGGGACGTTCTGGTCTGATATGCCATCCGGGACTGCACTGCTGCAGAGCCGCTTTGCTGGTGTTAGGGGATGTTCTGGTCTGATATGCATAGACCCAATGCGACCTAAGCCTTCCACTGGCAACAATACTAATCGCTCAGTCTGAGTGCCAGGAACCCTGTGGGAGCAAAGCGCCATCAACCCCACCGTCCCTCTCTCCTTCCTTTCCCCATTCTTCCCCCTTCCATTCCTGTGTCAATGTCTAAAACTCTGCCCACGCAGAAGGTGGACAAGTTCCCCATAAGGCAGCGAGGTGCGTGGGCATGAACCATCGAACTGGGGACGTCTTCCTTGTTTGTGGTGGTCAGTGAGAATGAGAATAACGAAGATGGTGCCACGGAGTTTCACTGAGGTCAGATCTAAAACTACACAACAGGGCTATACTATAGTTATGCTTCTTTTCAAAGAATTACACGTGTTAACCAGGCCAGAGAGATACTGACACCTGCAGCGTTAGTCAGGAAATTTGATCAACATTCTGAGATATACGACAGCAGAGTGAGTGGAACTCAACTGCCGGATATCTTGAGGGTTTTGTAACGTGTGACTAAACTTGCATCTTAAGGTCCTGTACCTTATTACATGACATATTAAGACTTCTCCGCCGAAAAACGTAGACAAACTAATCACAAGACAAAACACGACGCGTTTCGAACTTTCAGGTCTTCCTCAGACAAGATATACGAGACTGAGGACAACGAAAACGAACGAGCAATCACTCATCGTCATCCAATTCGGTGCAAAAGATGGGCGTTGAATCAAGAACAGAAGATAGTTTCCATAAATCTGGAGCCTTGAAACGACTATTTTCATCTGCGTTTCACTGACATAGAATGTTAAATGAAAAGAACTGTTTGAATCTTTGCATTCTGACATTCAGTGTTTCAAAGGCAAACGTTTTCCAGTGATTATATTTTTCCTCTTGCTTCCCCAGCTCCTCTTCTTCTTGTTCTTCCTGTTCTTCTTGTTCTTCTTCTGCTCCTCCTCCTCCTTCTCCTCCTCCTCCTCCTCCTCCTCCTCTCTGTCTCTCTGTCTCTCTATCTTTCTGTCCCGCCCCCTACCCCTCTTTCTCTCTCTCTTTCTCTAAAGTTTCTAACTGCGCTTTCGCAATCGTCCCTGAAAGTGACATTAGGTATCATTTTCTCCACTTCCCCACACAGTCAAATATTCTAACTGTTTTCCAAAACTGTTCACCAAAACTATTTCTCTTCGTGTATCTTCTCTGTGATGTTTGGTGTTTGAAAAGAAGAAAAAACGTTTGTTTTTTTTTTATCTGGTCATTTTCTTACTCTTTGTCTCCATTGCCTGAAACTGGAAACATTCTTTTGGTGTTTGGCTTTGAAGATTATTCAGATAGCGAGATTTAAGGCATAAAGCTCTTTCGTTTTGTCTTTGAAGTCTTTTGGCTTGTTCCATCAGAGAAGATTGTGTTTCGTCTACCTTTAAAGATGTCTTTGAAGTCAAACTCGTATAAGAAATCGGTGAAGCGAAAGGTGAACAGAAACTCTGATGAAGTTGACGACGAAGAGTGTTTAGGTTTAGACATCTGTGAGATTGACTTTCTACGTGTTTCGTTTGTAGTGTTTTGCTCATTAATTTCAT
>CM065730.1:17925726-17934900 GCA_033310375.1 Conus canariensis | reverse complement strand
GGGGGAAAACAGACGATCCTGCATGCCCCCTCTGCCATGAAAAACAAACAGTGGAGCATGTCCTAAGCTCATGTAAAGTAGCCCTGGCTCAAGGAAGGTACACATGGAGGCACAACCAAGTGCTCAAAGAAATTGTACAAGTAGTCTGGGCTAGTACCAACACCACAAAAGGGAAAATCAGGACTCCAAAAGCACCCGCAACATTCTTCACGGCAGGAGGCAGCAAATCATGGCCAAGAACAACAGTGCCACTCGAAACATGCAGGCAGAGTCTGCTGGACGGGGCAGATGACTGGGAGTGCACTGCAGACCTCCCAGAATGGAAGAGTCACCCAGAGATCATCAGCAAGAGTGGCATGAGACCAGACATAGTAGTCCACTCTAAGTCAACCAAGCAGCTGATCATGATCGAGCTCACGGTGCCATATGAGAACAGAATGGAGGCAGCTCAAATCTACAAGACTGAAAAGTATGCTGATCTGGCAAACAGCCTGAGGAGAGAAGGCTATCAGGTCAAAGTCCTCACTGCAGAAATTGGAGCTAGGGGGTTTGTAGGAACGTCTGCATACAGCCTCATGAAACAGCTCTCAGTTGCAGGGAAGGAAAAAACCAGAGCCCTGAAAGCAATGGCAGAAGCGGCAGAGAGGTGTTCAAGCTGGATCTGGTCAAGGAGGAACAAAAGTGAACTTCATAAGGCTTAATTTCCCTACAAATATCAGGTGTCCCTGTGGCTCAGTGGTTAAAGCGCGAGTCATTAAGTGGAAAATGAGCATGTCCAGAGGGTCATGGGTTCGAATCCCAGCCATGGCTCGTCCCAAGATGGGAAAAAAAGGGGCAGCAGAGGGACATCCGGAGTCATGAACCGGGTGTGGCCCAACCCCCCTAGAGTGTCAGGAGATAAGGGCCGAAACACTTGCTTGAAGGGGCTTCTCTTCTGAGGACTCTCTGCTGCCACGCTCTCCACGAGTTTCTTTCTACTGATGCATGGGTAAACCATTGACTTCCGGGAATAGACCGGAGGACGTCCGGGAAAGACCGGAGGACACTGGGAAAGACCAGAACCAAGGGCTCTGTGGGCTGGCTCCCCACTTTGCCTTAAACATGTGGCTACTAAAAATAAAAGGAAAAGATGCTCCCAGGATTCACCGAAAGGGGGAGAGAATGATGAATCCATCGGTGCTCAACCAATCATGACTGCAAATCCCAAACGGACTATGAACATGGACCAAATGGAATATCCATGTGTCTGTGGAAAGCGTTTCGCTACCACCCGTGGCATGAAGATCCACAGAACAAAGATGGGATGTGTGAAGACTCATCTGAATGAGCAGCAGCGCACTGCATCAGCAGATAAGACGTCGGAAGACCAAGGCCAGGATTTAAACCACAGTGCCAAGGACATCCACGCTGTTGGTTCGGATGAGGAATTTGCACAGGCCCTCGATGCCAGGCGCCTGAAACTCAACCTGCCACGAGCAAACGAAACTGAAGATTGGGAGAAACTGGATGCAAAAATCGTCCAAAGACTCGATGCACTGATAGGGAAAAGCACCCTGGAACACAAACTAGCCACATATGGGGACATTGTGTATGCCACATGTAGAGACGCCTATGGAGCAAAACTACCCAAAGAGAAAACACCTCCAAAGAAATCCAGACGCCAAGAAAAGATGGACAAGATCAGGGTCCAAAAGAAAAACCTCAAGATGCAAATGAAGACCGCACTGCCAGCTGAAAAACAAGGCTTGGAAAAACTGTGGAAAGACCTGAAAGAAAAACACAGTGCCCTCAGCAAAGCGGAATCTGCGAGGAAGAGGAAGAGCAAAAAGAAGAAGACACAAGAGCGCTTCTTCAGAGACCCCTTCCAGTTTGCCAGAACACTGTTTGAGCAGCCAAAATCTGGGACCCTAAGTGTGGACAAAGGAGTTCTTGAGCAGCATCTGAGGAAAACATACTCTGACCCACAGAGCAAAGCACCACTCGACATTCAAGGTCTGGTGTGGCCAACCAACCCTGAGGAACAGTTCAATGGCAAGCCTCCAACGTTGGCGGAAATCAAGAAGGTGGTCGACAAAGCCAGAGCCAAATCATCACCAGGGCCAAACGGAATACCTTACCAGCTTTACAAGAAATGTCCCAAGGTGCTGGAGTGGCTCCACAGGCTGCTGCGATCGGCTTGGAGAAACCAGAAGATCAGCGGCCAGTGGATGACGGCAGATGGTGTGTACATCCCCAAAGAGCAAAACTCAAGTGACATTAGCCAGTTCAGGCCAATATCACTACTGAACGTCGAAGGGAAAATCTTCTTCTCTGTCATGGCAGCAAGGCTGACCAAGTACCTGATGGAAAACAAGTACTTGGATGTGTCAGTCCAGAAAGGTGGCATCCCAGGCGTGGCGGGCTGTGTAGAACACGCCACAATGATCTGGGACGCAATCCAAAAAGCAAAAACAGAAAAGAGAGACCTGGACGTAGTGTGGCTTGATCTGGCAAACGCATATGGATCTGTGCCCCATGAGATGATACAGTTGGCTCTTGAGATGTACCATGTGCCAAAGAACATCCGCGACATGCTCAAGAAGTACTTCAATGGCTTCTCAATGCGGTTCTCTACCAAGGAGTACACAACAGACTGGATCAACTTGGAAGTGGGTATTGCAATGGGCTGTGCAATTTCCCCAATACTGTTCGTGCTGGCAATGGAACTCATCTTGAAAGCAGCAACAAACAACGCGAGACAAACAGACCTTGGCGATGGATACAAGATGCCTCCTCTCAAGGCCTTCATGGATGACACTACAGTGATTTCATCCAGAGAAGACGAGACACGTCATGTGCTGGAGAGGCTGGACGACATAGTTGCCTCATCCAGAATGAAGTTCAAGCCAAAGAAATCACGGAGTCTCTCATTGAGGAAAGGAAAAGTGTCCGGATCTGTGGTCTTCAGTGTTGCCAACCAGGCCATTCCAACAGTCACAGAAGAACCAGTCAAGAGCCTTGGAAGATGGTATGATGATACGCTGAAAGACACACAAAGAGCAAAAGAAACCAAGCAGATGGCGGAGGAAGGCTTGGAGACCATTGACCAGTGTGGGCTCCCTGGCAAATACAAGGTCTGGTGTCTGCAGTTCATGCTGATACCAAAGCTGCTATGGCCTCTGATGATATACGACATCTGCACCAGCATAGTGGAGGCAATGGAAGCCAAAATCAACAAGTTCACAAGGAAATGGCTTGGTGTCCCACCCTGTCTGACTGACATAGCGCTGTACTGTCGCCAAGCAAAGCTGAAACTACCCCTGAAATCCATCCTGGAGGAATACAAAGCAGGGAAGATCAGACTTCAAAGCATGCTGGAGGACTCAGGAGACAAGGTGGTAGAAGCAATTAAGCCCCAGCTGAAGACAGGCAGAAAATGGAAAGTTCAAGAGGCGATGGATTCTGCAAAAGAAAGTCTCAAGATCAGAGAAATAACAGGACACACACAGACCAACAGACAGGGACTGGGGGTGACCAAAACTGAATGGTGGTCAAAGGCCAAAGGAAAAGCCAAAAGAGACATGATGATTCAGGAGATGAGAAAAGAAGAAGACCAAAAAAGACTCCAAAAAGCAGTCCAGCAGAGCCAGCAAGGGCAATGGACAACGTGGGAGAATGCACTCCAAAGAAGTCTCACTTGGAATGACATTTGGCACATGGCCCCTCTCAGGATCAGCTTCATTCTCAGATCTGCATATGACCTTCTGCCCTCAAATGCAAACCTGGTGAAGTGGGGGAAAACAGACGATCCTGCATGCCCCCTCTGCCATGAAAAACAAACAGTGGAGCATGTCCTAAGCTCATGTAAAGTAGCCCTGGCTCAAGGAAGGTACACATGGAGGCACAACCAAGTGCTCAAAGAAATTGTACAAGTAGTCTGGGCTAGTACCAACACCACAAAAGGGAAAATCAGGACTCCAAAAGCACCCGCAACATTCTTCACGGCAGGAGGCAGCAAATCATGGCCAAGAACAACAGTGCCACTCGAAACATGCAGGCAGAGTCTGCTGGACGGGGCAGATGACTGGGAGTGCACTGCAGACCTCCCAGAATGGAAGAGTCACCCAGAGATCATCAGCAAGAGTGGCATGAGACCAGACATAGTAGTCCACTCTAAGTCAACCAAGCAGCTGATCATGATCGAGCTCACGGTGCCATATGAGAACAGAATGGAGGCAGCTCAAATCTACAAGACTGAAAAGTATGCTGATCTGGCAAACAGCCTGAGGAGAGAAGGCTATCAGGTCAAAGTCCTCACTGCAGAAATTGGAGCTAGGGGGTTTGTAGGAACGTCTGCATACAGCCTCATGAAACAGCTCTCAGTTGCAGGGAAGGAAAAAACCAGAGCCCTGAAAGCAATGGCAGAAGCGGCAGAGAGGTGTTCAAGCTGGATCTGGTCAAGGAGGAACAAAAGTGAACTTCATAAGGCTTAATTTCCCTACAAATATCAGGTGTCCCTGTGGCTCAGTGGTTAAAGCGCGAGTCATTAAGTGGAAAATGAGCATGTCCAGAGGGTCATGGGTTCGAATCCCAGCCATGGCTCGTCCCAAGATGGGAAAAAAAGGGGCAGCAGAGGGACATCCGGAGTCATGAACCGGGTGTGGCCCAACCCCCCTAGAGTGTCAGGAGATAAGGGCCGAAACACTTGCTTGAAGGGGGCTTCTCTTCTGAGGACTCTCTGCTGCCACGCTCTCCACGAGTTTCTTTCTACTGATGCATGGGTAAACCATTGACTTCCGGGAATAGACCGGAGGACGTCCGGGAAAGACCGGAGGACACTGGGAAAGACCAGAACCAAGGGCTCTGTGGGCTGGCTCCCCACTTTGCCTTAAACATGTGGCTACTAAAAATAAAAGGAAAAGATGCTCCCAGGATTCACCGAAAGGGGGAGAGAATGATGAATCCATCGGTGCTCAACCAATCATGACTGCAAATCCCAAACGGACTATGAACATGGACCAAATGGAATATCCATGTGTCTGTGGAAAGCGTTTCGCTACCACCCGTGGCATGAAGATCCACAGAACAAAGATGGGATGTGTGAAGACTCATCTGAATGAGCAGCAGCGCACTGCATCAGCAGATAAGACGTCGGAAGACCAAGGCCAGGATTTAAACCACAGTGCCAAGGACATCCACGCTGTTGGTTCGGATGAGGAATTTGCACAGGCCCTCGATGCCAGGCGCCTGAAACTCAACCTGCCACGAGCAAACGAAACTGAAGATTGGGAGAAACTGGATGCAAAAATCGTCCAAAGACTCGATGCACTGATAGGGAAAAGCACCCTGGAACACAAACTAGCCACATATGGGGACATTGTGTATGCCACATGTAGAGACGCCTATGGAGCAAAACTACCCAAAGAGAAAACACCTCCAAAGAAATCCAGACGCCAAGAAAAGATGGACAAGATCAGGGTCCAAAAGAAAAACCTCAAGATGCAAATGAAGACCGCACTGCCAGCTGAAAAACAAGGCTTGGAAAAACTGTGGAAAGACCTGAAAGAAAAACACAGTGCCCTCAGCAAAGCGGAATCTGCGAGGAAGAGGAAGAGCAAAAAGAAGAAGACACAAGAGCGCTTCTTCAGAGACCCCTTCCAGTTTGCCAGAACACTGTTTGAGCAGCCAAAATCTGGGACCCTAAGTGTGGACAAAGGAGTTCTTGAGCAGCATCTGAGGAAAACATACTCTGACCCACAGAGCAAAGCACCACTCGACATTCAAGGTCTGGTGTGGCCAACCAACCCTGAGGAACAGTTCAATGGCAAGCCTCCAACGTTGGCGGAAATCAAGAAGGTGGTCGACAAAGCCAGAGCCAAATCATCACCAGGGCCAAACGGAATACCTTACCAGCTTTACAAGAAATGTCCCAAGGTGCTGGAGTGGCTCCACAGGCTGCTGCGATCGGCTTGGAGAAACCAGAAGATCAGCGGCCAGTGGATGACGGCAGATGGTGTGTACATCCCCAAAGAGCAAAACTCAAGTGACATTAGCCAGTTCAGGCCAATATCACTACTGAACGTCGAAGGGAAAATCTTCTTCTCTGTCATGGCAGCAAGGCTGACCAAGTACCTGATGGAAAACAAGTACTTGGATGTGTCAGTCCAGAAAGGTGGCATCCCAGGCGTGGCGGGCTGTGTAGAACACGCCACAATGATCTGGGACGCAATCCAAAAAGCAAAAACAGAAAAGAGAGACCTGGACGTAGTGTGGCTTGATCTGGCAAACGCATATGGATCTGTGCCCCATGAGATGATACAGTTGGCTCTTGAGATGTACCATGTGCCAAAGAACATCCGCGACATGCTCAAGAAGTACTTCAATGGCTTCTCAATGCGGTTCTCTACCAAGGAGTACACAACAGACTGGATCAACTTGGAAGTGGGTATTGCAATGGGCTGTGCAATTTCCCCAATACTGTTCGTGCTGGCAATGGAACTCATCTTGAAAGCAGCAACAAACAACGCGAGACAAACAGACCTTGGCGATGGATACAAGATGCCTCCTCTCAAGGCCTTCATGGATGACACTACAGTGATTTCATCCAGAGAAGACGAGACACGTCATGTGCTGGAGAGGCTGGACGACATAGTTGCCTCATCCAGAATGAAGTTCAAGCCAAAGAAATCACGGAGTCTCTCATTGAGGAAAGGAAAAGTGTCCGGATCTGTGGTCTTCAGTGTTGCCAACCAGGCCATTCCAGAAGAACCAGTCAAGAGCCTTGGAAGATGGTATGATGATACGCTGAAAGACACACAAAGAGCAAAAGAAACCAAGCAGATGGCGGAGGAAGGCTTGGAGACCATTGACCAGTGTGGGCTCCCTGGCAAATACAAGGTCTGGTGTCTGCAGTTCATGCTGATACCAAAGCTGCTATGGCCTCTGATGATATACGACATCTGCACCAGCATAGTGGAGGCAATGGAAGCCAAAATCAACAAGTTCACAAGGAAATGGCTTGGTGTCTCACCCTGTCTGACTGACATAGCGCTGTACTGTCGCCAAGCAAAGCTGAAACTACCCCTGAAATCCATCCTGGAGGAATACAAAGCAGGGAAGATCAGACTTCAAAGCATGCTGGAGGACTCAGGAGACAAGGTGGTAGAAGCAATTAAGCCCCAGCTGAAGACAGGCAGAAAATGGAAAGTTCAAGAGGCGATGGATTCTGCAAAAGAAAGTCTCAAGATCAGAGAAATAACAGGACACACACAGACCAACAGACAGGGACTGGGGGTGACCAAAACTGAATGGTGGTCAAAGGCCAAAGGAAAAGCCAAAAGAGACATGATGATTCAGGAGATGAGAAAAGAAGAAGACCAAAAAAGACTCCAAAAAGCAGTCCAGCAGAGCCAGCAAGGGCAATGGACAACGTGGGAGAATGCACTCCAAAAAGTCTCACTTGGAATGACATTTGGCACATGGCCCCTCTCAGGATCAGCTTCATTCTCAGATCTGCATATGACCTTCTGCCCTCAAATGCAAACCTGGTGAAGTGGGGGAAAACAGACGATCCTGCATGCCCCCTCTGCCATGAAAAACAAACAGTGGAGCATGTCCTAAGCTCATGTAAAGTAGCCCTGGCTCAAGGAAGGTACACATGGAGGCACAACCAAGTGCTCAAAGAAATTGTACAAGTAGTCTGGGCTAGTACCAACACCACAAAAGGGAAAATCAGGACTCCAAAAGCACCCGCAACATTCTTCACGGCAGGAGGCAGCAAATCATGGCCAAGAACAACAGTGCCACTCGAAACATGCAGGCAGAGTCTGCTGGACGGGGCAGATGACTGGGAGTGCACTGCAGACCTCCCAGAATGGAAGAGTCACCCAGAGATCATCAGCAAGAGTGGCATGAGACCAGACATAGTAGTCCACTCTAAGTCAACCAAGCAGCTGATCATGATCGAGCTCACGGTGCCATATGAGAACAGAATGGAGGCAGCTCAAATCTACAAGACTGAAAAGTATGCTGATCTGGCAAACAGCCTGAGGAGAGAAGGCTATCAGGTCAAAGTCCTCACTGCAGAAATTGGAGCTAGGGGGTTTGTAGGAACGTCTGCATACAGCCTCATGAAACAGCTCTCAGTTGCAGGGAAGGAAAAAACCAGAGCCCTGAAAGCAATGGCAGAAGCGGCAGAGAGGTGTTCAAGCTGGATCTGGTCAAGGAGGAACAAAAGTGAACTTCATAAGGCTTAATTTCCCTACAAATATCAGGTGTCCCTGTGGCTCAGTGGTTAAAGCGCGAGTCATTAAGTGGAAAATGAGCATGTCCAGAGGGTCATGGGTTCGAATCCCAGCCATGGCTCGTCCCAAGATGGGAAAAAAAGGGGCAGCAGAGGGACATCCGGAGTCATGAACCGGGTGTGGCCCAACCCCCCTAGAGTGTCAGGAGATAAGGGCCGAAACACTTGCTTGAAGGGGGCTTCTCTTCTGAGGACTCTCTGCTGCCACGCTCTCCACGAGTTTCTTTCTACTTGTACAATTTACCTCTTACACCATTTTTTATCAAGATTGGCCAAAGCAAATTTCTATTTATAGAATCAAATGCCTTCTCAAAATCTATGAATGCTACATACAGTTTACGATTAAATGAAAATTGTTTTTGTATCAAGGCTAACAAAGTAAACATGTGATCTATAGTTGAATATCCCTTTTTAAAACCAGCTTGATGCTCACCTGTGATATTATGTTCAGTTACCCATTCCTGCAATCTAACATTAATAATTGTACTATATAATTTACTACTAATATCACTAAGGGATATACCTCTGTAATTGTTGGGATTATTCACATCACCTTTCTTAAACAATGGTAAAACTATAGATTCACTCCAATCTCGAGGAAAGATACCCTTATCAAACAGTGTGTTAAATAATTTTAAGAAGAACTGGAGCACGTAATCACAAGAATTCTTGTATAATTCACTAATAATACCATCAGGTCCAGCTGCTTTGCGACTTTTCAACTTTCTGAAAGCGTATAACACTTCTTCCACCGAAATTGGACGATTCATGAAACCATCAACATCATCATGCTCGCCTAAGCTTTCGTTCGTATTACAATCCAATGTTTCTTTTTCTAATAATGATTTAAAATGATTAAACCAGGTCTCAACATTAATGCTATTTCTTGGTTG
>CM065730.1:17908226-17920726 GCA_033310375.1 Conus canariensis | reverse complement strand
GTTCTGGTAAAATAAAACATCGGGCCTCATCCCTGACCCAAAATGAACATACCTACAAATTTTCAGAAAGATCGGCCCAGAAGTTTTTTTCTGGAACAAGTGGAACACATTTTGACCATGGACAGACAGACAGACACACAGACACACAGACAGCATTTCTTCGTTCCCATTGTAAAGTACTCCCTGTTCTATAAGAACTGGGAGTACAAAAACAAAAAAAGCTGACTAGCTACTAAGGGCAGACAGTGAAACAGTCTTCTGGGTCATAGCAATGGTTTTTATCCCTCCCACCCAAACCCACTCTTCCTCTTTCTTTTCCGCTCAAAGCAACACTGTTGTATCTTGCATTGGATCCGTTTACGGTAAAGACAGCGCTTTAGTATAATGTTCTTGGCTTGTATGAGCAATACTCATTGTGAGGAACTGAGGGAGCAGGGATGAAAAAAGAGTGTGTGGTGCCAGCGATCATCATTGTGATGACAGGACAGGTAACCAGCTTGAGAAAGGTCTGCTGTGAATGCTGCTCACTTTGATGATAAGAACATGGAGCAAGATCTGCAAGAGATCTGCTGTGAGATGATGATGATGATGATGAGAGGAAGAGAGAGAGGAGGGTCTCAAAAAGGTCTGCTGTACATTTTGAGCATTGTAACAAATTCTAAATATTAGTGTTAGCACACCGCAAAAAAACAAACAAAACAAAACAAAACAAAAAATTGGACAAACTAATCACAGGCAAAACACGACGCGTTTCGACCTCTTAGGTCTTCTTCAGGCACGATACAAAACAATCAGGACAACGAAAATGAAAGAGCAATCACTTACCTTCATCCATTTCAGTGCAAGATAGGCGTTGAATCACTGATTGTTTTTGTATCTTTCCTAAAGAAGACCTAAGAGGTCCAAACGCGTTCGTGTTTTGTCTTGTGATTCGGTTGTCCACGTTTGTTTTTTGTTGTTGTTGTTGTTTTTTGGCGGTGCGCTAACACAAATATCTAAAATTTGTTTAGATTTCCGCCTGCAGTCGCCTTACTATGCAACTTTGATCATTGTGATAGGAGGAGAGAGCAGGGATTGAAAAAGATGTGCTGTGGGTGGGTATCACAGTGATGAGTGGAGGATGAAGGAGGGAGGGACAAACCTCTGCTGTGAGTGAAGATGACACAGCGGGCCAGACCCCAGATCAGAGGGAGCAGTAATGAACGTGGACCTGTGTGTCATTGCCTGCATCTGCTCTGATTGGATCTCTCCTCCTTTGACAGCTAATGGAGAGAGAGGGAGGAGGGGAAGGAAGGAGAGAGAGAGAGAGAGAGAGAGAGAGAGAGAGAGAGAGAGAGAGAGAGAAAGGGGCAAGGGAGGAAGAGAAATAGGCGAGCGAGTGAGAGCGAGAGAGAGAGGGACAGAAAGTGAGAAGAGAAGGAGAGAGAGAGAGAGAGAGAGAGAGAGGAGAGAGAGAGAGAGAGAGAGACAGACAGACAGACAAACAGACAGAGACAGACAGACAGACAGACAGAGACAGAGACACAGAGAGAGGCAGAGACAGAGACAGAGAGGTAGGGACAAGGAGAGAACTATGGAGAGAGAACTTGAGAGGGAGAGCAAGAGAGAGAGAGAGAGAGAGAGAGAGAGAGAGAGAGAGAGAGAGAAGAGAGAGACAGAGACAGAGAGAGAGGCAGAGACAGAGACAAAGAGGTAAGGACATAGAGAGAACTATGGAGAGAGAACTTGAGAGGGAGAACAAGAGAGAGAGACAGACAGACAGACAGACAGACAGACAGACAGACAGACAGAGACAGAGAGGCAGAGAGAGACAGAGACAGAGAGAGAGGCGGAGACAGACAGAGAGGTAAGGACAGAGAGAGAGAGAGAGAGAGAGAGAGAGAGAGAGAGAGAGAGAGAGAGAGAGACAGTCAGACATACAGACAGACAGACAGAAAGGTAGGGAGGGAGGGAAGGAGGTAGGGAGGGGTTAAATGGTGCCCAGGGTGGGTGGTCCGAGGGTGGGGGAGGGAAGGGGCTGAAGCGAAAGGGGAAGCAATTTAAACAAATTAGCCATGTTGCTGTGCCCTTGGAGTATCCATTACTCCAGCAACAAGCGAACAAACGAGTTTTTATTGTTTCAGAATGACAAGCCTGGTCTTTGATACAGACCGATTCACTGAATCGTCTCCTCTCCCCCCGCACAAGTTCCATCCCTCCCCCATCACACACATACAAACCCCAACGCACACACACACACGCACGCACGCACGCACGCGCGTACGCGTTCGCATAGACACACACACACACACACACAACACACACACACACACACACACACCACGCACGCACGCACGCGCACAACGCGTTCGCATACACACACACACACACACACACACACACACACACACACACACACACACACACACACACACACACACACACACACACACACACACACCACGCGCGATCGCTTTGCTTGAATGTTAACACTGTATCAGCCGAAATACATGATAAACAGGAACAGCTTCTGTCCCAGAACAAAGAATGAAACCGTGAAGATCAATGAAATCATGCTTGTGTTTTGACAAAGGAGCCCTTCGACATCCAGGTTTTTACTTTAACCATTACTCGTGCTCTTTGTTGTTCTGTCAATTCAGACTGTTTCTGATGAAATAAACTGTCCCGATCCTAATATCGCTCTCATTGTGGTAAGGGGAAAGGAGAGCTTGTCTGCAATCGTGGAATCATTCTAAACACGAATAGATTTGTTTGTTTGTTTTAATGTTTTCTTTTCTATGCCCTTGGCGTTTCTCTCACTTCGCTCATGCTGGCTCCTCCTAAAAAGCGACAACTTGAATATTATCGTCACAATCCTGTCCACACAGTCCACACAGAGGTATCAATACTCGGGCCGTCATGAGGCAACCTGCCGGCCGAGACACTGCACTGCTGCGGATAGAACCAACGTGAACTAAAAGCCTTGTACTGGCAACAATACTAGCGCGATCGCTAAACCTCACCGAGTGCTAGGGCCCCTGTGGAGGGATAGCGTCATCCCCGTCCCTCCCCACATCCCATCCCCAACCCTCTCTTGTTCTAACCCCCCCCTCCCCCTCCCCCATCACTTTCTAACGTTACAGTCCAAAAATCTGCCCAGGCAGAAAGTTGACACGTTCCCAATAGGGCAGCGATGTAAGTGGGCATGATCAATCGAACTGTGGACGTTTTTCCTCTTTATGTTGGTCAGTGAGAATGAGAATGACGAAGATGGTGCTACGGGAGTTTCACTGTGGGTCGGGTCTAAAACTGCTTAACAGGGCTGTGCTATATTCATGCGTCCTTTCATAAACTAACACGTGTTAACCAGCCCAGAGAGATACAGACACCTGCAGCGTTGGTCAGGAGATTTGATCAACATTCTGAGATATACGCCAGGAAAGTGAATGGAATTTAACTGTCTGATATCTTGAAGTTCCTCTTTTTTTTAATGTGACTAAACTGGTGTCCTAAGGCTTTCAATTTTATTAAATGATATATTAAGATTTGAAGTGTGATTGCAGGGATGCCTTAAGTCTTTAACTGGATCTAGAGTGAAATCTTGAGGCCTTCCAGTGTGCATGTGGCTAAACTAATATCTTTGGTCTTTAAATTTCAGTAAAGTGATCTGTTAAGTTTTTAAGTTTGACTGAAGAGGGGCATCTTATATCACTGAGTTGGACTGGGGCGAAATCTTAGGCCTTAAAACATGCCTTAGAATTTTAAGTTTCAACAAAGTTATATGTTTCGTCTTTACGTGAGATTAAAGAGATGTATTAGGATTTAAGTGTCAGTAAAGTATTTTCTCATATCTTTGTTTGATACAATAACATTTGAAGACTTTAAGTGTGACTACAGAGATATACTGAGGTCTCCAACAGGTACAACAGTGAGATCTTAAGGTAATATCCTAGGTGTTTTACTTTAAATCAATCTGAACTGAGAGAGGTGTACGTATGATCGTTATGCGCCATGGTAACAACTAAAAGGCGACTACAGCTGGTTTGTTTGCACTTCTCAGCAGACGATGTTTCTGCGGGTCTTGATCCACTTCCAAAAACGACGTCAGTTCTGGTTTTCAGCACTCTGGGTAGTTTTTCAGGTGTATAAAAAGAGTTTTTTTTTATTAAAATAAAAATATTTACGATTGTGTATGGCAGATTTTCTTCCCATGTGTTTAGTTGTTGATACAAACAGAATATTTTACAGCAATTAAAAAAAATGTGTCTCTTGCAATCCTTTAAGTTTTTAAGTTTGTGATATCTCATGTCTTTATGTTTAAATACGGTGACATCCGAAGTCTTTAATCTGTTTAAACTGATGTATGTCGTTGAGTCTGTCTGAACTGATAAATCATCGATTTGAAGAGGTTGAGGAAATGACAGATGAACTAATATATCCAGTCTTTTTTTTAAATAGTCAGACGAAACGACAGGTGGATGGGGATAGTGTAAACTCATTGTTCCTGTCTTAGACAAACCAGCACACACATGGCTGTATAACTTTTGTACAGGAATATTTTGATACTGACCGTTTGGCTTTTGCTTGCTCTTCTTAATGTGATGTCTTGGGGGACTAGATCAGCTGTATAGATGGGATTTTTTCTTATCTAGATTACCGTATGTTTTGCGAAAAGAAAAACGAAGGGATAGCATCATAAACATATTCATTTACATCTTGTAAGATACACAGGGGAAAGATCTAATGTTTGCGCAGACCTCAGTTTATGAACAACTTTTTTTTTCAAGGGCTGGTAGGGAGGAGGGGAGGAGGGGAGGGAGGAGGGGGGAGATCAATCTGTGTAACAGAGAAGAAATAGGACACAAAATCGATAGCTGAAGCTATAGATCGATTCATTTGTTTACTCTTGTCATTTAAAAAATTATCAAATATTGTTTTGTGGTTGTCCTTGTGGTTTTTAATTTGCTTATAAGAGTCTGTGATTAGATGCAAATATGACACTTATTAAAGGACTGATATTTTATTAACACGATTATCATGAAGTAGTAGTAGTAGTAGTAGTAGTAGTAGTAGTAGTAGTAGTAGTAGTAGTAGTAGTAGTAGTAGTAGTAGAAGTAGTAGCAGCAGCAGCAGCAGCAGTAGCAGCAGCAGTAGTAGTAGTAGTATGATAATTATGATGACGATGATGATGATGATGATGATGATGATGATGATGATGATGATGATGATGATGATGGCGATGCTATTGTTATTGTTACCTTATTACTGTTATGTATGCGTTTTGCATTCCCTATTTGTAATTTTTAGATACGTTCGGAAATAAAATAATTTCAGAAAAAAGATATCTATAGTTTGGCAGGACTAATTTTCGTGTCTGCGATGATTCTGGTTTTCTAGACATATCAGATCTGATTTCTTCATTTATTACTGTTTTTGTCTTTAATTTTTTTGTTGTTCTGGGGAGAGAAATGTGATAATTCTTTGTATTCATCGTTATAAATTAGAATTCAAATTATCCTGCGAACTCTTCAATTTTGTTGCATCTTTGATGCTTTGTTGGAGAAGCTCCGCCATTCTTCTGGTTATTGTGCGCACACAGTAAAAAGACAAAGTTGATTTTGGAGAGACAGTAAACAGATGAAAATGGTTTGGAAAGACGGCCTTCAAAGGAGAGAGCACATCCACAGCTACAAAAAAAAAAAAAAAGCGCCGCTCACGTCTTTCGTTTTCATTTTCATGCAGTGTGATTACTAATATTTGAATGGTTTCGGGGCGTACATAACCCTTGGAACATTTATACAAACTCATGTATCACAAAGCCTTACACTAAATGATCTCGTATTATAAGATCGATCCTTTGTAAATGAGAATATGTAGTGTTCGGAGTCAAAAACTGACACAGAACAGAGTACAGTTTCTATATGTCTAGGGTCTCAAAACATCTATTTCCTCTGTGTTTGTCTTGACATACAGTGTTTAAGAATTATGGTTGAATCTTTGCATTCTGACATTTAATAATTTTAAAGGCAAAACATTTTTCCAGACGTACCGTTCTTTTTCTTTTTCCTTTTCCTCCTCTTTCCCATCCTTCTCTCTTCTTCTTCTTCTTCTCTTCTTCTTCTTCTTCTTCTTCTTCTTCTTCTTCACACACACACACACACACACCACACACACACACACACACACACACACACACACACACACAACACACACACACACACGCACGCACGTACGCACGCACGCACACATACACACTCACCACACACACACACACACACACACACACACACACACACACACACACACACACACACACACACACACACACACACACACACACACACACACACAAAGTCTCTAAATGGGCAAAAATCGCTTTCGCAATCGTTCCTGAATGTGATATTAGTTATCACCCCACCCTCTTCCCAACGCAGTCGATTAAACGAACAATTTTCCAAAATGTTCGACAATACTTTTTCTCTTCATGTTTTTTTTTTTTTTCTGTGATATTTATGATTTGAAGAGAAGAAGAACTTTCTTTTTTCATCTGACTGTTTTCTCACTTTCTGTCTTCCAAGCGCAAAACTGGAACATTGTTTTGGTGTTTGGCTTTGAAGATTATTCAGATAGCAAGATTTAAGGCATTAAGCTATTTCATTTTGTCTTTGAAGTCTTTTGGCTTGTTTCATCAGAGAAGATTGTGTTTCGTCTGCTTTAAAATTGTCTTTGGAGTCTAGTCAAACTCGTACAAAAGAATTGGTGATTTGAAATGTGAACAGAAACTCTGATGAAGTTGACGACGAAGGGTGTTTAGGTGTAGACATCTGTGTGTTTGATTTTCTAAGTGTTTTGTTTTGATTGGTTTCTTGTTACATACAGATGTTGGCGCTTCTGTGCCTGGCTTTGTCTTGTAGTGGGGTCAGTTTGTGTGTTCATCATCCTGTTTGGGTGTCTGTCAGTGTGTCGTCTGTGCCTGTCAGTGCATCTGTTTGTCAGTCTGTCTGTATCCATGTGTCTGTCAGTGTGCTTGTCACTGCGTCCGTCAATGTGTCTTTGTGTGGGTCTATCATTGTGACTACCTGTCTATGTATCTGTCTGTTAAGTTGAACATTATGTCTGCCTATGAGTGTGTATGTCTGTGTGTCCATCGATGCGTCTTGTCAAATTGGCTGTATAAACTTGTCTGTGTATTCGTCAGTGTGTCTGTCCGTGTCCGTTAGTATATCTGTCAGTGTGTATTGTTTTCAATGTGTGTGTCAGTCTGTCTGTACGTGTCTCTATGTCTGTGTGTCAATACATCTGTCAATATTTCTCCGTCTGTCAGCGAGTCTGTCGGTGTGTGTGTGTGTGTCTGTCAGTGAGACTGTCAGTATGTCTGTGCGTATTTGTTGGTGTGTCTGTCAGTGTGTGTGACTGATTTTCAGCGTACATGTGTGTGTGTGTGTGTGTGTGTGTGTGTGTGTGTGTGTGTGTGTGTGTGTGTGTGTGTGTGTGTGTGTGTGTGTGTGTGTGTGTGTGTCTGACAGTGTTTCTGTCCACGTCAGTCAATAATTTTATCTCTGTCAGTATATCAGTGTCTGACCATGTCTGTCAAGGTGTCCGTCTGTGTGTCTGTGTCTGTGTGTCATTCTGTGTCTGTCTAAATCTGGCTTTATGTCTGTGTGTCTGCTTAGCAATTTTGAAAGTAGTTCTTCCAAAGAACGTCTGCTGAATCGATCTAAATCCATACAACTGAGCAAATGGTCTCAATCATAATTTATATTGACGGCATACTTTCTTGCTTGACACGGTAATATTGTATTTTAATAATTTTTCAGCACTAACGTTTGTGTGATTATATATTTTATTTTCTTTAAAGTTCATCAGATGACCATTTTCCATTGTTATTATTATCCATACCCCGCAGTTGAGGAGAAGGGGAGTATTCTTTTTTGTAAACAACGTTCATTGTGTGTCTGTCTACAGTTGTCAATGGATCTGTGTTTCTCAGCATATCTGTGTTTGTCGGTCTATCCGGCTGCTCTGTTCGTGTGTCTGGTTTGCCAATGCAACTATCATATTTTCAGGGCGTGTCATTATGTCTGTCAGTGTGTCACTGTGCCTCTCACGGTGTCTGCCAATGTGTTTGTCAGAATGTCCGTCTTGCAAGTGTGTCTGTCTGTCTGTCTCTGTCAGTGAGTCTGTGTGTGCCTATCAATGTGTAGATTTGTGTGTGTAATTCTGTTTTTGTCTGTCACTGTGTCTCAGGTTTCTCTCACTGAGTCTGTGTTCAGTAGCTTGTCTGTCACAGTGTCTGTCTGTGTGTTTGCTCAGTTCTCTGTCTGTCAGTGAATTTGTCTGTGTCTGTGTGTCTGTCACTGTATTTGTTTCTGTCTCTTGATGTCGGTCAGTATGTCTGTGTGTGCACAGTAAGTCTGTCTGTGTGTCTGTGTATATTAGTGTCTCTTATTGTGTCTATCTGTGTGCCTGCCCTATGTGTATGCATGTTTGTGATTGCGTCTGTCTGTGTGTCTACTGTGTGTCTATCATTGCATCTGTGTGTCTGTCAATGTCTTTTTCAGTGTGTCCGTGTGTGTGTGTGTGTGTGTGTGTGTGTGTGTGTGTGTGTGTGTGTGTGTGTGTGTGTGTGTGTGTGTGTGTGTGTGTGTCAGTTGGTCTGTGTTTCTTTTAGTGTGTCTGTCAATGTACCTGTCAGCATGTCTTTCAATGTGTCTGTGCGTCTGTCACTGTGTTTATCAGTAACTGTCAAAATGCTTGTTCGTGTGTTTGTCAGATGTCAGCGTGTCTGTCCATGTGTCTGGTAGTGTCTGTCAGTACATTGTAATTTTCACGGTCTCTGTCTGTTTGTCTCTTTGGATGCCAACTGTGTCTGTCTGTGGTTGTCTGTGTGTCTGTCAACATGCTTGCTTGTCTGCCAATGTTGTCTACAGTAGAGTGTGTATCTGTCCGTATGACTGTATCTGTTTCTGTGTCCATTGATCAGTCAACCAGATCTGTCCTTCTCTGTATGTGTCTCTAGCTATGTTTGTGCGTATTGATTAATCTTTGAATTCTCTTTCTCTTTGCTTGTAGCTATGTTGGTTATAGAAAAAAAACTTGGGCACTCACAGCAGAGTTACAAAGAAGAATTCTGGCAACTGAAATGAGATGCTACAGAAAGATCTTGGGCATCCATTACACAGACCACGTGACAAATGAAGAAGTCCGCAGAATAATTCAACAGGCAATTGGACCCCACGAAGACCTGCTCACAGTCGTCAAAAAGCGGGAAAATGAAGTGGTACGGACATGTGTCCCGTTCAGCAGGCCTTGCAAAGACAGTCCTGCAAGGAACAGTCAGAGGAAGCCGCAACAGAGGAAGACAAAGGAAGAGGTGGGAAGACAATATCCGAGAGTGGACTGGAATGAGCCTGGCGGAATCTCAGCGAGCGGTGGAGGACAGGGACAGATGGAGAAGAGTGGTGGCCGGATCATCAGGGGTGCCCCAACGACAACAGACGATGTCAAGGGATAGGTAAAGGTAAAGGTAAAGATAATGTTGGTTGTATGTTGCCTAGCTGTGTTGATGTATCTCTTTGACCTCTCTCTTTGTTTGTAGCTATGTCTGTGTATGCTGGTTGGTCCATTTTGCCTGCCTTTCTCTGTGTGTGAGTCTGTTGCTATGTCTGCATGTGTTAATCAGACTGTTTGGACTCACTCTCTTTCTGTGTCTGTTTCAGTCATGTTTGTGTGCGTTGTTCAAGTCTCTCTCTCTCTCTCTCTCTCTCTCTCTCTCTCTCTCTCTCTCTCTCTCTCTCTCTCTCTCTGTGTTGGCCATGTTTGTATTTGTTGATAGGTTTGTCTGGCATTTCCTTCTCTGTGTCCGTGTTAGCTATGTTTGCATGTGTTGATGAATCTACCTGCCCATCTTTGAGCCTTTTATTTTAGCTATATTAGCATGTTTTTAATTCATCTATTTGGCCTATCTTTCTTTGTGTCTGTCTGTAGCTATCTTTGTATGTATTAATTCATCTATCTGGACTCTTTCTCTCAATGTACTTGATGGCTATTCTATGCATGTGTTAGGTAGTCAATCTGGCTTTTGGTTCTCCCTGTCTGTGGCTACATTTCCATGTCTTTATCAACCTTTCTGGTTTCATTGTTTTGTGTGTCTGTCTGTAGCTACAGCGAATGTATTGATTGCTTATTCTGAACCATCTTTTCTCTGTAGGTCTCTGTAGTCACGTTTGTATCCGTTCATCAATCAGTCTGGACTTTCTTTCTCTGTGGCCATGTTTGTATGTTCACCCAGTCTTTTTTTCTTATCCGTGTCTGTCTCTACCTATGTTTTTTTTTTTAAATATTGATTAGTCTATGTGAGTAAAATTGAACTACGTACGTAAAACAGACAGAAAGTGACGCGTATTTAATACACAATATACAAAACAGACAAAATAATTTTGACAAACAACACGCGTGCTGCCTCTGGTAATCATCAGAGCAGCATTGTTTTCTATATTTTCATGTGTATAATGTGTGACGTCTGAAGAAGATAATTACATAATTGTCGAACATATACCTGTCCGTTTCGTAGTGTGTATGAAATTACGTGACATCGCCCCCTTTGCTGTACGTATTTATATTTCACTTTGTTTTCAGTAACGCTGATGGGTGTTTCTGTGTGGTCTTTAATTCTGAGTGTGACGGTGGCTGTGTTTGTCTGTGTGAGTCCAATCTGGCCTTTCTTTTTGTATGTATCTGGTAGCAGTGTACGTAGATGTTAGTTACTCTATCTAGTTTTTTCATGACGGGTGTGACTGTAAATATGTTTGTACGTATTAGTCTATCTGGCCTTTCCTTCTTTGCATGTATATGTAGGTACGTTTGAATGTGTTGAATAATCTATCTAGCCTCTCCTTCTCTTTATGTATCTGTAGATATGTTTGAACGTGTTGAAATGATCTATCTGGTCTTTCCGTGTCTGTGTGTGTGTGTCTATAGCTATGTGTGTGTGTGTGTAGATGTTGATTACTCTGTCTGGTCTGTCATTCTGTGCCTGACGGTTGCTTTGTTTGTCTGTGTTAGTCTATCTGGCCTTTCCTTTTCTGTGTGTATGTAGCTATGCTGGTATATGTTGAACAATCCGTCTGGGTCTTTCTTTCTCTCTGTATGTGTCTGTAGCTATGTGTGCAGATGTTAATTACTCCCATCTGATCTTTCATTCTGTGTATGAAGGGTGTGTGTGTGTATGTGTGTGTGTGTGTGTGTGTGTGTGTGTGTGTGTGTGTGTGCGTGCGTGCGTGCGTGCGTGCGTGCGTGCGTGCGTGGTGTGTGTGTGTGTGTGTGTGTGTGTGTGTGGTGTGTGTGTGTCTAAGTTAGTCTGTCTGGCCTTTCCTTTTCTGTATGGGTCTGAAACTATATTGATTGCGTAGATTCTTTGCCATTTTTCGTCTGTATGTATCTGTGCCTATGTTTGTGCGCGTTGATTGGTGCATCTGACTTTCTTTTTTCATGTCTATTTTGAACTACATTTACATATGTTGATTAGACTATTTGTTTTTCTTCCTCTGCGTCTGTGGCAATTTTTAGTGTGCACTTACTGATCTGCCTGGCCTTTCTTTCTCTGTGTCTGTGTTATGTTTGTATGTGCCGATTAGTCTGTCTGGTCCGTCTTTCTCTCTGTTCTCTCCCATGTTTTGCCTGTTGGGTTTGTCCATCTGGTCTTGCTTTGTCTCTGGGTCTGTTGACCCATAGGCTTGTTCGTGCTTTTGTGTGTCTGTTGTTATATTTGTGTGTCTGTTTATGATTCTGTCTGGTCTTTCTTTCTCTGCGTGTGTCTGTAGCTGTGTTTGAATATCTTGATTAGCTTGAACGGTCTCTCTCGGTGTAGGGCTTTGCATGAATTTGTTAACTGGTATCTCTCTCTCTGGTTGTGTGTGTGTGTGTGTGTGCGTGTGTGTGTGTGTGTGTGTGTGTGTGTGTGTGTGTGTGTGTGTGTGTGCGTGTGTGTGTGTGTGCGTGCGTGTGTGCGTGTGTGTGTGTGTGTGTGCGTGCGTGCGTGCGCGCGCGCGCGCGTGTGTGTGTGTGTATGTGTGCGTGTGTGTGTGTGTGTGTGTGTGTGTGTTGTGTGTATGTGTGTATGTGTGTGTGCGTGCGTGTGTGTGTGTGTGTGTGTGTGTGCGTGCGCGCGTGGTGTGTGTGTGTGTGCGTGCGTGTGTGTGCGTGCGTGCGTGCGTGTGTGTGTGCGTGTGTGTGTGTGTGTGTGCGTGCGTGCGTGCGTGCGTGTGTGTGTGTGTGTGTGTGTGTTGTGTGCGTGCGTGCGTGGTGTGTGTGTGTGTGTGTGTGTGTGTGTGTGTGGTGCGTGCGTGCGTGCGTGCGCGCGCGCGCGCGCGCGCGCGCGCGCGTGTGTGTGTGTGTGTGTGTGTGTGTGTGTCTGTGTGTGTGTGTGTGTGTCTGTGTGTCTGTGTGTCTGTGTCTGTGTGTGAGGCTGTATCCGTACAGTTGATTAGTCTACCTAATCTTTGTTTTTCTTTTAGTTAGAT
>CM065730.1:17900726-17903226 GCA_033310375.1 Conus canariensis | reverse complement strand
TTAGCTAATATTTAAGTTTGTCTACACATACTTTCAAGGAGAATTAGATTGAATCGAGTGATATGTGTAATCTTTTGATCTGAATAAGTAATATCTTAACCAGTTTTATTTTGAATCAAGTGGATCTTTAGGTTTAGTGATCTCTTACCTCTTTAAGTTTAAAAGGTAATATTCTAGGTTCATGATCTAATTAACCGGATATTTTATGTCTTTAAGTCTGTCTAAATGATAAAGCGACGTTATTAAGATACGAGGGAACGACGTATGGAGTGATGCATCCATTTTTTGTAGATGTTTTGAAGAAACGACATATAGTTGGCGATAGTGTTTATGCATTATTTACATCTTCGACAAACTGGCTGGCAAATATCTGTATAAATTTTGCGCAGGAATTTCTTGGTATTGGCCGTTTGGTTTTTGTTTTTATTTATTCTTTTGTTTGTTTTGTTCTGTTTGTTTGTTTGCTTTGTTTTGTTCTTCTTAATGTCTTAACAGAAAAACGCCAGGTTTATATATGGGATTAGTTCCTATTTCGATTACTTGACTTTTTACAAAAAGAAAGAGAACGGGGCAATATCATTTGCATATGCATTTGTATCTTGCAAAATAATAAGGGAACACTTTTGCACAGACCTCGGTTTGTGAGCAACTTGTTGATCTTTACAGCTGGAAACAGGGAGGTCAATGTGTTTTACCTAAGAGAAAAATGAACAGAATCTCTATAGCTTGATTGAGTTAATTTAGTCATTGCAGATGATTCTGGTTTGCTAGACAGATCAGATGTGATTTCTTCATTTATTGTTGATCTTTTTTCGGACTCCTTGTTCTTCTGGGGAGAGAAATGCGATGATTCTTTGTTTATTTTGCAAGTAATCATCATTCAATTTACCCCATGCCTCTTAAATCTTATTGCGTCTTTGATGTCCAGTTAGAGAAGCTTAGCCGTTCCTTTGGCTATTATGCACACTCAGTAAAAAGATGGAAATGATTTTGGCAAGACAGTAAATAGAGGAATGAATATGGAGACATGAATTTGGAGAGACAACTATCAACGGACAAAATGTATTCAAAGCAACACGCGCCAGCGATCAAATAGAAAACACTTCTTACGTCTTTCAGCTTCATTTTCATTTAGACTATTCGCTAATATTTGAACGGTTTCATGTTGTGTTTAGTGACTCCTCGGCACAATTATACAAACTGATGCCAAATCTGAGGCTTTAATCTATTCTTAAGCGTTGAACTAAAATAATCTTGCACTATAACGTCACAACTGATCCTTTGTGAGCGGGGCTATGTACAGTTTGCAGGAAAAACTATCACAGGACAGAATACAGTTTCCGCATACGTAGGGTCTCAAAACCTGTTTGCATCTGTGTTTCTCTGGAACACATCGTTTGAAAATTTTGGAATCTTTTATTTCTGACATTTAGTATTGTAAAAGCAATTTTGTCCTATCACGTATCTTTGTTTTACCTCCTCTTCCTCCTCATTCTTCTCCCCTTTGCTTTTTCTTCTCTTTCATCTTCTTTTTCTTTTTCTTCTTCTTCTTCTTCTTCTTCTCTCTCTGTCTGTCCCGTCTGTCTGTCTGTCTGTCTGTCTGTCTGTCTGCTCTTTCTTCTTCTCTCTCCTCTCTCTCTCTCTCTCTCTCTCTCTCTCTCTCTCTCTCTCTCTCTCTCTCTCTCTCTCTCTCTCTCTCTCTCAAAGTGTGGACGAGAAGTTTTCACAATCGTCTTTGAGTGTGACATTAGTTAAGATCCTCCCAACTACCCCACACAGTCGAACATTCTTCTTCTTCTTTGTCTGTCTGTCTGTCTGTCTGTCTGTCTGTCTCAAATTTCAAAGTGTGCACAAGAAGCGTTCACAATCGCCTTTGAGTGTGACATTAGTTAAGATCCTCCCAACTACCGCACACAGTCGAACATTCTAATGATTTTCCAAAACTGCTCGACAAAATCTTTCTCTTCCTGTCTATTTTTTCTGTAATGTTTAGTGTTTCAAAAGAAGAATAAGTTCTCTTTTTCTCCGGTCATTTTCTCACTTTCTGTCCTCGAAGCTTGAAACTGGAAACATTCTTTTGGTGTTTGGCTTTGAAGTTGATTCAGATAGCGAGATTTAAGGCATAAAGCTCTTTCATATTGTCTTTGAAGTCTTTTTGCTTGTTTCATCAGAGAAAGTTGTGTTTCGTCTTCCTTTAAAGATGTCTTTGAAGTCAAACTCGTATAAGAAATCGATGAAGCGAAAGGTGAACAGAAACTCTGATGAAGTTGACGACGAAGAGTGTATAGGTTTAGACATCTGTTGTGTTTGATTTTCTACGTGTTTCGTTTTGACTGGTTTGTTCATCAGATGTGAATGTTTCTCTGTGTGCGTCTGTAGCTATGTTTACTAGACGTTGGTTTTTCTATCTAACCGTTCTTTTTCTTTGTAGCTAGTTTGTATATGTTGATTAGTCTATCAGGCCCTCGTTTTTGTGTCTCTGTCTGTAGCTATGTGTGTA
>CM065730.1:17888226-17895726 GCA_033310375.1 Conus canariensis | reverse complement strand
CTATAATCAATCACAAATACACTTTGTTTAATTTGCACTTATGACATGTTTCTCTTTCAAGTTTAAGGAGGGTAATGTTATATTTCTATAGAAATCTGAGCATTCCATAAATCATTTAAATCGTAGAACAGTTTCAATTTTCGTATTTTCTGAAACCCGATTAAATAGCACATGCAAAATTGTCAGTATTCTTAATGTGCTAAAAGTACCCACTCCAAGAAGATCGTGTCTCTCTTCAGTGTCTGCCACACAACTCTCATACAGCTTATTGATAGTCTTCTTTACCGCATGAATGAAAACATATTTGCAAGTATTATTCTTAAACATTTTGAGAAAGTTTTTTTTTTCTTGTAATTATCATTCTGTGTTTTTAAATAAATCCCAAAAAAAAAAAAAATCCCAGTGAACTCCTTTATTTATTAATCTTGTGCATCTTTCCTATTTAATAGGAAACATTCGATCATGGTTAAAAAAACAACATTGTCAAAATTTGTCTGCCCACTATGGAGTAGCACGCAGATTTGCACAAAGGTTTCTGTTGGTTTCCATTTACTTCATTCACTTAGCCTTGTTTTATAATCTATAAATGCGCAGTGTTCGCAAACAATACATCTCTTCATTCAAGTGATTTAGATGCCTGCAAATTACATTTGAGCTCCAAGGTGATTGACTAGACTCGAGAAAATCACATAGTCGTAAATGCAAGAAAGCGCATGTATGCATCCGTTGGACGAAAAAAGACAAACAGCGAAGCCACACGTTCAATCACTATTTATATGTGACTGCAACACTAGGGAGGTAAGGTGATGTTACTTTATAGTCCAGCCGACCGCGAAGGGCCATATCAGGGCTGCAACACTGGGGGAGTAGACTCACATGAAAGTGCTATTTATTATCACTGACAAAGATTAACTTTGGACGGACAACCCCATACCTCTGTGGTAACGTTTTTTTTGGAGAGAAAAAAAAATTCACTTAGTTATGATGAAACTCAGAGATACACAAGCACACAGAAACAAACAAACGCACGCTCCCCTGTCTATATACACATGCACGCAATGTATACAACTGCACGCATCTATGCGTTATAACCACACACATGCGTAAGTGCATATGCTTTCTCTCTCTCTCTCTCTCTCTCTCTCTCTCTCTCTCTCTCTCTCTCTCTCTCTCTCTCTCTCTCTCTCTCTCTCTGAACCCATTCTCTGTTTTTGAGGTAATGCAAAAAGCATTTACTCCTCTTTTCTCTCTCTCTCTCTCTCTCTCTCTCTCTCTCTCTCTCTCTCTCTCTCTCTCTCTCTCTCTCTCTCTCTCTCCCCAATGAAAAAAGCAAAAGCAGACCCACACTCCCTTTCTCTGTTACATGTGGTTTGGGACACTCTGTATGAATCTTAACCTGAAAATATTCGTCGTTTGATAAATGCTACAGGAAGTTGTTTCACTCAACATCAGTTTGGTCGAAGTGGAATCACTAATTGCAGACTTGTCCATACATGCTACACCCAGTCTGCTATGTATATCATGTGAGCTAGGTAGTGTGCAGGGGGAAAAGGGGAAAGAAAAGTCCACTAGAAGGCAGACTGAAGATTGGGATGAAAGATGTATGATCTACAGTCATAACAGACGTCTGGCCAACAGACCCATCAGACGTTTGACCTAAAGACACAGTAGATGCCAGAACAGAACCTTCCGTTGCAGAATCAACATACATAGCAGATCTGTCAGCTATATCTGATCTACACACATGGCAGATGCTTGACGCAAGACACAGCAGATATCGGAGCAGGACCGTCAGATGCCGGACCAACGTACATCGCAGACACCTAATCTACATGCTTGGCAGGTGAGTGACTTACAATCATAGCAGATGCTTGATCTACGTAAATAACAGTTGCCTGGCTTACATGACAGCAGGTGCCTAACCTACAGACATATCACAAGCCTGACCCACACACAAAGCAGATGCCTGACATGCAGACATAACAGATGCCTGACCTAAGACGTAGCAGATGCGTGACCAAAGACGTAGCAGATTTTCCTGAGCTACACATATAGCAGACGCCTAACCAACAGATAAGTCAGATGCCTGAGCTACAGACATAGCAGATGCCTGACCTACAAACGTAGCAGATTTCCGGTCTACTGACGTAACAGCTGCCTGACCTGCAGATGCAGCGAATGCTTGATGTAGCCTACGTACATAGCAGGTACTGGAAATATCAGATGATGTTCATCCTGATGAGTAGGGATAGGAAAGATTGGAAAGGGTGTTCTGTGAGTTGTGATCATCGTGATGAGTGGAGATAGGAAAGATTGGAAAGGGTGTTCTGTGAGTTGTGATCATTGTGATGAGTGGAGATAGGAAAGATTGGAAAGGGTGTTCTGTGAGTTGTGATCATTGTGATGAGTGGTCGAGAGATTTAAAAAAAAAAGTGTGCTTTCAGTGATAATCACTGCGATAGGTGGAGGTTGTGGGGAATTTAAAAAAAAAGGTTATCTTGAGAGTGATGATGTCATTCAGATAAATGGAGAAAGGAAGGATATAAAAAGGTATGCTGTGAATGATGATCACCGTGAGGAGTGCAGGGGGGGAGGGAGGGGGAGGGGGGGAGATGGAAAAAGATGTATGTGAGTTGTAATCATTGTGATGAAAAGAGGGTGGAGAGATTAAAAAAAAAAAGAAAAAAAAAAGAAAGTGTGCTATAAATGACGATCATCTTGATGAACAGGAGGAGGAGGGATGGATGGAAGACAGTCTGCTGTAAGAGATAATCATTGTAATGACCGGGCAGGCACGGGACTGACCAAGGTCTGCCCTGACTGCTGTTCACTTTGACAGGTGCAATGGAGCAAGGATTGAAAAAGATCTGCCGCGAGATGATCAGCATGATGACAGGAGGAGGGAGAGGAGTATGAAACAGGTTTGCCATGAATCATAAATCACTGTGATGAAAGTAGAGAGTACGCATTAAAAACATTATTATTATCATAATGAATATATGGAGTATGGCTCCCTTAATGGCGGGATTTAAAAAAAAAAAACGGTCATGCACACAAAACTCCACTCCCTTCGTTGGGCAGATGAGATTAACACTTGTCTGTCTATACAGGGAGTGTCCGCAGGAGTGTCAGCCCGCGTACGCAGAAGAAAAAGATCATAATGAATACTTATATAGCGCCTATCCTCGGCTAGAGACCAAGCTTTAAGCGCTTTACAATCCACACTCGTTTACGCAACGGGCTGCCTACCTGGGTAGTGCCGACTGAAGAGCTGCCAGTTGGCCGCTTCATTCAGTCGTTTCCCGTGTCATCCAGTCAGTATCGTTCAATATCGTTCACTCAGTTTCCTTAATTTCTTCATTCTTTCCATTTCTCACGCAGGGTGCATGCTATGTGTAACGTGTCATCCATACCAACGGCCAAACTGGCCTTCTCTTCCGAAAGCTGGTGATGGGATTTTACGTGTGTGCAAGATATTATGCGTGCGTTCACACACGGAACCTCGGTTTATAGTCTCATTCGAAGGACTGTGTGGGAAATGGAGTCAGAACCAATGTTAACTCCGAGGGAAAAATCCCCCTGTACCGAAACGGCCCGGTGGAGATTCGAACCTGCAACCCCTGGATCACCAAGATTACAAGTCCGGCGCTCTACCAACTGAGCTATTCCGGCCCCATCCCCGGCCGTGAGTGGTCATAACTGTGATGAGTGGAGGATGGAGGAGGGGTTGGGGGTTCCTGTGAGTTTTGATCACTATGATGAAAGGGGAGAGGAGGGATTGAAAAAGGTGTGTGCCGTGGGTGGGTATCACTGTGACGAGTGGAGGACGAAGGAGGGAGGGACAAACCTCTGCTGTGAGTGAAGATGACACAGCGGGCCAGACCCCAGATCAGAGGGAGCAGTAATGAACGTGGACCTGTGTGTCATTGCCTGCATCTGCTCTGATTGGATCACTCCTCCACTGACAGCTGTTGGAGAGAGAGAGGGGGGGGGGGAGGGAGGGACAGGGAGGGAGGGAGTAAGAGAGAGACAGAGAGAGAGGGGGCGGGGAGACGGGGAAGTAAGGGAGAGAGAAAAAGAAAGAGAGAGAGAGAGAGGGAGGGAGAGATTGAGAGGGAAACAGGCAGAGACAGAGAGAGAGCGACAGAGAGACAGAGATACGAGGTAGTGAGAGACAGAGGAGAGATAGGGGGAAGGAGGGAGAGGGAGGAGCAGAGAAAGAGATGGGGAAGAGAGAGAGAGAGAGAGGGAAGAGAGAGAGAGAGAGAGAGAGAGAGAGAGAGACAGAGAAAGAGAGAGAGAAAGAGAATGAAGCTCAGGGTGCAAGGGGCGGGGGGGGGGGGGGGGGGGAGGGAGTCTTAGGGGTAGGGGGTTGAAGCGAAAGGGCAAGCAATTTAAACAAATTAGCCATGTTGCTGTGCCCTTGGAGAATCCATTACTCCAGCAACAAGCGAACAAACGAGTTTTTATTGTTTCAGAATGACAAGCCTGGTCTTCGATACAGACCGATTCATTGAATCGTCTTCTCCCTCCCCCCCCCCCCGACCCCCCACCCCCCACACTCGCGCCCGCGCTTCACCCTCACCACACACACACACACACACACACACACACACACACACACATTCACACTCACACAACACACACACACACACACAACACACACACAACACACAACACACACACACACACACACACACACACACACACACACACACACACACACACCACACACACACACACACACACACACACACACACACACACACACACACACACATCCACCGCGCGGTCGCTTTGATACACACAATGTGCTCTAACCATTACTTGTGCTCTTTGTTGTTCTGGAGTCTGAGCTGTTTACTGATGAAATAAACTTTCCTATGTTGTGAGCGCTAGGTGAACAGGTATCCTAGATCCTGTGATCGCTGTTATTGTAGGAAGCGAAAAGGAGAGCTTGCCTAGAATCACGATATCATTCTAAACATGAAGGGTAAGGTAAGGTAATGTTGCTTATAGCCCAGCCGACCGCAAAGGGCCATATCAGGGCTGTCACCACGTTAAAATCAACTCACAAGTCAATCATTCACACAATTCTTTAAAAATACATCTTCTAGAAAACCCACCCGAAATTTTGTGAAAAATCTTTCCACTGTAAAAATCTCAGATCCGATGAAAAATGTTAATCTCTTTCAAGAACTCAAAGATCGCGTCAGGCGGAACATCTCTGAACAAGGTTTTTCATGGAATCTGCTGTCAAATGTTTGTGTCTCATATTATGGAAGTCCCAACACTCTAAAAGAATATGTTTCATTGTGAGTGGTACATGACATGGAATGCACCAAGGAGCTTCTTCGCTCTTTAAAAGGTATGAATGAGTAGAATACGAATGGCCGGTGTGCAGCCGGCATAGAACCGAACATGAAGGGAGTTAAATATTGTAGTTGTCGTCGTTGTTACAATCCTGTTTTGTTTTTTTTCTCTGCCTTCTCCGTGGCGTTTCTCCCACGTTGTGCAGATTGACTCTGCTTTACAAAGCCAGGGCTTGAATGCATTGTCTCAACCCCCACTGGGAACAGTCCACACAGAGGTACTGGATACATTGTCTCAACCCCCACTGGGAACAGTCCACACAGAGGTACTGAATGCATTGTCTCAACCCCCACTGGGAACAGTCCACACAGAGGTACTGGATGCATTGTCTCAGCCCCCACTGGGAACAGTCCACACAGAGGTACTGGATGCATTGTCTCAACCCCCACTGGGAACAGTCCACACAGAGGTACTGAATGCATTGTCTCAGCCCCCACTGGGAACAGTCCACACAGAGGTACTGGATGCATTGTCTCAACCCTCACTGGGAACAGTCCACACAGAGGTACTGGTACTCGGGTCGTAAGGAGGCAGCCTGCTGTCTGAGACACTGTAAGGCTGCGGAGCCACTTCGCTGGTGTTAAGGGATGGTCTGGTCTGATAGGCTTAGAAGCAACGTGAACGTGAGCCTTCTGCAGACAACTACCTTTTAATTGCCAAACCACACTGAATAAGAAGACTCCTGTAGAGAGAACTCACAATCATCCCCCACCCCACCCCCACCTTCTTTTTTTTCAAATTTCTTACTGCCTTCTCCTGACGTCACTGTCAAAACAACTTCCCCCTCCCCACAGAAGGCTGGCACCATTTCCCCACAGGGATGGACAGGGGCGTGAGGACCTCTGAACCGGGGACGTCCTCTGTGTTGTGTTGGTCAGTCAGGATCAGAATGAGGAAGAGCATACTATGGAGTCTCACTGTGGTCAGGTCGATAGTATCATACTGATTCCTTTCATTGCACATCACCATGGTAACCAGGCCCGGAAGAAACGGACACCTGGAGCATCAGTCAGGAAATTTGATCAACATCCTCAAATGCGCGCCAGTGAAGTGAATGGGACCCAGTGCCTGATATCTTGAGGTCTTTTCTAACATTGACTAAACTGGTAACTTCAACCTTTCAGTTTTGTTGAAATGACATATTAAAACTTTAAATGTGCTTAAGGAGCTAACTAGGTCTGGAGTGAACTTTTTGGCGTTTAAGTGTGGCTGAACAAGTGTCTTGGTGTTTAAGTTTTGAGAAAGTTATCTGCTAAAACTTTGTTTGACCGATGAGATATGTTAGGTTACTTAGTGGAAATAGAGTGAAATCTTAGGCCCTGAAGTGTAACTAAATAAATGCATTAGGATTCTAGGTTTCTATAAAGTGATATGTTGCGTCTTTAAGTGAGACTAAAGAAATGCATTAGGACGTAAGTAGGAATAAAGTAATATCTTATATTTTTGTTTAGATGAAGTAATACGTTAAGTCTTTAAGTGTGATTAAAGAGATATAATGAAGTCTCTTATGGGTACTGCAGCTACATAGATGTTTATGCGTAACAACACTAATATTTTCGTTCTTCACGTTTTAACATAGTCCAGTTTGTAAAACTTATCAAAGTGATGTATTAGGTCTTTAAGCGTATTTAGAAGTTTAACTTTGTCTACTCCAGTATCCTAACGTATGACCAGACAGGCTTTCAAGTTTGACTAAAGTGATACTTCAGTTCTTCAAGTTTGTCTTAACAGACGTTCAAGGTGCTTTGGATTAAATCGGGTGATATGTTAGGTCTTTTAATTTGAATAAAGTATCTTCTTACACGTTTTAATTTGAAATGGTTGCGATCTTATGTTGTTTTTTTTATATAGATAAAGTGATCTCTTACGTCTTTAAGTTTAAATAAGGTGATATCCTGGGTCTATATTCTGTTGAACCCGATGTCTTAAAGTCTGTCTAAAAGTGATAAACCATTGATTTAGGAGACGAGGTAACTACACATGGAGTGATATATCCATTCTTTTTGTAAACGTTTTGGAGACTTGAGAGATGGATGAGGAAGGATTTTACTCATTTTCCGCATCTCAGACAAACCAGTAGACAAATTGTTGTAGAACTGTGGTACAGTGATTTCTTGGTACCAGCCA
>CM065730.1:17868226-17878226 GCA_033310375.1 Conus canariensis | reverse complement strand
AACTTTCGGAAGAGAAGGCCAGTTTAGCCGTTGGTATGGGTGACACGTTTACACATAGCATGCACCTTTCCTGAAGCTGGAGTATGGCTGCCTTAATGGCAGGATAAAAAAAAAAAGGTCATACACACAAAACTCCACTACCTGTCTATACAGGCAGTGTCCGCAAGAGTATCAGCCTGCGCACGCAGAAAGAAAGAAAAGAGTGTTGTGAAAAAAATTCGACAGAGGGAGAGAACTCTCATTTACGGCCTTTGGTTGAGAAGGTTGTGCCATTCATGTTCGGCGGTGCTGTCTGCAGCTAACGGTCTGCAGACTGCAGTGCCATTAAATCTACAAGTCTGTGACTTTCCGTTTGAAAACCATGGAAGAACGCAGTTTTTGAGTTTTCTGTGGTTCATGTGTGGGGAGCTCGGTGCAATCCGGTCTGCATAGCATCTCCTTTTTGCCAGAGCTTTAAGACAGCCAAACAGCCAGACGGCCCTAAGACGCGGCTCTGTTGACAAGCATGCACCCTCAGGTAGGCCAGTGTTGTGCTGTATGCTGGGTAGGAGGCAGAGAGGGACGGGTGGGGATCTGTGTTGGTGTGGAGTCATCGGGGGAGGTGGGGGGGGGGGGAGAGAAGGATGGGTGGGGTGAAGAATTAGTTTGGATGTGTTACTAATTTCAGTGGATGGTCAATGCGCCGTGCATTGCGTTGGTATTGCAAGACATCGCGCTTAATAAATAAACTTACTGTTCATGATGATGACTATATATATATATATATACATATATATATATATGTGTGTGTGTGTGTGTGTCGTGTGTGTGTGTGTGTGTGTGTGTGTGTGTGTGTGTGTGTGTGTGTGTGTGTGATGGAGATGATTATTTGACCTTGGAACGGTTTTCAGCCTCTTTTATTTTTCAACAGATTTTCAAAAATCCTCAGGGAATGTGCAGACTAAGCATAACTGTCATATAGCTCATCTATTCGCAGTAATTCTATGAACGCTCTTTGAGAATGAAGCATTTCTGGCTGTGAACATACAGCAATAAAGCTGCAGGATTATAGGCCTACAGTGATTATTTTGTAGTTTGTCGGGCTTCCGTGATTTCTGAACTGCAGTATAAGCACAGTAAACACTGCTGGGCAAAGGCAAGTCATTTTGCTGAAATACTGCAGAAAGTCTGTCTACTATCTACTGATTTTGATTTTTTTTTAGTGAGAATGACTATTGGAAGTGTATTAATGCCTAGTAGTCCTTTTTCTCTCAGTCATGGGTAATTAACACGGGCGTGGAGTTTTGCAGACACGAGACATGATGCCACAGGTGTATCCCCACCTCCATTACCCTGGTCATGGAAGACGCCACCATGGCCAGTTTCTGTCAGCGCGGTGGGTGTTATGGAAAGGATTTAGAGAGGGGAGGAAGGGGGAGCTCCTTTTCCATTTAGCCTGGGTCAGGGCAGCGACAAACGCTCTTGGCGAAGCTGGACCTCCACTTTACAAGACCCTGAAAATATAAATCCCTGAAAATATAAATCCCTGAAAATATAAATCCGCTTCCTCAAGCACCACTCCTGTCTTGTTCAAAATAGTCTACCAACCGGACGACGATTAGCCGTGAATGATAAATAATCTGATCTAAATGTGACGTTCTGTTTGAACACAGCACTGAAAAGGCTAACATTTTAGTTCATACATTTAGACATTTACATTCGTTATGACAGACTGATCCAGAAGACACTCAGAGGCATGAATTTCCAAAACACATGCAAAACGATCTTGATGTAAGCAGTATTAGATTTCCAAGGTCCATCAATGTTTTCCAGTACAACGTAAAAGCACTCATTCCAGATTATTTTGCTGGTTGCCTGCCAAAACTAATTCTCGTTAATTTTAAGTGAAATCTGAAACATCTGAACCGTTTTTTTTTTCTTCAACACATACAGCGAACAGTTTTCAAACTTAGTTATACTTTCCATAATTGTCAGCTTCGACATGAAATATTGACACGCCAATGTGAAAATAAGCTTTGCTATAAAGCAAATACCAAGATAATTAAATTCATTTATAGCAGCCAAACCACAATTCATAAGATGATTTCTGTTTACCAAAAAACAAAATGCAATTTTTTACCCATATGAATGAGAAGATACGTTTTAGTTGCTCTGTTGTTGCGAAGTGAGGGAAAGACAGACTAAGTTTAGAACAAACACGCGAGTTCGCACATCTTCCATTCTTTCTCTCACTCTGCAATCATAAGAAAAGAAAATAAACCGGGGTACTTTCCCTGAGCCAATATAATATTACAATACACAAGTAATTTGAATTGGTCTCAAACATAAATAAAATATATCACACAGCTCTCTCTTCTCTCTCTCTCTCTCTCTCTCTCTCTCTCTCTCTCTCTCTCTCTCTCTCTCTCTCTCATACACAGAAGTTGTCTTTGAGTAAATCAGTCTCAGCTCTGAGGACAGAGGACACTTAACAGGGAACAGACTTACGATCTCCGTTGTCTCACGGTCAAATGAAAACACAGAACTTGCCACACTGAAGCATGTCCACTTTGAAGCATGTAAGAATTTCAGTTTTCGTAGCAACAACCATCACCACTCCAGTGATGTCCACATCCCGTCAGATTTGTTGACGGCAACTGCTGGAACACTTCTTGTCCACATCATTCCTTGTAGAACGTTGCTCCAGTCCCAGAGCGGCCCAGCTCCTGGCCGACTTCCACAGGAAAAGAACTCTGAAAAAAATGCACAGTCTGAAGTTCTTGCTCACTAAGCCTGTTTCCCCCCTGGTATAAAGCGAAATCCTTCCTTGTCAGGTCCTCTTCACTGTTCCCCTTACTGTCTTGTCCTCTAAATGATTTACTCCTGCTTCCTATTCACACCACACACACACTGCTCAACATTCACACCAATTAACAGAACATATTTACTTATTGCCTAATCACATTCGTGTTGTTAATTATCAAGATGCCAAAACTTTAACATCAGTTATCAAATATTACTCATCGACGTCATAACATTCCCTCTAACAGATCGTGCCCTCAGTTAGGAAATCCCCTCTATCAGAACCTCTCCTCCTTCACAATCTTCCCTTCCTTCTAAAAGAACCTCCCCTTTGTCCAGATCTCCCTTCTGCCAAAACGTCCCGTCTACCAGAACCGTCCCCATATTAGAATCCAAGTTCTATTAGAAACTCTCATCTAACAGAATCCAACATCCTCTCAATCAAGTCCTCCGTTCTCTCTGAACCGTTCCTCAATCAGAAGCTTCTCTCAATTAGAACCTTTTATCAAACAGAATCTCCCCCCTGTGTAAAGCTCCTATACATCAAAACTTTCCCTCCTGTCAATTAGAACCAGCCCTCTACCAAACCCTGCCCTTAATCAGAAATTTTCAGCTATCAAAACCCTCCCTTTCTGCTATGGAAACCTTCCCTTTCCGCTATCGAAACCTTCCCTTTCCGCTATCAAAACCCTCCCTTTCCGCTATGGAAACCTTCCCTTTCCGCTATCGAAACCTTCCCTTTCCGCTATCAAAACCCTCCCTTTCCGCTATCAAAACCCTCCCTTTCCGCTATCAAACCCTCCCTTTCCGCTATCGAAACCCTCCCTTTCCGCTATCAAAACCCTCCCTTTCCGCTATCAAAACCCTCCCTTTCCGCTATCAAAACCCTCCCTTTCCGCTATGGAAACCTTCCCTTTCCGCTATCGAAACCCTCCCTTTCCGCTATCGAAACCCTCCCTTTCCGCTATCAAAACCCTCCCTTTCCGCTATCAAAACCCTCCCTTTCCGCTATGGAAACCTTCCCTTTCCGCTATCGAAACCCTCCCTTTCCGCTATCAAAACCCTCCCTTTCCGCTATCAAAACCCTCCCTTTCCGCTATCAAAACCCTCCCTTTCCGCTATCAAAACCCTCCCTTTCCGCTATGGAAACCTTCCCTTTCCGCTATCGAAACCCTCCCTTTCCGCTATCGAAACCCTCCCTTTCCGCTATCGAAACCCTCCCGCAGACCATCCCCTGAATAAGATCTTCTCCTCTTTCACAAACTTTCTCTCCCCTCTATTAGAACCTTCCGTCTGTTCAAACCCCCCATGTATAGAGAACGCTCCCTCCACTAAAAAACTAACTTCTCTTTGTTAGAAGCTTACATCTATCAGATAGTGCCCTCTCAGACGTTTTCATCTGTCAGAATGTTATCTCCCCTCCGTCAGCCAGCACCAGTCGTCTTTAAATACGTCTTCACAAAATGTCTGGCGTCAAAGAGAAACCTTCTCTAAATAAACATCACCTGTAAAAAGTGACAACAGGAACAAAAATTGAAACGCATCTATCTCTCTGCCTATCTGTCTATCTATCAATCTATCTATCTATGTATCTAAACGAATTCTGGGAGCACGTGTCTTCATCGTATCTTTCCAAAACATTGTCCGTCACTCATTAACCTACTTTGAATGTTACCCACACACATATATGATGTACAGGGAAAGACATTAACCTGACTGTTATTTGTCGTCATTCTGAAATAACCCCCTCCCTTTTTATTGATGCTCCCTCAAAATGGCCGCCGTCAAGCGCCTGACAACGCCCACGGACATTGACGGAGGCTCCCTGACGACAGGGGAGAGAAGCCACCTTCTCTACCACACAGAAGCGATGGGACGGATGTAAACTCATTTCCTAAGTTCGTTTGGCCGCTGTCTTTGAAGTCACGGGGCTGGCGGTAAAGATCAAAGCGCGGCACCGCCTTTGAAGGCACGAAATCAACGTTGGTACCACCTTTAGAATCGCCGGAGTGGGCAAAACAAAAGCTGCGAGAAAATTTGCCTACTTGGGCATCACGAACCGGCATCAGGATGACGAGAGGTGGAACAGAGAGAGAACGAGACAGTAAAAGTGGACATCAGAGGACCCCAAATCGGCTCTACGGAAAATGAGAGGGTCAGAATTCTGGTTTGCAGCGAGTTACTCGAGACTTAAATCTTTCTTCAATTCAGTTTTCATATTGTACATCTTTAATATCGCATGCATCTCTTCAGTTTTGTCTTTACGTTTCAACAACACATTTTTTTTAAGCTAAACATGTGAACGACTTGACTTTTTGCTTTTCATCCTCACCAGAAACCAGATTTTTTTTTGCTACAGCAAATTTTGAGCCGAGTCATTTTGATGGTCTGCTTTGCCTCCATCCACGAGAAGTATGTTTTCAGTTGTGCATCCAGTGCCATCCACCATTAACAATTCAGGTCGTCCTTTTGGGTTGCCATTGTTATTCTGCTCTTGGCACAGTTGACTGTATAAGTCTGAGAGAATAACGCGCGCGCGCGCATGTGTATGTGTGTGTGTGTGTGTGTGTGTGTGTGTGTGTGTGTGTGTGTGTGTGCGTGTGTGTGTGTGTGTGCACGCGCGCGCGCTGTGTGTGTGTGTGTGTGTGTGTGTGTGTGTGTGTGTGTGTGTGTGTATGTGTGTGTGTGTGTGTGTGCGTGCGCTCTGTGTGTGTGTGTGTGTGTGTGTGTGTGTGAGTTGTGTGTGTGTGTGTTGTGTGTGTGGTATGTGTGTGTGTGTGTGTGTTATTTACGCTGTGAGCTGGAGAAGAGTTGTTTCTTGTTTCCAACACCATTGCTGTATCTCTGTGTTTCTAAATCATCGGGTAGTACTGACTTCGGTTTGGTGTTGTGTAGTCTCAGACTAGTATTCCAGAAGATGTTCTTTGTTTCTTTAGACGGGCTTGAAAAATACAGATTTGATCTGCTTCGCTGAATCCGATTCTGCCTGACATCTGCATCTGGCCTATTGACAGTTGACAGTGCAAAACAGGCCGGTAAATCTGTTCTCTTGTTCTCTGATAAGAACTAGTATGTCTTGGTTGCTTCATCTTTAATACATTTGGTCGTCTAGCCATTGATTTTACAGGCTGGTTCCAGCAACTTTCCCGACACGTCTTTCTCTCTCTGTGTTGCTGTGTGTGTGTGTGTGTGTGTGTGTGTGTGTGTGTGTGTGTGTGTGTGTGTGTGTGTGTGTTTGTGTGTGTGTGTGTGTGTTGTGTGTGTGTGAGACAAGAGATTGACAGATACTGTTCGTAGATTCTCGATCTCTTTTGTGAGTGTCTGCTGTGGCTCTAATGACTTATTCGTGACTGTCTTCTACACCCCGTTTAAAAAAAAAAAAAAAAAAAAAACAGGGAAACAATCAGTAGTCACAACAGGCCTCCTTGTCACACTTCTATCTCATAATGAATGCCTTTGCAAATGACCGTGTTGTGGGAGCACATGACAAGTTTTGGAATGGTACCATTGCAGGAATTAGTATATTTGTCTGAGATATTTCTTTCCCCCCGTTCACCACCTGTCACCTCCATCGTCTCCAGCCCAGCGCCCCCAAATCGTTTTATATGCTCTCTCATGGCTGTCAGTAGGAGAATCATTTCTGAGATGGTTATCCACAGGAGAATCATTTTTCAGATGGCTGTCAGCAGAAGAATCGTTTGTCAGATGGCTGTCAGTAGGAGAATCGTTTGTCAGATGGCTATCAGTAGGAGAATCGTTTGTCAGATGGCTGTCAGCAGGAGAATCGTTTGTCAGATGGCTGTCAGCAGGAGAATCGTTTGTCAGATGGCTATCAGCAGGAGAATCATTTCTCAGATGGCTGTCAGCAGGAGAATCACTTGTCAGATGGTTGTCGGCAGGAGAATCATTTTTCAGATGGCTGTCAGCAGGAGAATCATTTCTCTGATGGCTGTCAGCAGGAGAATCATTTCTCAGGTGGCTGTCAGCAGGAGAATCATTTCTGAGATGGCTGTCAGTAGGAGAATCGTTTGTCAGATGGCTATCAGCAGAAGAATCATTTCTCAGATGGCTGTCAGTAGAAGAATCGTTTGTCAGATGGCTGTCAGCAGGAGAATCATTTCTCAGATGGCTGTCAGTAGGAGAATCATTTATCAGATGGCTGTCAGTATGAGAATCATTTATCAGATGGCTGTCAGTAGGACAGTCGTTTGTCAGATGGCTATCAGCAGAAGAATTATTTCTCAGATGGCTGTCAGTAGGAGAATCATTTGTCAGATGGCTGTCAGCAGAAGAATCATTTGTCAGATGGCTGTCAGCAGGAGAATCGTTTGTCAGATGGCTATCAGCAGAAGAATCATTTGTCAGATGGCTGTCAGCAGGAGAATCATTTCTCAGATGGCTGTCAGCAGGAGAATCATTTCTTACATGGTTGTGAGTAGGAGATTCATTCCCGAAATAGTTGTCAGGAAATGGTCCTATCAACAGCCATTTGCATAGCATTGCAAAGGTATTTTTTGTTACTTTTTCAGTCACGTCTGAATGAGACTTTTTGTTGTTGTTGCTGTTTCATCTTCTGCGTCACTTCATTGTCATTACCAACATGCCGCTCATCCCTGCCCCCCCTCCCCCCCCCCCCCCCCCCCCAATCCCCATCCACAGTCACACTCTTGCCACCGGGCATCAGCAAGCCACAGACAGCAGCCAATGTCACGTTGTCATGAGGCAGCCCAACACAAGAGACACCGCTCTGCTCCCTTTGTCACTTCGATGGCGTTTTGAGATGCTGGTTCTAGTCCAACACACGCAGGACATCACCTTCTCAGTCCCATACTGACGGCAATCATTGCTTAGCCGCGGAGACAGGGCAGGTGGGCGCCCCCCTTGAAGGGCGCAGCTACGTCTGTCCATCGACTGTCCCAATGAACTTGCGCCGATGGGAGGCACTCGATAGATCCCCGTCTCGATAGATCCCCGTCTCGACGGATCCCCATCTCGATATATCCCCGTCTCGATGGATCCCCGTCTTGATAGATCCCCGTCTCGATGGATCCCCATCTTGACGGATCCCCGTTACTGTTTTTGGATCTACCGAGACGGGGATCTATCGAGATGGGATCTACCGAGATGGGGATCTACCGAGACGGGGATCTATCGAGACGGGGATCTATCGAGACGGAAATTCGTCGGGGGGCACTCGATAGATCCCCGTCTCGATAGATCCCCGTCTCGATAGATCCCCGTCTCGATGGATCCCCGTCTTGATAGATCCCCGTCTCGATAGATCCCCATCTCGATGAATCCCCGTTACTGTTTTGGGATCTACCGAGACGGGGATCTATCGAGATGGGGATCTACCGAGACGGGGATCTATCGAGACGGAAATTCGTCCACATGTAGTGGGAGATCTATCGAGACGGGGATCTACCGAGATGGGGATCTACCGAGACGGGGATCTACCGAGACGGAAATTCGTCCACATGTAGTGGGGAATCTATCGAGACGGGGATCTACCGAGATGGGGATCTACCGAGACGGGGATCTATCGAGATTAATCAGGCTCCAGAGATGCACACACATGCAGTGTTGGTCAGGAAATTTGAGCAGCACAGTCAGAGACGCATCCATGAAGTGGATGAAACTCATCTATGTGGTCCCAGTCTTCCCTGCTGAGCACAACAGCGAACTCAACTCTGAGTAAGAGCCGGTCAGGGACAAACACTCCCACAAACACATGACTGTGATGGGAATGGAGACGCTAACCACTGCGCTACGGTGGCTGGTGAAGGACATGTTTGACAAATATTCAATCGTCTCTTCTGTATAGTGTATAAAATAAGCGTCGCTTTTACTCTTGTTTTGTTTCTTTATTTGTCTTTGGGCTTGTCTTCAGCAACGCTGCAGACTTTTTCGGACTTCTCTGAAAGAAGAGTGCAACAGGCTGCAAATCAATGTCAACACAAAGGCAAGGAAGATCGTGGTTTTTAGATAGGGTTAACCTTATCTCGCGAAGAGCGGCATCGTAGCTTTGAGGGTGAAGCAGTTCAAGTGGCGAGTGGTTATACTTATCTCAATGTACGTTTTTTATGACGAACTTAAAATCTGTGATGTGGAACCGCTGCTTTCGTCACACTGGGGGTAAGGTAAGATCATGTTGCTTGTAGCCCAGACGACCGCAAAGGGCCATATCAGGGCTGTCACCGCAATGAAGATATTCACACAACCCTTTCAAATACACTTTCTGAAAACGCAGTGGAAATTTTGTTTTTAAAAAATCTTTCTTCTGTAAAATCTTAGATCAGATGGAAAATGTTGATCTCGTTCGTCACACAGGGGGAAGCGTTCTGTGTTTCCTAATGTGTGCACATATGCCCGTAGCTATAACGCATTAAACCATCGGAATCTCGAATTTCTTTCTTACTTTTGTGACAACCATGAAACTGGCCAGTTGCAGTGCGGTTCACCACCCCCCCCCCCCCCCCCCCCCCCGAATTCACTTCTCAATAATGAAATGTTTAAGAAGGCACAGTGAAGAACAAAACCCCATCAAAAGCAACTCTATCAGAAGCAGCAACAACAACAACAGATAACTGAATGATAAACACACACACACACACACACACACACACACACACACACACACACACACACACACTCACTCACTCACTCACACACACGCACACACACACACACACACACACACACACACACACACACACACACACACACACACACACACACACACCCACACACACACACACACACAACACACACACACACACACACACACACACACAATCGCCACTCGACCACACCACACAACACACACACACACACACACACACACACAACCACAACACACACACACACACACACACACACACAATGCCAGCATGCACAACCCAAACGACACATCAAATGATAACAACAAGGCTGCAACAAGCAAGTAAGATGGCTACAAAGGAAAAGACAGAGAGAGAGAGAGAGAGAGAGAGAGAGAGAGAGAGAGAGAGAGAGAGGGGGAAAGATAAAAAGAAAAAGAGAGACGGGAAAAGGAGACGAGGTTCAAAGCAGAAGATGACCAGACACAAGAGAGAAAGATCCAAAACATCTTTAACCACGGCCAGCCCGCTCTTCACGCTGCCTCTTTCCCATCCGCGACTCTTTTCTTCTTTTCCTTGATAAACTTTCCCCCACGTTTCCCCCTTTTCCTACGTATCCC
>CM065730.1:17841012-17851012 GCA_033310375.1 Conus canariensis | reverse complement strand
GACACTTTTCAGGAATCACACCGACCTCCTCCTCCAGTGCCTTTGTCTGCACCGAGGTCGCTGTCCCGCGATGGAACGCACCGCATCGACATGGCACCGTGAGATAGAAGCAGTGACACCTGCCCACTGTCTGGCACCGATGTTGACCAGCTATGTGTTGGTGAAGATGATGACTTTGATGCAGTTTGTGAACATGATCCATAGGTAACTAGTTCTACGCAACAAGATATCAGAACATTGGCCGCAGAGGCAAGTCTGTCTGATAAACAGACGGTAGCAGTGATTATGCATGTACCATTGATGTGTAATCACAGACACCCCATGCCGACAACATGGCCATCACAGACATTATGACACACCTGGAAGAGACACGGGAAATGAATGAATCGCCTGTGGAAACTGAAGGAAGAGGTGAAAACCGAAATGTTGGCGACCCATCGTGACCATGGCCCTGATGTAACGGTTGACAATATCTGGAACATCCAACTCGCAGTGACGTGTGGGCGGTGTTCATCACTGTGCTCTATGGTCTATATTTCCGTAGTTTGGATTCCACATCGCGATGTATTGTCTTGTGATATTTTGGTGATGTTTATTTCTAATGTTTGTGCATGCACAGTTGTCATCCCCTTCGTCTTCCATCCTTGTGAATGGGCTTTGTAAGGCTTAGTACAATTAACCATTAGTTGATCAATTAATTAATTAATTATTTCAATCATTCATTCATTTTCTCACACACACACACACACACACACACACACACACACACACACACACACACACACACACACACACACACACACACAGAACGAAAGTTCAGATAGACTAATTGAAACATCCAAACATAACTGCAGATATGGAGAAAGGACAAACAGAATAATGAGTACATGTAAATATAGTTACAGACATAGAGAAAGAAAGACCAAACACACTAATCAACACATTCAAACATTATATACAAAGAGCACAAAAGGCCAGATAGACTAATCAACACAGTCAAACATTATAGACAAAGAGAACAAAAGGCCAGATAGACTAATCAACACGTACACATGCAAACATAAATGCAAATATAGAGAACTAAAGATCAGACATATAAATCAACACTCTCACACGTAACTACAGACACATACAGACAAGGAAAGACCAGATAGACCAATCTCGCCTGCAACCAACAGACCCAGAAAAAGGCCAGAGTGTTTTATGAATGTATACAAAGATAGTTACAGGCCCATACAGAGGACTGCTAGGAAGACTACCCAACATAAATAAACACAACTGCAGATATAGAGAAAGAAATGCCAAACAGACCAGTCAACACACGCAAACAGTTACAGACACATACAGAAAAAGAAACAAACTTAGCTACAAATACATTAAAACATAAATTTATTAAATGGAACATTGCAGACTTAGTTGAAAAAAGCTAAGGCTAGTTTCTACTCGACGCAGATCTCAGCCAGCAAGACGTGTAGGGAACTCTACCGCAGCATGAACCAAATTCTGGGCAAAACGAAGACTGCTGTCTTTCCCACCGACGTAGATCCCTCAAAACTATCGGATATCTTTTTGAATTCTTTCCGAGACAAAATAGTCACTATCCGCAATACATTTCTTTCCTCTAGTCCTTCACGAGTAACATCCACTTATTCCGGCCCAACTTTGTCCAAGTTTGAACCAGTCACCACTCAATTTGTGAAAGAGACTCTCTAGAAAACTGCAAAATAAATCATGTGAACTTGATCCTATCCCAAACTTCTCGTCTTTATGAAAATCTCGACTCCCTACTACCTGTCATCACAATATTTTCAAGAAGTCTCTCTTGAGTGGTTCAGTCCCTGATGACTTCAAAACTGCCATTGTGAAACCTCTTTTGAAAAAAATCGTCGCTCGATCCAAATGAATTGAAAAACTTTCGACCAGTCTCCAATCTCCCTTTCTTGTCAAAACTTCCAGAGAAACTGGTCCTCCATCATTATCCCAACATCTTCTGAATAATCTTCTCAGTTTCCACCAGTCAGCCTACCGTGCTGAACATAACACAGAAACTGCTCTCATCCGAATCTTGAATGATATTCTGACATCTCTTGATGACGACAAAGCATCTGTTCCTCTTCGACCTGTCTGCTGCTTTCGACACAATTGATCACAAAATACTCCTTTCACGTCTGAGCACATACTTCGGCATTTGGGACATTGCACTAAATTGGTTTAGATCGTATCTGTCAAACAGACAGCAGTTCGTCCTTATTAACTCGAAACGGTCTTCTCAAATGTCATCAAACTTTGGCATTCCCCAGGGGTCTGTGCTAGGTCCAGTCCTTTTCATAATGTACACAACGCCCCTGACTGAGATCATTCACAGCCATTCTGTTCATCATGAAATGTTCGCCGATGACACTCAGTTTGAACATTCTGACACGCTCGTCAAAAATCTTCAAGGCTGTGTCTCTGATATCAAACAGTGGATGTCTACTAACAAGCTGAAATTAAATGATGATAAAACAGAAGCTATCCGGTTTACAAAACACTCTCAAGCTCAAGACCCCCGTCTTCATCCGTCAATAGTCCTAGGCTCCACTGACATCTCATTTATGCCATTTGTTCGTGACCTTGGCTCCTATCTCGACTCTGATCTCACCCTAAAACACGACATAGCCAAAATCTGCCAAGCATCCTTTCTTGAACTCCGTCGCATCAGCTTTATCAGACCTTTTCTTACAGAACAGACCACGAAGACGTTGGTATCTTCCTGCATTTTGTCAAGACTAGATTATTGTAACGCTCTTCTTGGTGTACCCGCAGCCTTACTCTAGCCACTACAACGTGTTCAAAATTCAGCCGCTCGCCTTAGCTTCAAGGTGCCAAAACAGCACCATACTTCAGATCTCTTGAAGAAATTACACTGGCTCAAAATCGAGCATTGAACTCAGTATAAGTCGGCGTGTCTATGTTATAAGGTTATCACAGGTGAAGCGCCTACCTATCTCTCTGATCGCTTCGAAATACATATTCCTGCACGTCCCCTCCGTTCTTCCTCTGATAACCGAATTTTTGGAATTCACTCATACAACCGAAAGTAACACGGTTCTACAGCATTCTCATTTTCTGCGGCAATACTCTGGAATTCACTGCCTATCCATCTACGTCATACCTCTTCCTTCCTTTTCCATACACAAATACATACATGTGTGTATACATGTGTGTATACGTGTGTGTGTGTCGTGGTGTGGTGTGTGTGTGTGTGTGTGTGTGTGTGTGTGTGTGTGTGTGTGTGTGTGTGTGTGTGTGTGTGTGTGTGTGTGTGTGTGAGTGAGTGAGTGTGTGTGCGTGTGTGCGTGAGTGTGTGTATGTGTGCGTGTGTGTGTGTGGGGGGGGGGGGGGGGTGGAGGGGGTGCATGTGTGTGTGAGTGTTTTCTGAAATGTAAGATGTTCCGGGAAACAAGCGCTAGCAAGTGTCAGTGAGACAATGACATACGAGAGACAAACAGGAAACTAAAGAAGGAAAAGAAAAATAAAAAAAAGAAAGAAAGCAAGAGAAAAGAGCGTGGGGGGGGGGGGGGGGGGGGGGGGGCGTGCAGCGAAAATGAAGAAGAGGGTGTCAAAGTGTCAGATCAACCCCCTTCACTGACAGCCTGTGGGGGGGGGGGGGGACCATTTCAGTCTGACTGGTGAAGGAACCCATTCTGTTCGCCCATGCACAGTCGACTTTCGGCACCAGGACGAGACTCATCAGCAGAACTCGGTCTGGGTTCCTTAGTCCATCCATGGTGTCTCCCAGAGATAGACCAGTCACCATTCCCTGGTATTCTCATCATCACGGGGGAGAAATAAATTCTAGCCGCCTCAGTATCACTGAGAGACTCCTTATTATAACGGTTGGGAAAACAGTTCACAATGTCTGCATTCTCTTAGCTCCCTAACGTCCAACCTTTTCTGTCCGAGAACATTTTGGTCTGTATTTCATTCCCTGTTATTATTATGTATGTATGTATGTATGTATGTATGTATGTATGTATGTGTCCACCTATGCTCTATACACCCCGGGCATGCATATACTTGGATATAAATTGTAACATGCATGCTTTATTGAATACTTTATTGTTTATCACATTGTAACCATGTTAAAAGATAGATGCATGGTTTATAAACAATGTCTGATCAACATGTTGTCAACAGCTTGACAAGGTAAGTGGGGGGGGGGGGGGGAGGGGGAGTGGGAAGTGGAAGAGGAGGGAGGGAGTGGGGGATGGGTGTTCCGGGGGGGGGGGGGGGGGAAGAAGACGTTGTTGTTGTTATTTTCACCCTTTTTTCTATTTTTTTTTCTTTACTGTGTAAAACATTGTAAAAAGTTAATAATAATTTGAAAAAATCTAGCCGCCTCCCAGGGCATCTGGCGAAGGGTTGAAGAGGAATACGAAAAAAACATAAAAATGTAAGTAGTAAAAATGTTTTTTTAAAGTAAGAAATGATCAACGTAAAACCTTTAGCCTACACATTTCGATTTCAGTAGGATGCGAGGGAGGTCGACATGTTATAAACCGTGTTGTGTGGTTAGGTCTGCTGTTGTACACACACACACGCACGCTTACATACATTTGTCTGTCTGTTTGTCTGTTTGTCTGTCTGCCTGTCTGTCTGTCTGTCTGTCTGTCTGTCTTCTCTCTCTCTCTCACATATATTCTCTCCCACCCCTTTCCTCTCTCTCTCTCTCTCTCTCTCCTCTCTCTCTACCTGTCTCAGTGTGTGTCTCTTACACAGACACACGCACATCCACACACACACACACGCACGCTTACATACACACGCGTGCGCTACACACACACACCACACACACACACACACACACACACACACACACACACACTCTCCCTCTCTCTCTCTCTCTCCTCACACCACACACACACACACACACACACACACACACCTCATACCAACCTAACACACACACAACACACACACACGCGCGCGAGCGCGCCCCGCTTAGCCAGGTTTTACAGAGGGGTATGAGTGTGTGTGTCCACATGCATGTGCGAACGTGATGCATGGAAGAGAGAGAGAGACAGAGAGAGAGAGAGAGAGAGAGAGACAGAGACAGAGACAGAGAGACAGAGAGAGAGAGAGAGAGAGACAGAGACAGAGAGAGAGACAGAGACAGAGAGAGACAGAGACAGAGAGAGAGTGCTTGTCAATCCATCATTTCTGTTCTGTAATATTTGTGTGTGTGGTTTTTGTCAGGCGCGCAGTCCAGGGTTGGTGGTGTGTTTATGTGCACATTGCATGTAATAGTTGAGTCCAGTCCTTCGCCTTCGTCTTCTGCCTTGTGATTCTGTCATTGGAAGTTCTGGTGAAAGGAGAAATATTCAATCAGTTAATACAAAAAGCTGATATCTTATGTTTGCTGTTGCAGAAAAGCGGATACTACAGTCGCAATGCTTCTCTCACTTTCTCTGTGCGTCTGTTTGTGTGTGTGTGTGTGTGTGTGTGTGTGTGTGTGTGTGTGTGTGTGTGTGTGTGTGTGTGTGTGTGCGTGTGTGTGTGTCGTGTGTGTGTGTGTGTGTGTGTGTGTGTGTGTGTGTGTGCGTGCGTGTGTGTGTGTGTGTGTCTCTCTCTCTCTCTCTCTCTCTCTCTCACACACACACACACACACACACACACACAACACACACACACACACACACACACACACATGTATACACTCACGCGCGCACGTACGCACGCACACAGAGAGACTAAAGGAAGAAAGGAGAAGTCATTCTTGTACACTATCATCTTTCAAGCTGGTCTTTCATTTGATTTTTGTTTATTTCATCACGATAAAATCGCCAATAAGCTTACTGTGCATACAGACAGCGTCAACATGAAGAAAACTTAGCAGCAGACGGGAAGCTACTGCCGTGAGTTGTCCCGGTTCCTTGGCAACAGAAAGTCGTAGGCATCTGTTGATCACAGTGACCGAAGCACATGGCAGTGGTAGAAACAGATGTACACTTTGTCAGCCATCAATAATTCTCCCTTAACCACGAATGAAAAACAAGACGTTTGAATAGATTTAGAAAATATCACAAGACTGTTCACAACTCAGGTTAAGAAGGACTTCACAGAAAACCGTGTTCTTTCCGTCTGCTATCGAGGTCGCTTGCAGCGTGTGAGCTTAGCGGAGATACGTACCGTCCGTAGAATAATCACATTGATTCGAGTTGCAAAGTGAGACGACTGCAGGCGGAAATCTAAACAAATCTTAAATAAATGTTAGCGAACCGCCCAGAGAAACGTGGACAAACGACTCACAAGACAAAACACTACGCGTTTCGACCTCATAGGTCTTCTTCAGGCAAGATACAAACAAATAGGACAACGAAGATTCACTCAGCTTTGATCGCTTCAGAGTTCAGCGCAAGGAAGGCGTTGAATTCAAAGCTAAGTGAATTTTCGTTGTCCTGTTTGTTTGTGTCTTGCCTGAAGAAGACCTAGGAGGTCGAAACGCGTAGTGTTTTGTCTTGTGACTCGTTTGTCCACGTTTCTCTGGGCGGTTCGCTAACATTTATTTAAGGTTTGTTCACATTGACTCGGCATCAATACTTCCGCTGAGGGTGTCCTGTTTTATCACCAACCTCCGTTTGTTTGTCTGTTTGTTGTTTGTTTGTTTTTTGTTTGTTTGTTTGTATGTCAACAATCATCAGGCAAAAACAACAAGACTTACTTTTCACAAAACTCGATGGAAAGACGACATGCGGTCAAAGGACAAATCTGACCTGCTGGTGTGGATACATAAGGATCTGTTGAACAAGATCACGACGAAATTTCCGCTGATGGATCTGTCTGTCTTTCTGTCTGTCTGTCTTTCTGCGTACACAGGCTGATACTCCTGCGGACACTCCCTGTGTAGACAGACAAGGATTAATCCCTCTACCCACAAAGGAGTGGAGTTTTGTGTGTATGACCGTTTTTTTATCCTGCCATTAAGGCAGCCATACCCCAACTTCGGGGAAGGTGCATGTGATGTGTAACGTGTCATCCATACCAACAGCCAAACTGGCCTTCTCTTCCGAAAGTTGGTGATGGGATTTTACGTGTGTGCAAGATGTTATGCGTGCGTTCACACACGGAACCTCGGTTTAGAGTCTCATTCGAAGGACTATAGGGGAAATGGAGTCAGAACCAATGTTAACTCCGAGGGAAAAATCCCCCTGTACCGAAACGGCCCGGCGGAAATTCGAACCCGCAACCCCAGGATCACCAAGATTACGAGTCCGGCGCTCTACCACTGAGCTATTCCGGCCCCGATCTGTCTATCGATGTTATAACGAAGTTTTCGCTGAATCAAGCTTATCACGAATTTTGTTGGCTGACGACGGTGTCGATGATGTGGAACTGTAAACCGTTTGATAATGCAGCGAGAAAACATCCTCCATTGCTTCATGTTGGAAGGATTTCCTTTATGGTCTCCTCCTTTTCCCGACTTTCTGCACCCGCCCTTCAGCCCCCCCCCCCCCTTCTCCCTCCCCCATCCCCCCCTTCCCTCAGGAGTCCCTAGAATGGCTCTGAACCACTCAGGTTTTGTTCCACGTGGGAGGACAACACGCACACACCTCTGCTCCCTATTTCACACACCCATATACACACATGCGCGTTGGCATCGGTGCACACACACGCACGCACACTTACCCAACGTACTTGCGCGACCGCGCGCACGCGCACTCACACACACACACACACACACACACACACACACACACACACACACACACACCACACACGCACCACGCACGCACGCACGCACACCACCACACACACACACACACACACACCACACACACACACACACACACACACACACGAAGCGCTCACGCACGAGCACACACAAAAGAACAGATCAGAAAAAAAAAAAGTTTTAAACAAACCACACAGTTTAATATCTCAGCTGTCATTAAACTTTTTGGCATATCCATGTGATTATCCGGTCTTGAAAGCAAAATACAATCAAACAACAACACAACAACAACAAACATGGCACTTATTTAACATTCCCAAACCAGGAATCGGTCGTTCAGCTATTTGCGATTGAATCGTCTGACCGACTCGTGCAGTGTGACAAGCTGATAACGTTTACTGAGTGATTTGGAACAGCTCTCTGTTGTGGCAGTGATGCGTAACGAAGCCAGTCACCGCGCCAGGGTCCAAAGGTGTGGCCACGTCCGTCATGTTACGCATCATTTCCTGCCCGATGGTCAGTCACTCATTCAAGCATGTGGTCGATCAAACGCTCAATCAAGACCATGAACAAACAAACAAACAAAAACAAACAAATACATATAGTCTGCACCCACTGAAGAAGGCAATTAATCACAATCACACACACACACACACACAAAAACACACACACAGCACCACAATATCTATCTATCTATACTATATATATATTATTTGTTGTGTGTGTGTTGTTGCTCTTAAGCTGTGTGTGTGTGTGGTGTGTGTGTGTGTGTGGTGGGTGTGTGTGTGTGTGTGTGTGTTTAGTTATAAGTACATGTGCACACTCGTGTTATTTTTTAATCAGACTTTTACTCATAGGCATACAAAAGCATGTATGATATGCTTCTGTATATGTGTATGTTTTTTCTCGGTAGGTGGAAGGCAAAATAGCGTGTAAGTGATTCTCGTCTCTCCCCTTTTCTCATTTTATCTCAGTAGTTTGATGATTCATCACACGCGCCCCACAACACACACACACACACACACACACACACACAACACACACACACACACACACACCACACACACCACACACAACACACACACACACACACACACACACACAGAACAACACACACAACACGAGACGAGAGAGAAACAGAAAAGAGAAAAAGCGTGATTAACATACCTGTACATCAGTTGACGTCAGAGTATGAGACGTTGTTTGCTGATCGAGTCAGCGCCATGACGTAACACGCATGACAGAGCGGTACAGTATTATCCCCAGTAGGAACACACATTAAACTCAAGACAGCGACCCAAGTTTCCCCTGAGACACACCATCTGAAGACCAGTACATGCATGTTCCCCAGTAAACACGCATTCCTTCGACACAGTGCATAGTGTTCCCCTGTGAGACACAACACTCTTACCACACAGCCACACCATGAACAGCATTTTCCACACACAGTAGAACTGCCCATTACGATACCATATCATTACAACAAAAAGATGCGTCTGATTTCTCTCTCTCTCTCTCTCTCTCTCTCTCTCTCTCTCTCTCTCTCTCTCTCACACACACACACACACACACACACACACACACACACAACACACACACAACACACAGAGACGAGAACAGAGAGAGACAGAGACAGAGAGTGCAGTACACATGTACAACATGGTACCCCTGTTCACACACAGAATCACACTACTCACACATTCTGGTAAACACAAAACCGGCAACAGTTTAGGAGTGCCTTTGTCTGGACCGAAAACAATAAGAAACATTCTTAGTAGATTTATGGATTGGTGGATTCAGTCCTTCATTGATTGTTTGGTCTGTTGACTGCATTTCAAATGATGTGATGAAGCTAAAGACTCCTACCGTGTGATGATCGTAGAAGAAGACGTCATCAGCCAACTGTTGACACAAGAAAACAGAATAGTTATTTTTGACCGTATCATTAATTAGGTGCACGTATGAGTACCTGTCTGTCTGTCTGTCTGTCTGTCTGTCTGTCTGTCTGTCTGTCTCTCTCTCTCTCTCTCTCTGTCACATACACACGCACGTGTGTGTGTGTGTGTGTGTGTGTGGTGTGTGTGTGTGTGTGTGTGTGTGTGTGTGTGTGTGTGATGTGTGTATGGAGTATGATGTCGCACGCGCGCGCTGTGTGTGTGTGTGTGTGTGTGTGTGTGTGTTGTGTGTGTGTGTGGTGTGTGTGTGTGCCCAGCACGCTCGTGCTCACTCATGCACATATTTACACATGGGTGCGCGCGCGCTCGTACATACACATGCATACAATAT
>CM065730.1:17831012-17833512 GCA_033310375.1 Conus canariensis | reverse complement strand
AAAAAGGCGAAGTCAAAGAGAGTCAGAGAAAAGAGGAAGTAGTTGGCACAGAACTTCAAGAAAGCGGGGGGAGCTCTCAGTACTGAAAGAGTCCTACGGGGACAGAAGATGATGACAAAGTAAGTAAAATAAAATAAAAAAAGGAAAAAAACCAACAACAGCAACAACAACAAAACAAAACAAAAAAAAAGACGCGAGGAGTCACAGATGTTGAATACCCAGATGTGTCACTGAACACGAAAACGCGTATCTTCTGCGCGAGTTATGTCCCCTGCTTCACGCGTGTTAAATTATGCCGGCCCTCAAAGAGAGAGAGAGAGAGAGAGAGAGAGAGAGAGAGAAAGAACTATAGCTGACAGCGCTGCAGTGCAACCAATTGTTCTAACGTTCGTTATGAAATCCCTGAGGAGACGAAGGAAGCAAGGAGAGATAGAAGGAGCCCTCCCCTCATGGGAGCACCGGGCTGAATTACATATCTTTATTTATACCTGAAACGTTTATATGAAAATACTCGGACACTAAAACTCTCCTTAGCACGTTAGGTTAAGTCAATCATTCACAAATGATTAGCTTTAACCTGACGAGAATCCGTTGGTAGATTATCCAGTTAACATTTCAGCCTCTCGACTATATCCTGTAGGTATTTCAGTCCTTTTAATCTCAGTGTAGACTTAGTCAGCATCATGGTCCCGTCCACTCTTATCACTATGAACCACAATATTATATTACGGATCACATCTGGACAATTTCAGCATTCCAGTCTCGTCCACCTCTTGTCAAGATTTCTTTTAAGATTATTTTCCAAGCGTATGTAAATACATTGGAGAGAGTTGTTTCCTCGTTTCTTTTAAAGGTGATGGAAAAGTAGTTAGCAATCCTATAAATGTATTCATAAATGAAAAAAAGAAAGAAAAACAAACAGTACAAACCAATCATTCATTCATGAAATCACGATATAGTCTAGTGTAAACATATATAGTGTAGGACAAAGATAGACATAAAGGGACACAACACAATGGCACCACTTTCGCCAGTGCACCAGATCATTGCCAGATTTCTGCAGCTAAGATCCTCAACCACAGGCTGTCAATCCCACGGTGGAAAGGTTCTCTCCTACAGCTCGCCTCACCACCACGGTGGAAAGGTTCTCTCCTACAGCATTCCTCACCACCACGGTGGAAAGGTTCTCTCCTACAGCTCTCCTCACCACCATGGTGGAAAGGTTCTCTCCTACAGCATTCATCACCACCACGGTGGAAAGGTTCTCTCCTACAGCATTCATCACCACCACGGTGGAAAGGTTCTCTCCTAAGCTGTCATCACCACCACGGTGGAAAGGTTCTCTCCCACAGCATTCATCACCACCACGGTGGAAAGGTTCTCTCCTACAGCTGTCATCACCACCACGGTGGAAAGGTTCTCTCCTACAGCATTCCTCACCACCACGGTGGAAAGGTTCTCTCCTACAGCATTCATCACCACCACGGTGGAAATGTTCTCTCCTACAGCTCTCCTCACCACCACGGTGGAAAGGTTCTCTCCTACAGCTCGCCTCACCATCACGGTGGAAAGGTTCTCTCCTACAGCTCTCCTCACCACCACGGTGGAAAGGTTCTCTCCTACAGCATTCATCACCACCACGGTGGAAAGGTTCTCTCCTACAGCTCTCCTCACCACCACGGTGGAAAGGTTCTCTCCTACAGCTCTCCTCACCACCACGGTGGAAAGGTTCTCTCCTACAGCTCTCATCACCACCACGGTGGAAAGGTTCTCTCCTACAGCTCTCCTCACCACCAAGATGGAAAGGTTCTCTCCTACAGCTCTCATCACCACCACGGTGGAAAGGTTCTCTCCTACAGCACTCCTCACCACCACGGTGGAAATGTTCTCTCCCACAGCTCTTCTGACCATTAACACGGCAGAAGGAGGCCAGGACCACTCAGCCCTCAGAGAAAGTCGGACCACCGGCTTGTATCTGAACCCTGTGAATGCTCGTTCATTCATGTCGGTCACATGACCAGGTAACATGATCACCTGTCTTCCTGTGCCGGAAATCTGGCCGCCGGGTGCTGCTGCATAGTGGATGAGATGAGCGCTGAAATACTGATTTTGATCACCAGAAGTCAACTGGTTGAAGACTTCTCCGGGTCAGGTTTCAGAGCTGCTGAATGGCGTCAGTCAAGCATGCATGGCTGTGTGCTCAGCCTGCGTTCAAAGGTATTGCTGGAGAGCGATGCTTTTGTTCTATCCGCCCCCCCCCCCCCTCTCCACTCCCCTCCCCGCGTGCAAATCATGTCGGTGATGGGGCAAGTTGATCTATGGGGCCTCGAAGGGGTGGGCCATGATGCCCAGTATAAAGCAGACACATTTTTTTTTTATACTTCAATGATTATTGATTTATCGGAATGATGATAAAATTGTTTCTCGTCAAATTATTGAAACACTGTTAAGGTTAAAACCAGTCCTGTGTTTGTGAAGGTTCTGTCATGGTAATTGAGTC
>CM065730.1:17813512-17823512 GCA_033310375.1 Conus canariensis | reverse complement strand
ACAATGGTCTACTGACTGAAAAACAAACAGGAAAAAAAGAAAATAACAGCAAAGAAGGAGGGACAGGAAAACGAGGGAGAGAGAACAGCAAGAAGAAATAAACTGTACATTTCAAATCACATTTCCAAACCAGTGATACGTAATCCTGGAAAGGGTCATGCTCGCTCTCTCCAACACACAAAATGTCTCACCTAAAATCGATTCAAATCAGAAATAAATGAATGCATAGTTTGAAGTATTGATATGTTTATATTGGCATGAAAAGCGGGATCACGTTTGAAAAGAATTCGCACTTGAATGTAGTTTTGAGAAAGGTTTGGGGGTAGTGTCAGCGCGCAATGAAATTGAAAGAGGGCATGATGATAGGTTGAGTTCAGCTGTTCCTCTGTCTTTATCACAGGTACAGCCTGGGTTGTTCACTAAATGGCAATTGAACATACCGTTTCTTTTAAATCCACAGTTTCAAGGCGAAGGCGACAATGAATTATTTGGTCTTTCCACTCACCAGAGTAAAAGTAGACAGACATAACAGGATCTAGGATCGTGAGCCTTTCGATTTTTTTTTTTTTTTTTTTTTTTATGCTGAATACGTTTTCTTCAACAGAATGTTCATGAGAGAAAAAGATACATCCGAAGGTGCCAGTGGGACCCAGAGAAGTACTGTCCTCAACTTTCAAACCAAAGAGCTGGGAGCAATCATGCAGTACGTTTGGAAGCCTGCGCTGCGTTGACATAGGGTGGAGGCACGCACAGGGCGTGCCAACTGAGACGTCGAGGGACTAACTGCTCACTGCCAGAGGCCACTGTGTGATGCCACTCACGCTATACAACAGAACCTCCGTGGAAGTGTTTCCTTTGGTGTACCAACCCATATTTCATGACTGCAGAACCAAAGGGCGAAAGATGCCACCATCAAGTAAACTGCTGTCCCCAGCCACGCCATTGCTGTTCCGCTGACAGGTGAAGCCAGTACAACTCCAGACAGAGCTCAGCCTTCGCCACAACGTCTTACGTGCCCTCTGACGAGGATCCGGGGCTGCAGTCTTTCCTGCCGTCGACAAGGCCTTCTCTGTGGTCAATGGGTCGTTCCTGCGTCAACAAGCCTTCTCTGTGGTCAATGGTGTTCTGCCGTCGACAAGGCCTTCTCTGTGTCAAGGGTCGTTCCTCATCGTCATAGACTTCCAGAGTTGGCCAAAATGTAGACAAGAAAAAAGGATACATCCGAAGGTGCCAGTACAATCCAGAGAAGTACTGTTTTCAACTGCCCAACCAACCAGCTGGGAGCAGTCCTGCACCACCCTTTGGAAGCCTGCGCTGTGTTGACATAGGGCGCAAGCACGCACAGGACGTTCCCACTGAGATGTCAAGGGACATAACTGCTCTCTAGCAGTTGCCATTGTGTGATGGCCACTGGACGCGACACAACAGAATCTCCACGAAAGCGTTCCCATGGGTGTACCAGCCCATATTTCACGACTGCAAAGCCAACCGGCGAAAGACGCCACCACCAAACAAACTGCTGCACTCACCTCGCAGCCCTTCTCATTGCTGCTCCGCTGATGATGTTATTGTTTTTTTGTTTTTTTTTTTTGTTTTTCTTTTATCCCGAGATGCTTGGAAAATTGGATCCGTGTTCAGTCAGAAGGAAAGAGGTCAAATGCTGCTGATCTTCTGCGTGCCATTCCTGTCATAATAGAGTCCCAGTATCGTCGTTTATGAACAGTTGCAGTATATGAGGTGAACACAACACGCTGCCTGATTTTATTCAGAACCTCTTAACGTGACTCTTCTCTCTCTCTCTCTCTCTCTCTCTCTTCGTGAGAGAGGTACAGAAAGAGAGAAGTGGGGGGGGGGGGGGGGGAGGGGGGGCGGGGGAGGGGGGGGGAGAAGAGGAACGGAGTTTTTAGTTCTCAACCCAGCAGTTGCGCTGAAGAAGTCGGCCGGATTGCCGACGAAAGCTACGCACACAGTGAGTAGCCTTCTTCAACTGAGTGAACTGTTTAGTCTGGTAGCCATTATGGGTTTTTTTGTTGTTTGTTTTTGTCCTTGTATTTATTGTTTCTTTCTTTTTAAGTCACCCCAGTCCTTCGTTTGGTTTTGTATAAACAGAACTTAATTTAGCTTATATTGTGCTCATATATAGACATTACACTGACGGATTCCATGACAACTGGTGGACAGAGACAAGTTCTGTTACAAAAATAACAACACACTTTCGGATATGTTTCCATCACAGTTGGAAAATTGATCTACCGGCCGAAAAGCAAGCAGATAAATACAAAATTACAACAAAGAAGGAGGAGAAAGGGGGCGGGAGGGGGGAGGGGGGGGGGAAGAAACACGGAAGGGCAACCATCTCGTCTTAAAAGATGGCACATTTGAAACCAAAATTGGCAAACTAATAATCCGTTACTCTGGAAAGAGTCATGCTTGCTTACTCCAACACCACAAGAGTTATTCAAACTCGATTCAGATCAGACATGAATATGTTGACAGTTTTAAACTTTAACATATATGTATTAGCATATTTCAAGAGAATTTGCGCTTGAATGTAAACCTGAGAAAGGTTTAGAATAATGTTAGCGACCACTACATGGAAAAGAGCGCATGACGATAAGCCGAGTTGAGCTGTTTCTCTTTCATGACCACAGATACAATCTGGGTCATTCACTAAGTGACGATTGAACACATCTTCTTTAATCAGTGACGTCAGGGCGAAGACGACAATGAATGAGCTGTTCTTTCATCTCTCTAGAATGAAAGTCCACATGTACAACAGGATCGTGGGTTCTTTTGATTTGACACAGGCATTCATGCTGAATTTTTTGTCTTCTTCATCAGAATGTTAATGAAAGAAAAAGAAACATCCAGAGGTGGCCACGGGACCCAGAGAAGTACTTTCCTCACTAACCAAACCAACCAGCTGGGAGGAATCATGCATCCCTTTGGGAGCCTGCGCTGTGTTCACATGGGGTGCAGGCACGCACCGGACATTCCATCAGGGCGTCAAGGGACGTAACTGCTCCCTGGCAGGTGCTGTTGTGTGATGGCGACTTGACGCTGTACCCCAAAAGGTCCATGGAAGCATCCTATCATGACAGCAGAGACCACCAGCAGAAGACGCCACCATCAAGTAAACTGCTGCACGCATCCCACCGACCCTCTCACTGCTGTTCCACTGATAGGTGTAACCAGTATAACTCCAAGCACGGCCAAGCTTTTGTCATACAGCCTTACCTGCCCTCTGAAAAGGATCCCACATTGCAGTCTTTCCCGCAGTCAACAGAACGTCCCTGTAATCAGTGGGTCTTTCCTCACTGTCACCGGACCTTTCATTAGAGTCGGCTAATAGGGAAACAAGAAAAAGATATATCCGAAGATGCCAGTACAATCCAGAGAAGTACTGTCTTCAACTGCCCAACCAACCAGCTGGGAGCAATCCTGCACCACCCTTTGGAAGCCTGCGCTGTGTTGACATAGGGTGCAGGCACGCACAGGACGTCCCACTGAGATGTCAAGGGACATAACTGCTCTGTGGCTGCTGCCATTGTGTGATGGCCACTGGACGCCACACAACAGAATCTCCACGGAAGCATCCCCATGGGTGTACCAGCCCATATTTCATGACTGCAAAGCCAACCGGCGAAAGACGCCACCACCAAACAAACTGCTGCACTCACCTCGCAACCCTTCTCACTGCTGCTCCGCTGATTGCTTTATTGTTTCTATTTTTCTTAAACCTCCAAATTTGGGACTTCGGGTCTCTATTCACTCTGAAGGAAACAGGTGTTTATTTTCTGCTTGCTTTCCTTTCCACATAGTGTCCTGATATCGTTGATGAAATGTTGTAGTGTATGGGTTGAACGTAACACGCTGTCTGCTTTAATTCAGAACCTGTTATGATGATTGTGCTATCATGCATGTGTGTGTGTGTGTGTGTGTGTGTGTGTGTGTGTGTGTGTGTGTGTGTGTGTGTGTGTGTGTGTGAGAGAGAGAGAGAGAGAAAAGGAGAGAGAGAGAGAGAGTGTGTGTGTGTGTGTGTGTGTGTGCGTGTGTGTGCACGCACGCACGCACACACGCACGCACGCACGCAGATACATGCAAAAATATAGGCTTTAATAACGCAAACCTACGAGCTCTAGCGGATATGTCTGGAAGCGAGCGTGGGAGGGATGGAAGTGGCATAAGAACCGCTAATGGAAGGCAGTGATGCTGCAGGCGTAAATACATCTATGAGGTGCACGTCACAAGGACAACAACGTAGTACAGTCTATAAGAATGGTGGAACGCACTAGCAGGAACTGTGAAAGTGATACACACCAGAGACACATCTCGAACTGGATAACGATTTCTGCTCGACACAAGTGGAGTACGTAAACTTCCAACACAGCAAGAACGAAAGGTATACATCATGAGGAGATAGGGGAATTCATGGAAGATTTGGATAAGTGAGGAAGTTGTTTTGATGTATCAGAGAGAGAGAGAGAGAGAGAGAGAGAGAGAGAGAGAGACAGCCAGCCAGACAGAGACACAGACAGACAGATAGAGACTGAGACAGAGGGGAGGGAGGGGGGAGGTGGGGGGAGGGGGGGGAGAGAGAGAGACTGAGATTATGTGCACTAAGCCATGAGAGAGAGCGCAAACATCGTGGCGGTATCAAAACGCCATATTAATGAAGCAACCAGAGAAAACAAGATCAATGGTTCTCGAAACTTTGATCATCTTGTTTGCATGTTTATAAAGAATGTCGCTCTGATGAGAAACGTGTTCAACAATGACGACGTTCGAACAGTGACGGCAGTAGTCGAACTAGGCCCTATGACGACGACGACATTCGAACAACGATGACGACAAACTTGACCAACATTACGTTGGCTAGTTTAGTGAGTGAGTTCTTTAATTAGAGTCTGTTCACACTTCGTGACATTAGACTTTAAAAGAGAGAGAGAGAGAGAGAGAAGCGAGGGGCAGAGCAGCGTTTATAAACACTCTATCAATCTGATGCGTGGAAAGCACTTTTGCTATTTGCACAATAGATAGTTTAGTTCACGCGCCCATACCACAAAGCGCCGCCCCCGTGGACACGGAGGGCCGGTAAGACACGAGGATTAATTGAACAGTCCTGTCATTCTCTTCTGTCCTTTTCTGCTTGATTTTTTTTTTCGTGTCCTTTGCCGCTGGCAGCCTGGGGACGAAACATCATCAAGAGCCAAGAGGGGAAAGCTGTAATAAGTCAAGAGATTGGATCGTGCCTAGTATTTACGCCGGGAGAATCTGCTCCAATCAGCGGCTTGTTTTGATCCGGGATCCGATTTCAATAATAATTATCAATTCATCGACTCCCAGTTACCGCCTGTCTTGCTCCGTCGCTTAGGAAAAAAACCGTTTCAAAGGGCGTCAAAATGAAGGCTGGTTGGCTAGTAGCGGACTAGGAAGCCACGCTTTTGATCTCCGTTTTTTTTGCGGAAGGAAAGTCGTCACGAGATCTCGCTCAAATCACGCGACAGGGTGATGAAAATGGCGGATGCAAATTGGTGATCTTGCCATTACAGGAGAGAGTCCTGGAGGGGTAAAGAGTGGAAATGGAAGGGGGGGGGGGGGGGGGGGGGGGGGGGAAGGGTAGGCGGGCCGGGTTAGGGGGAGGGGAGGGGAGGGGAGAACCGGCTTTAAAGTGTTGCTGTAGAGCGTGCCGGAGCGTTCCAATGTCATTATCAAGATCCACGCCGGTGGGGAAATTATTTTCCTCCCCCAAATGAACCTAAATTGCTGAACAGATTTGCAGACTCTGATTGTCAAATGAATCATAATAATGCTGATAAGATTCTGAATTAGGTTTAGGCCTATGTTTATATTTGTGTGTTTCTTCATTTACTTGAAGTGAAGCTGCCATGCAAATATGAAGAGCATGTTGCAGATGATTCAGAAGATAGGAGTAAAGGAAAGTCATAAAAAGGAGAAGGAAAAAAATGTAGACATGAAGTTGATTTCGTTCTTATTTATCCATTCGTTCTCATTTTGTCGGGACGGGGCGGGGGAGATTATTTTAAACTAGTGTGCATATTAAAGTGAGTGTATGCAATTTTGTTCTCTCTCTCTCTCTCTCTCTCTCTCTCTCTCTCTCTCTCTCTGTGTGTGTGTGTGTGTGTGTGTGTGTGTGTGTGTGTGTGTGTGTGTGTGTGTGTGTGTGTGTGTGTGTGTGTGTGTGTGTGTGTGTGTGTGTGTGTGTGTGCGGTGTGTGTGTGTGTGGAGAGCGCGTTTGTGCGTGCGCATACCTACACTCACGGTTAAAAATTTACTTTAACATTTGCATTTGCTTTTCTTTTTTGCAGCTGCACGTGTTAACGGACCAATGTTGGCAGATTGATGGCTTTTAAGGGAGGTCTTCATCCGTCTCTGGCTCTAGAATGTGGTGTAGGCTTCAAATCCCAGGGAACATTTTCACCGGTTCTCGTTGCCCTATCTGTCATTGTGAGGAGGGAGGGGGGGGGGGGGGGGGGTGATGATGGCATGAGAATTTAAAGCCGGGGCTCCGAAAATCCCGTGGTGGGATTCTGGGGTTAGTTAGCTGCATTCAGGCGTAATGTCCTCGTCCACCTCCAGTGACATGACAGCCAGAGAGACCCGTCCCAGATGACTGGGGAACAGGGCCCCTATGGTACACCACACCAGACCACCAGAACGACAATACATGAAGGTGAGCAGCGAAAATGGTACTCTTGTATGTTGGGTGTCATCGGGACTGGAACTCGCAACATTAGACTGCCAATTCGATGCTTACCCACTGGGCTGACCGGACACCCGTGAAAGTCAGGGGAACGTTACTTCAGCGTTTGAGATATAACCATGGTACAGAAGCCCTATCACGAAGGATGAAACCCCACGCACCAGCTTAAAGAAATGGAGAAGGGGGGGGGGGGGGGGGGGGGGGGCAGGGGAAGGGGGGGGCAGCCTGGATCTGGGGAACCCCTCCTTCCCTGGAGCCCGTCCCAGATGCTTATCATAACAAATTAAACTGGAAAAAAAAAAATTACTTTCTTCATTCGCGCAAAATTTGTTAACGATGTTTCAGCAAGTATTGCATCAAGCAATCCTATCAAATCATATCATCTTAAGCTCGCACGCTGTGTCTGCCACTGTGTACTAAATAAATGATGCGCTATGACATTATATGGAACTTTTCTTTTCAACTTGTGGCTGATTTACCAAAATGAGCTTGCTGAAAGAAGCTAGTTTCTTACCCCCTCTACAGTTTTCACAACAGCAGGCAGCCATTTCAATTGAACATGAAATCTGTGTTGATGATAAGACTGAATCAGAGGGAAAGTTCATCAAATACCCAAGACGATGCGCACACATACAGCCCTGAAATGGGCCCTGTTTGGTCGGCTGGTCTGTAACAGAGGGAACAGTACTTTACGTGCACAAAACATTACCTGAGCTAACATAATAACGCTACAGTCCTGAAATGGTTCTGTGTCGTCGGCTGGACTGTAATCACGTTGTTCACGTGAACGAAACGAGACCTGAGAATCACACATACAATACAGCAATGAAATGGCCGTTTGTGATTGGCTGGGCTATAATAACACTAACATGGAATCCAGCTCCAAGGTTTTCTATTTTTTTCCGTTGTTTTTTGTTTGTTTGTTTGTTTGTTTGAGCCACACCTGTCCCTGTGCCCTCCATCCATAAATATCAACAACCCCTTACTAGACTCTAATGTTGTTTGTACAGGTGTGGGACTAAGACGCAAAGCCTATCGATATCATCTCGCGTCGTCGTTACTAAACTCACTCGCAATGATATTACACCATTCACTAGAAGGCTCTCGGGACAGAGCAAACCTTCTCACCAGCTCCAACGAATTTGCGATCCACCTTTTGAATCACTTTATGGGTTAAACCAATTTTCCGTCAGGGGAGGCAATTGTCGGGACGGGCTGAAGGCGTTTTTCCCTGTGTATTTTTCATTTCTGACAGAACACGCTAAAACAGAACGTATCAACGTCTTTATGAGTAAAAAAAAAAAATATTAATTTTCCATAAAAACGTATTACTTCGTAGAAAGTTATCTATCCTTAACATTAATTTCACGGTGTTCCACGTTCATCTGAAAGCTTGTGGTAATTCCGTCAAAGGGGTGAACACAGTGTCGATCCACTTTTACCGCCAAGGGAGGTAATAGCTTGTATGGACTGAAGTAGTTAATGCCCTTGTACTTATCGATGTTGCCGAACGATTCTGGATCCGCCTTTTGATCTCGATCCGCAACACAGATCCGTCCTGAATTTGTTACAGTAGGTGTGATAGGTTTTTTTTTTACGTATCCTGCTGAGGACAAGCACACTAACCAATTAGAAGCAGGCAAAATCACAACCTCCGTGACAGAGGTAAGGAGAGTGTACAATGCAGAGTATTTCCACGAAAAAGGTAAAATTATTGTCAGGCAAAGTCCTAGTTTAGAGGCCCCCTTCGTCTCGACGTCAGTGATTGGTACGAGGTTTCCTATGTGTGGACGTGATTGATTGGCGCTCCCACAGATAGAAAAGCTTCCATCGTGTGAGCGCAAATGAGTGAGATCGAGACAAAGGGGGAAACTGAGGTTGCCTTGACTGAGCAGCTGTTTATGATTATTTCACATCGAATAATTCTAAACCCATATCACAATGATATCACGTCATCACCGCAGTTAGCTGTTTCGGACAGCTCATAAAACGTCGCAGTTAAATCAACACATCCGAGAAAACCAGGTCAACTGGCAGACAAAATCCAGATTGAAAGGGATGACGGGAACCCAAAATGTCGGTCAATCTTGAAATGTCCAAATATAATACAGATGACAAGAGACAAAGGATCACGTCTAGCTGGAGCGACGGAAGAAAAAGAAAGGGAAACAAAAATGAAAAAAAAGGGGAAATGAGAAGCAACTACAAGTGTTTTCAAAGTTGAAAATGGGGAAAATGAAATAAATAGAAAAGACTTTTAAAAAAATTTTTAATTTTTTTTTTATGAAACTGAGAACAAATAAACTCGTGAGAGAACGAAAAGGTCTTGAATACGATCGTATAAGGTACTCCACCCTTGCAATCTGTCAGCCGTGGATCGCGCGTGTGGGGAGGTGGATGATGATGGATTATACAGACGACCAGTCTGGAATATAGCAAATAACTGCCCACTCCTAACCACCCGTCTGCGCTCTCCCCGTCCCCTATTGCCCTCCTGTCTGTCTAGCTTTATCTTTCCCATGCTGTTCCGATGAGTCTTATATTCTCCTTCACACAACAGCCAAGGAAGACTCGCCTGTCTTGTTTTCACTATTTCAGATATACAACCATGATTTGTACCCCCCCCTCTCTCTCTCTCTCTCTCTCTCTCTTCTCTCTCTCTCTCTCTCTCCTCTCTTGCCCGTCCGTCCGTCCCATCTGTCTGTGTGTTTGTGTGTCTGTCTGTCTGTCTCTCTGTCTGTCTGTCTGTCACACACACACACACACACACACACACACACACATCCATCCCTCACCACCACTCTCTCTCTCTCTCTCTCTAACACTCACACACGCACGCGCGGGCGCCGTACGCACACACACACACACACACACACACACACACACACACACACACACACACACACACATTTCATAGTACATCACATCACATCACATCACATCACATCACATCACATCACACATGCAACTGTCAGATGACTTGTCGCACACTCCTTCCCCTACAGGTTTTGAATTCAGTTGATGCGAAATCGGTAAGACTGCGCCGTAAATCTTTTTCAGCTTTTTGATGGGAAGTCCTTAAATTGTTCGGCAAATTGCCAACAAAGCATTTCTGATCAATGTATATAATGAGAGACTGTGATTAGACTTTGAAAAAAAAAATAGCTTCATAAATTAACAGTAGAAATGCGAGATGGTCCGTTACATCAACAGTGTGACGTGTCATTAGCCCGACATCTGGCATAGCGACACATCCACCATCTGATGAGCCATCAG